>CAWUFW010015084.1:0-379084 GCA_963921515.1 Calotriton arnoldi | reverse complement strand
TGTGATGGTTTATCCCTGCAGGGTCTCCCGCCCACACCCCTTTCTTTAAGGTTAGATATGAAGCCGGGACGTTGATATGGGTGCAAGGTATTTATTCAGTTATTCAGGGTCTTGGTTTATGCAACATAAGTGTTCAAAAGGGGGGTTCACAGTTCTCCTTCTTCCGATAACGTCTCGGTTGCAGAAAAGGGGGGGGTCCTCCTTCACTCCTTGAAGGTCTCAGGCTGTCTTGTCTGGGTTGCGACAGTCAGGGGATACAGGTATGCCAATAAAGAAAAGAAAGAAAGGAAATCTTTAGGAACACCGTCCTGTTGCTATATTTCCAAAAGGGGAAGGGAAGTGCACCTCCACCAGTGTCCCTACTCGTGAAGTGCCTAGGTGAGGGGTAGTCAGGGTGCCGTGCTTGGTGTGGCCCTCAGCCCTGCCCACCACCCCTTTAAAGTGAATGGATGCGCCCCAGCCACTTGCCTGTACCCACGACCCTCCGGGGCCGTGGCGTGGTGAGATCCGGCCTCCTTCTCTCTCCTCGAAGGGTCGGTCTCGCATGCGGTCACTGGGAATCCAAGTCCCGGGTTCTGTGGGGGTTCCGCCCCGTGGTCACTGATCCCGACGTCCTCCGCTGTTCCTCCGCTCGCTCCGCTCGCGTCGCACGTCTCTTCCTTCCTCTCCTCCGTCGATCTCCGCTCGCCATCTCCCTTGTCCGTGCTCTCCGTGGCTTTTCTTGGTTCGAGGGGTGTGGCTTCAGTATTCTGAGTCGAGGAGACTAGTCCGTCGCTGCCACTTCCCGTTGGGGTATTCCCGGCGGCCATGTTGGAGTGTCCGGAACTCCCCACGTCATCGAGGGATGGGGGCTCGGCGGACCCATCACACTGCCGTCCCCCCAGGAATGGACGTGTGGGCCATTCGCTCATAGGGCATCTTGAGAGGAAGTCCACGTTGCCCTGCAGACGCCCCGGAACGTGGAGGGCGGAAAACGTGAAGGGCTGTAGGGCAAGAAACCATCGGAGAACCTTAGGGTTAGTGTCCTTATGGAGGGCAAGCCAGGTGAGGGGAGCATGATCAGTGAGCAATATGAAGTGGCGGCCTAAGAGGTAGTACTGTAGGGCCTCCACCGCCCATTTGATGGCTAGGCATTCTTTTTCAATAGTAGCGTAACCCACCTCTCGTGGGAATAACTTACGACTAAGGTAGAGGACGGGGTGGAGATCACCGAGGGCATCGGGTTGGGACAGGATGGCTCCTAAACCCCTGTCTGACGCGTCTGTTTGTAATATAAATGAGGTGTCAAAGTTCGGACAAGCAAGCACGGGATTGTGGCAAAGGGAGTCCTTCAGGAAATGAAAACTCTGTTCGTGTCTCTCTGTCCAATGTATCTTGTTACTGGAGTGTGCCTTGGTGAGGAGGTCTGTGAGTGGACTGGCTACTTCAGAAAATGCTGGGATAAACCTTCGATAGTACCCGACCAGCCCAAGGAAGGAACGTATTTCCTTCCGGGAGGTGGGTCGGGGTACTCGGGTGATGGCCTCTATCTTGCTCACTTGTGGTCGGATCTGCCCAGCCCGGATGTCATACCCTAGGTACTCGATGTGGTCAGCCCCTAGTGTCGTCTTCTTGGGGTTCATTGTAAGGCCTGCATTTTGCAATGTTTTCAGGACGTTCTCCAGGTGTTGGAGATGGGTCTCCCAATCGGGACTGTGGATAACGATATCGTCCAGATAGGCCATAGCATAAGACTGGTGGGAAGAGAGGACAGAGTCCATGAGTCTCTGGAAAGTGGTGGGGGCCCCATGGAGACCGAAAGGCAGTACCTTGAAGTGAAATAAGCCAACGGGCGTGGAAAAAGCGGTTTTGTCTCTGATGCCGGGATTCAGAGGTATCTGCCAATACCCCTTTGTGAGGTCGATAGTGGATAGGATCTTGGCGTTCCCGAGTCTCTCGACGAGTTCGTCCACCGGTGGCATAGGATATGCGTCGAACTTAGACACTGCGTTGAGTCTGCGGAAGTCGATGCAGAAGCGTATGCTCCCATCGGGTTTGGGGACCAACACAATCGGAGAAGACCAGGCGCTATGTGAGGGTTCGATTATGTCTGCCTCCAACATCGATTTTATCTCCTGTTCTACGGCCCCTCTCCGGGGAGCCGGGATGCGGTAAGGCCGTTGTTTGATCGGGGGGGAGGTAGTGATTATATCGTGCTCAACTAGGGACATCCTTCCGGGAGTACCGGACAGGACGAACGGGTACGATGCGCACAGGGTCCTCAGTTGTTCTCTTTGTTCTACTGTGGTTTGGGGTCCCCAGTTAGGCTGGGATCCTACTGTGGTCTTCTGGGGGTTTAGGGTCACTTCAAGGGGTTTGTTCGGGGCAACATGAAGTATAGGAGTAGTCGCGCACCCTGACGCCGGGACTGGTCCCTCCCATGCCTTCAGTAAGTTAACGTGGTATATTTGGCTTGTCTTATTTCTGTGGGGAACGGCCACTCGATAGGTAACAGGGGTTACTCTACTGAGAATAGGAAAGGGGCCTTGCCAAGTGGCTAACAGTTTCTTTTCGGTGGTAGGCAATAGGATAAGGACCTGATCACCTACCGCGAATTCCCTAAGTTTGGTGTTTCTGTCGTACCACCGTTTTTGTTGGGTCTGGGACTTTTCCATGTTCCTATGTACCTCGTCCCATAGTAAGGACAAGGTATCCCTAAGGGACGCGCTGTATTGTATTAGAGGTTTTGTTTCGTCCTCTTCCTCGGTCCACTGTTCGTACATCATGTCCAGGAGGGTACGGGGTCTCCTCCCAAACAACAGCTCAAATGGTGAGAAACCGGTAGACTTCTGTTCATGGGATCGTATCGCAAACAGAACCAGGGGTAGCTGTCAGTCCCAATCCCTCCCCGCTCGGTCGATGTGCTTTTTTAGCATGGTTTTAATGGTTTTATTGTACCTTTCCACAAGACCGTCCGTCTGTGGATGGTATACCGCTGTCCTGATCTGTTTGATACCTAAGAGCTCGCATACCTGTTTCATCAACCGGGACATGAAGGGGGTACCCTGATCCGTCAGGAGTTCGTGGGGAAAGCCGACACGGGAGAACAGAGTGACCATGGCTTGAGCTACTGTCTTTGTGGTGGTGGTCGTCAAGGGAAACGCTTCCGGATACCGGGTGGCGTAATCCACGAAGACCAGTATGAACCGGTGGCCCCTGGCAGAGGGTATCAGGGGCCTACCAGGTCCATCCCTACTCTTCTAAACGGGACATCGATGACCGGGAGTGGTTGGAGCGGGGCTCGGGGTAACACGGGTTTATTAACCAGCTGGCATCGCACACATGAAGCGCAGTACCTGGCCACTTCCTGATACATGCCCGGCCAATAAAACTTCTCTAATAGGTATGTGAGGGTGTTTTCCTTCCCATAGTGGCCTCCCCCGGTTTGACTGTGGGCTAGAGACAGCGCCTGTTCGCGAAACGCCTTCGGGACCAGTAGCTGTACCTTTCCATGGTTATTCTCGAGTGTGTGCCTGTATAGAAGGCCCTTTTTGACAGTAAAATAGGGACCTACCTTTCCTGGTTGTTCATCCTGGGCTTGGCTCCAGGCATGTTGCAGGGTGAAATCGTCCCTCTGGGCCTGGTGAAAGTTCTGAGGCAGCTCTTGAGGAGTCTCTGGGGAGAGAAGGACAGGTACGGGTAGCACCACTTTAGACTGACAGTATAGCGCTCTTTCCTCCCTCCTTTCTCTCCTAGTTTGTGCTCTTTTGGTGGCGGGAGCCCTTATCTCGGTGTTTGAAAAGGGTGCGCTTTCTAGCCATCCCACTAGTGAGGCAGGGGAACCCAGGGACTGGAGGTACTCATGGAACCGTGGTAAATCGGTACCTAAGAGCGCTAGCTCCGGTAACGTGGGGACAACCCCTACCTTCCTCAACTGGGGCTCCCCATTGATCTCCAATACTACTTCGGCCAAGGGATACAGCTTCTTCTCTCCGTGTACACATGTGACCTGTACAAACTCTCCCTTCACTAGCAGGGACTCAGGGATTAGCTCCTTGGAGATGACGGTGTAGTGGCAGCCCGTGTCTAGGAGGGCGGTTACTGCCTTCCCGTTTACATATGCCTTTATTTTGTATCTGAGGGGTTTGTCTCCTGTGACCAGTACCCGCCCACGTGTAAGTCCCACCTCCATGGGTTCTGGGCCTGGAGGAGGGACTATGTGTCCCCATTCAGCACAGTGAAAGCATTGTGGTCCCTGTATCGGGGTTGTGAAAGGTGCTCTTAGGGGGGTCCGTGGCGGAAAGGGTCCCTTGGGTTCTGTCTGGGGGTTGGGGTTTCTGGCTAGGGGTTTCGGGGATGAGACGGAGGGTCGATGAGTTGGAGTCTTGAACTCCGGAGAGCGGTGGTATGCGCACGCCAAATACACTGCCAAAGTCACGGAGAGGTTAGGGTGTTGCTTGACCCAGGCTCGGGTGTTATAGGGGAGGGCGTCGAGATATTGCTCCAGGTAGACCTTCTCTGTTATGTCATCCGGGGTGGCAATAGAGGGCTGCAGCCACCGGTTTCCAAGGTCCCGGATGCGGAAATATAGCGCTCGGGGATTGTCCCCCAGGCTCCATCTCTCTTTCCTAAACCGGCTACGATAATACTCCTGATCGCACCCCAGCCGTTCCAGGATGGCCTTCTTGACGTCGGGGTAGCTGGTTGTCCCTGCTGGGTTGGCGGCCTGGTAGGCGGCTTGTAGTTCTCTGGAAAGCAGGGGAGCTATATACTGGCCCCATCTCTCTGGGGGCCAGGAGGCGGTTGTAGCCACACGCTCAAAGTTAACAAAGAAATAGTCCGGATCGTCCCCCGTTTGGAACTTTTGTAGGACTGTCCCCGGCACGTTGGGATGTACCCTAGCGCTAGTGATAGCGTCCGTCAGACGTAGTATGGCCGTGTCCTGTACTTGTTGGTTATTGGTCAGGAGGGAGGCCTGGTCTTTCAGTGCTGTGTGCAGTTCCTCTCGGTCATGTTTCGCCTGTTTGGTCTGTTGCTCGATGACCAGTTGTAGGTGTCGTTGCCCTTCGGCTAGTTGGGTGATGATGGCCTCCATGGTCACGGGTTGGGTCATTGTATCAGGACCGCAAATCCCACTTCTGACACCACTGTGATGGTCTATCCCTGCAGGGTCTCCCGCCCACACCCCTTTCTTTAAGGTTAGATATGAAGCCGGGACGTTGATATGGGTGCAAGGTATTTATTCAGTTATTCAGGGTCTTGGTTTATGCAACATAAGTGTTCAAAAGGGGGGTTCACAGTTCTCCTTCTTCCGATAACGTCTCGGTTGCAGAAAAGGAGGGGGTCCTCCTTCACTCCTTGAAGGTCTCAGGCTGTCTTGTCCGGGTTGCGACAGTCGGGGGATACAGGTATGCCAATAAAGAAAAGAAAGAAAGGAAATCTTTAGGAACACCGTCCTGTTGCTATATTTCCAAAAGGGGAAGGGAAGTGCACCTCCACCAGTGTCCCTACTCGTGAAGTGCCTAGGTGAGGGGTAGTCAGGGTGCCGTGCTTGGTGTGGCCCTCAGCCCTGCCCACCACCCCTTTAAAGTGAATGGATGCGCCCCAGCCACTTGCCTGTACCCACGACCCTCCGGGAGCCGTGGCGTGGTGAGATCCGGCCTCCTTCTCTCTCCTCGAAGGGTCGGTCTCGCATGCGGTCCCTGGGAATCCGAGTCCCGGGTTCTGTGGGGGTTCCGCCCCGTGGTCACTGCTCCCGACGTCCTCCGCTGTTCCTCCGCTCGCATCGCACGTCTCTTCCTTCCTCTCCTCCATCGATCTCCGCTCGCCATCTCCCTTGTCCGTGCTCTCCGTGGCTTTTCTTGGTTCGAGGGGTGTGGCTTCGGTATTCTGAGTCGAGGAGACTAGTCCGTCGCTGCCACTTTCCGTTGGGGTATTCCCGGCGGCCATGTTGGAGTGTCCGGAACTCCCCACGTCATCGAGGGATGGGGGCTCGGCGGACCCATCACAGGTGTACTTCCAATTTCATTTTTCTACTTTGGGCACGACATCTTCTGATTCTCACACTGCGATTGAATATTTACACTTCTACCAAAGGTTTACCCCTATAGGACCGGCAGGACAAGGGACTCTAGGCACATTGTCCTCAAAGTCATGTGTGAATACGTATCGTAAAGTAAAGGATAATGCCTGGTTTTGAATGGAAATGGCTGATTTCCAACGGTTTAACACATTTGAGTATTTTCAATCCTTCCAAGGTCGCAATATTACCATAAATAAGCTGATAGCTGTGCCAGTGGTTAATACAACAGCTAGTTTTTGTGTCCAGGGGACTGGGGAGATAAAGGTGGGGACAGTAAATGTAATTTTACCTACAGATTGAATACGACTAATAGTCCGCCTTTGATTCTACCCCATAATGTCTATTTTGTCTGTGGATCACAGGCTCACGTCTGGCTCCCGAGGGGATGGTCTGGTACATGTTATCTCTCTTTTCTTCTTCCCCCTGTATATGTTGCCCCGTCTAATTATCACAAAACTCACCGACTGCAACGTAGAAGTCCATTTCTGTCCCAAGTCAAGAGGGTTGTTGATACGAAAGATATAGATCAGACCTGACACCACCGCACTAGCAATTTGGGGACGCTCTACAAAGGCCTACTACCTTATTGGGGCCTCATGGCTAATAGCCTTGAAATTCGTCAGCTGACAAGAGTTGTTGAGGGGGTTATCAATACGACTGCTGGGATAATGACAAATATCACTGCTGAGCTCCAGGCTACGAGATTAGTCACTTTGTAGAACAGGATGGTGCTAGACGTTATACTTGCAGAAATGGGAAGGGCCTGTCGCGTCATTGGCAGCAGCTGTTGTGTTTACATACCTGATAACGCTCCCAATGTTTAATCAGCCATACAAAAATTACATAGAATATCCGCTGAAATACACCAAGTAGTAGGTACTTGGACACTGTTGGGGTGGTTTTGAAACACGCTAACTTCCTGGGGTTGGAAGGTCCTCACTTTCTTGGCCATAGTTGCCGGTATCCTCTTCACGTGTTGCCTCTGCGTACGTCTCCCAGCTTGTTGTTCCTATTGTATTAATATCCTCACTCCTAAGCAGAAACTGTCAATTCATGATACTAATGCCGCAATTATGTTACAAAAGGATATTGATGATTTGGATGCAGATTGATGAAGGTATTTTTGAGACTACATCTTTCCCTTGCAGCCTCCATCTCTGATACTGAATCTGTGACCAGCTCCTAATACTGATGTTCTTTTGTCCTCAAACATGTTATATTTTCTTTGATCATTTCCTAAAATAGTTAGCTTATGCTAAAAGGAGGGTCTGTTGAAATGAAAATGTTTTCGTTATTTCGCCTGTGCATTGTTCTATGTAAGTTAGCATTCGCGACACCATTTTATGTTCAGCCGCCATTTTGAACCATGCTCGAAACTGCTTCTTGCCTCCTCATGAAAATGGGTTGTGGAAAGTTTTGTTTCTCCAATGTTGGGCCTTGCTTTGCTAATGAATACACTGTTCTTATTAGCGCATACCTTTCTCACTAGATAGAGGCCTTCTCCCACTAGTCTAGTGGCAGGCACGGACAGAACGACCTTGGGTAGGAGATAGTGTGTGCCCGGCCTCACAACCGAAACCTATCCTTCTGTACTCCTTTGTTTAGCTGCATCTGCTTGGAAAATTCCATTATGGGCGTGCCTTCATTGGTTCTGAAATGTACATAATGTATTGTTATGCTTGGTGATGTCAGTCCCTCTCTGCAGCACTCCTAAGAGACTGGGCAGACCGGGCTCCGCTCGAGCGTATCTGAATAAACATATATTGGTTTGTATTCTCTACTGTCTGACCGAATCTTCATTTGTATGGAAGGCTGAGAGGTGGTCGCGAGTGGCCCAGGTGATCCTAAACGGGTCACTTCCTTCACTGAGCCCTCTTGCTGATTCATCCCAACTGGATTCCTAGCCAAAGCCTGCATCCTCTTTTAAAGAGACTGATCCCCTTTGGAACACATTGAGCTCCCGACGCTAATTTGCAATCCTTGTGTGGCTCGTGCTGTACTGGTGGTGCTCCCTTGGACCTTGCCCACCACTCACCTTAACTCCTGGAGATTGGTCCTGTAAGTTGATGTACTGTACCTTTTGCAGAACGTGTTCTTCCTTCCATAGGATAACAGTGCAGAACTCAAAAATTGCAGTGTCCACTTTTTGAAGTGAAAAGAATTTATATTTTTAAACGTACTTAACTTAACGATTTTTCTCTGATGCCTAAACATATATAAAGATACTTGCTATTTTTATAAATTGGTATGGATCTCCTTCGTGAGTCGTGTTGTCATTTATTAATCATTGTATGTACTTGTAAATGTCTTACACTCCTCTGTGTTAAACATAAGGCTGCTCGACCACAGTACCCCCTAATAGAGCACTTTGGAATTGCATACCAAGCCCTGTCCACTAGTAAGGGAACCTCTGGACTCTTTACACGGTGTATCAGATTATTGATATATCATATAAAGAGCCAGATTCCTACAATGGTTAAATAAGTGTACAGTCGTGTTTTGCCTCCATTGAACTGTGTATACTACCACACCTGAAATCAATGATTTCTAGCTGAGAATTTCAGGTTTAGAGACAGTGTTCATAATGACCTGGAGTGCGGTGATCACCGTGACCTAACGAGAACTGATGGTGGCACTCTTTCTGTAGTTGCTTCTCTAGGGGAGAGCCGGGGTACTGACTGAGTAAGCAAAGGAATGCGGAGGGCAGGAGGCCTGTTGGATGCAAAAATACTGAGAGTGTTGTGGCGTACCTGAAGCCATGGTCTCCCTTGGTGAAGCATAGGAAAAGGACTGTGAGCAGGGGAGCGATGTTTGTCCCTACAGGCTGACAGCAGTGGGTTTGTTACAACCAGGAGCTGAGGCTGCCTTCCAGGACTAATCTGGCACCTGCCCTCCATGTGGCTTCTGGTGTGGGCCTAGATTTGACCTCTGGGCACCCATTTTGATTGTAGTTCTGCATTCTTATGTGACGCAGTCAAGTTACGTGAGTGCCATTATGGAGGCATCATCCAACATGGCCAGGAAAAATTAAAACAAGCATTGACAAAGCCAATAGGTCTTGCCTGTGCATGAGCTATTGTCTTTGCCAATGTGCTTTAGCCATGTTTTACATCAGTGTGACTGCTGCTCAGCATGACTACAAGTAGAGGAAAGTGGCTTAGAGTGGGGTGTCATAGAGTTTAGCGGCGTAGAGTGGAGTACCATGGAGTGGCGTAGGTAGGGTGTCGCAGAGAGCTGTACAGTGGAGTACAGTAGAGTAGATTGGACTGTCATGGAGTGGCGTAGTGTGGAGTGTCAAGGAGAGAGTTGAGTGGAATGTTGTAGAGTGGAGGAGATTCTCGTAGAGTGGAGTGGCATAGAGTGGAGTGTTGTAGAGTGGAATTTGATTTTGAATTAAATTTATAGAGCGCAGCAATGACCCGAGGGCATCAGGCGCTATAGTTCACCATCCAGAAAAGACAGCTAGCACTCCAGATTCAGAACATTTCTACAAGGGAAATAGCCAGGTCTTAAGAGCCTCCCTGAAGGGCAAGAGCTACGGGATGGCCCTTATATTTTGTCGAAGGGTGTTCCTGAGTTTGCTTGCGGCCATAGAAAATCTCCGTTGCCCCATTTCTTTCTTTTAGTTCTCGGCACCATGAGCTGGAGTGAAGTGATAAACTGAGGTGTCTGCCTGGGATATACCAGCCAAACATGGCTTTTAATCTTGTTGGATATGGGAGATAAAGAGCCTTGTGTACCATGCAGAGAGATTTAAAGCTGATGCGCTTATTAATTGGAAGCCAGTGAAGGGTCTCCAATCCCTACGCAGCCGACTGCCCCCTGGGAATGTCCAGAACAAGTCTAGCCAGTGCATTCTGCATCACCTGGAGTCTGTGCTGCGTGTTTTAGTTCAAGTCCAGGTACAATGAGTGCAGTAATCCAGTCTTAACGTTACCAGGACGAGAGCGACCTGTTTACGAGCAGACTGCTGGATGAAAGGAACAATTTTCTTAAGCATCCTTATGATCCAGGTGCATGTTGCTACTGTGCGATCCACTTGGGCATTAAAGTTGAGTTCAGTGTCCATCAGCACTCCAAGGTTCTTGGCCTTTTTTCCCAGAGTAGGACAGGTCCCTAAGGAGTGAGGCCAACAGCTACTGTTCCAGCTGGATGCCCCTGGGCCAAAAATCATCACTTCCGTCATTTCCCCGCTAAGTTTTAGAAAGTTACATGACATCCATTCTGCCACTTTGGTCATGCAACGTGAGATGTTCTCTTCTACTGAGCATGAGTTCTTGGGGATTGACACCATAATCTGAGTGTTGTCTGCATACGACACTACCACCATTCCAAAGGAATGGATTATTGCCGCCAAGGGTGCCACATAGAGATTAAAAAGCATAGGGCTCAAAGATGAGCCCTGCGGCCCTCCACAAGGCAGGAAGAAGGCCTCTGAGTAGAAGTGCTGTAACTTCACCATTTGGTTTCTTTCCCTAAGGAAAGAGGACAAGAGGGCTAAAGCTTGATGAGAGAGGCCAAGACCTTGGAGTCTATCCAGCAGCAGCACAGGTGAGATGGTATCAAATGCTGCTGATAGACCCAAGAGTATCCGCGCCACCCCTTGTCCTTCATCCACTAGACGCCTTATACAGTCCGTGGCTGAGATTAATGCGGTTTCAGTCCCATGATGTTTCCTAAAGCAAACTGGGAGTCATTAAACCAGTGCTGCTGTTCTGCAGTTTCCATCAATTAGATATTAGGGTGCGTCTCCAGAATCTTTGCTGGAACGGGAAGTAGGGAAATCGAGCAATAGTTCTTACAGTCCGCGATATCCAGATTTGTTTTTTTTAAGAGAGGCCTAATGATAGCCTGCTTCCAGCTCCAAGGGTTAGATCCGGATAGGATCACATTATTCAATAAATTGTGATGGCATAGAGTGGAGTTATGTAGAGAGGAGTGTCATAAAGGGGAGTGTTGTAGAGTTAAGTGGCGTAGAGTGGCTTTAAGGAATTGGGTTCTTGGTTGAGGGAAGGGGGGTAAAACCCTACTCAAGCAGGTACCACAACCCTTGTCAGGGTGAAGACACAAGTAACCCCCAAATTAACTTGAGCTCACCCCCTGGTAGCTTGGCACAGAGCAGTCAGGCTTAACTTAGAGGTAAAGGGTTTGTGCAACACTTCAAACAGTAACACAGTGAAAACACGCCACAAAAGGATCCCACACCAGATTTAGAAAAATAGATTATTCTTTAATATATAAAACACAACCAAAACAACAAAAATTCCATCAATAGTACCAGCAATCTGCAGGTTTAAAGATTTCCGTGAAAATTGCACCAAAAAGACCAAACTGCCAACTGTGGAATTGGTCACGCCGGACCGGAACAAAGTCACAAATTCAGGCCAATCTTGATGCAGTGCGGGCCGGCTACGGTGTCCCAGTTAGGCCCGCTGAACAGAGTCCCTCAGGTCCTGGTTGCGGAGCATGGTGAGATCCCGCACCGAGGATGCATCGTACAGCCGAGGAGATGCGTCAGTGAAGCTGAGATGCGAGGTCCTGTCATTGTGAAGGATCCCGTCGACGAGAGCCGACAAGTCCGGTGTCAGGGATGCGTTGCATATTTGAGGAAATCCGTTGGTTCCAAGGAGATGTGAGGCTGCGATGCGAGATCCTGCGCCCCCGTCCAGGCTGCCGTGGACGAGAGATTTGCCTGCGTCAGGAAAGTTTCACACAGGCGGCGGGTTCGATGTGGGCAGTGAGGTCGATGCAGAGTCCTTTGCGTCAGGAGAAACTTTGCAGCAGGGGAGATGCGTCGGTCCTGTTGGGTTCACAGATGGGCTGGCAGAGTACCTTCAGGCCCTCTTCCAAGGGTTCAAGACTTCGGGTGGCACCACTTGGCAGGGTACAACTCACAGATGGCAGAGTCCAGGTGCTGGGTTCAAGGTTGTTGGAGCCTTCTGTCGCTGAGACCCAAGTCAGGAGGCCAGCCAACTAGCCCTTGGAGTCAGTTTATGGTCCAGGGTTCAACAGTTGCAGGTCCAGTCCTTCTAACCCAGGCAAGAGGGCAGCAGGTCATCAGTCCCTTCAGAGCTGCAGTCCAGCAGAGTGGCAGTCCTTTCAGCAGTCCTTCTTTCTGGCAAAGTATCCACAGGTCTAGAAGAGTTGGAGTCTATGGTCCAATATTTATACCTAGTGCCCTTCTTCTGGAAGGTGGGAGAAGCTTCTACAAATTCTCTTTCAAAGGCACAGGCTTCCTGCCTTCATTGCCCTGGCTCCAGACTAACTACAGGAGGGTATGCAGCCCATTGTGAGGAGACAGGACACAGCCTAGTCATGTGTGAGTAGGGTTGTGCCCAGCTCCTCCTTCCCATCCTGCCAGTGATGGCCCATACAGGCACACCTAAGTTCCCTATTGTGTGTGGCTGTCTAGGAGGAAGTCGAACTGTCAGCTACACCCAGTCATGTCACCCAGAGACAGGCAACAGGCACTACATGGCTAAGGCAAGAAAATACCAACTTTCTAAAAGTGGGCTTTTCAAAATTGTAATTTAAAATCCAACTTTACCATGAGAGAGGATGTTTTATTAGAATTCCAAAGACACTAAACATGAACTGGTTACCTGCCCCCATGTGGAAATTATCACTTAAATGTAATAAGGTAACTCCAATTGTAGCCAAAGGGAGATGTAGGACTTGCAGTAGTAAAAAACGAACTTCAGAGTTTTTCATTACAAGGACATGGAAAACTTAAAAGTAACTTTTTAAATACACAGCAACCTGCCCTGGCGGCTGTCCAGGGCCTACTCTAGGGGTGACTTAGATGCATTAAAAAGGAAGGGTTGTACCTGGCTAAAGGTTTATTTTGCCAGGTCGAAATGGCAGTTTAAAACTGCACACTCAGGCTGCAATGGCAGTCCTGAGGTATGTTTAAAGGACTACTTAAGTGAGTTGCGCAAACAGTGCTGCAGGCCCACATGTAGAGTTTAATTTACAGGCCCTGGGTACATGTAGTACCACTGTATTAGCGACTTACAAGTAAATTAAATATGCTGATTGGGGATAAGCCAGTGTTACCATGTTTTAAGGAGTGAGCACATGCACGTTAGCACTGATTAGTAGTGGTAAAGTGTGCAGAGTCCTAAGGCCAGCAAAAAACGAGATCAGCAAAAATAAGTGGAGGAGGGCAAACTTTTTGGGGCAAGACTGCCCTAAGGCTGACAGGTCTAACAGTGGCGTAGTAGAGTAAAGTGGAGTGGCGGAAGTTGCATAGACTGTCATAGAGTGGAGTAGAGTGTTGTGGAGGTTAGTAGAGTAGAGGGGCAAAGCGTAGCGTGGAGTAAAGTGTCATAGAGTAGAGTAAAGTGTCAGAGTGGAGTGGTGTGTCAGAGTACAGTGGAGCAGAATAGCGCTGAGTGTCTTAGAGTGGAGGGGCGCAGAGTGGAGTGGCTTGTGGGCTGGCGTAGCGTGGAGTAGATTGGCATTGAGTGAAGTTGAGTGTAATAGAAAGGAGTGGCATAGAGTGTCAGGAGGTTGAGTGGCACAAGGTGTCGTGGAGTGCAGGGGCGTAGCTTCAGGCGATGTTTGGGGTGTTACACCCCCCTAATGTATTTTCAGATTAATAGTTATTTAGGATCTTGGCCAGGTATTGTAGGAGGGAGATCTGTCTGTAGTTCACGAATTTGGCTGCGTCTGCAGAGGTCTTCATGAGGACGGGGTTGACGGTCTACATGTTTTCAGGCTTCTGAGAAAGTGGCTGTGTCAATGGCGGTGTTGAGAATCGAGGTGAGGGCTTTGCTGATGTGGTTGAGCCTTTGTTGAAGGCGTGGTGGGGTAAAGGGTCAGATGGAAGCCCTGAGTGGATGGTCTTTATGATTGCTGTGAAAGGGTTTCATGTTGTCAGGGTGTTGCCTTTTTTCAATACCTACACACTTATTGCAAGGTTGATTGGGTCTGGTTGAGGGTCGAAATTGGTCTAGATGACTGTTATTTTGTTGCAGAAGAAGCCTGACATGTCTTTATGCAGTTCTTAAGTTGGGTTGATGTTGTTGCTGATGTGGTGAAGTCCTTGATGATCATGAAAATTGCCCTGTTGCTGTTGGAGCTATTTCTTTTATACACTTGGCTAGGGCCTTCCTTTCTGTTCTTTGGATATGCTGGTGGTAACTTCTATGGGCAGATTTGAATGCTTCCTTGTGCGATTTTCCTTGGCTCACCCTCCACCTCTGATCAGTTGCTTGCAGTGCCACTTGGTCATTCAGAGTTTTTCCATGTACCAGCTGGCCTGCATTCTCGTTCTTGTTATTTGTTTTTTTCCAGAGGAAACACAAAAAGCTGATGGATGGAATGCTGAACATTGTCAAACATTCACCCCCAGTACAGAGATCTGGGCCTAAATCCATCGTTTTTTTGCTGACCATGCCATTCCAGTTTGGACCCAGCCATATGCAAATCAGTTTTCACCCTGCATCCCATGGGAACAGTGCAGCCCGAACTGCCAGGCCAGTGCCAGACCAAGTCCTCCCTGAACCGGAAACAAGCATCCTGGGACCAATTTCGGGGTATCATCCCTCATCAGCCAAGCTAGCTTGAATTAGTGGCATAGTGAGCACTGGACCAACGTCTGCGCATAGCCTTCTCACTTAGGGCGATCCATGTGTTAAAGTTGTTGATGTCGCTGGATAGGTGGCCTGTGTGCTCTTGTTGGTTTATGTGGAGGGTGGAAGCACAATTCACCTCAAATATGTTGTTCCAGTATCGATTGTCTGGCCCTGTTGTGGTAGTTCTTCTGTGGTAAGGAATGTTGATTGAGAAGCTGACAATGATGTGGTCTGTCCAGGTGATGGGAGTGAGTGCGTTGATCACGATACCCGTTGATCACAATACCACTGCAGCAGGTAAAGATGGAATCCAAGATGTGTCCGGTGGCGTGGCTGGGGTCCAGTGGGCACCGGGCATTTCCCCGGTGGGCCAAAGGGGTGGGGGCCGGTTTTTGTGCCTGTGGGGGCCAGTTTTGCAGCAGTGATCAGCCACCTGTAACAAAAGCGGGAGGGTTGCGTTTCGCTAGCACCACCTGCCCCCCCCCCCGCTCCAGCAGCAATTGCCAGGGCTGGTGGCTGTTCCCAGTCCTGCCCTGCTGGGGTCTGGGATGTAGAGTAATTACATATCTTTATTATGTAAAGAACGAAATTGGCAAAAATAGATTTCTTTTAGCTTATCTAAATCTTGTAGCCATACAACTCTATTTTTAGGATTCCTCTGCCTTTTCATACACCTCACACTTGTACTGGACACCATTTTCTTCCTGGACTTCAGCAGAAACACCTGGATACTCTGGAAGAAGCTTGTAAGTTTCTATATCAATTTCCGGTACAAATGTATCACATTCAAACTCTTTCAAGATCCTGGTAACAAAAAGCCGCTGATGATGCGATTTCGTCATTAGCTCCTTATAGAGTGAGCTTCCTCCAATGATCAAGAGCATGTCTGCTTTTTCTGCCAGTTCTGGCGATTATACAAGCTCTAAGGCCCCATCCATGCTGTGTGCAAGATAGTGAGCCCCTCCTGGCGGTTCTGTAAGTTCTCTGCTGAGCACTATGTTAATTCTGCCTTATAAGGGTTGATTCTTCTCTGGAATAGACAACCAAGTCTTTCTCCCCATGATCACGGCATTTTGTTTACCTTCTTTTGTAGATGTCATTGTCATCCTCTGAAAATACTTGAATTCATTCTGTAGTATAGGGCAGGGTAGACTACTGTCCTTCTTGATACCCATGCCCAGGCACACGGCCACGATGGCGTTCAGAACCCGGCCCATTCTGTCCTCTCCACACCGCAGCCGCTCAAAAATGAGCGCCAGGTGGTCAGAGTCCAGACCAGACAGCAGCCTGTCTGAGATGTGTTGGATAAGTCTGAGGTTTTCAAAGTTTTCCAAGAGTGTGGTTGAGTTGGGATCAGTCGAGTCTTTTAGGTGAAAATGAAGGTGCGGGTGTCGATCAGTGGGCCGATGAATTCTTGGAGGTTGCTGTTGAAGTTTGCTCAGGGTGCTGTGGTCGGTAGACAAAGGTGCCACCAAGGGGAAAGTTGGCTGTGATTTGCAGTTTGAAATTGAGGTGTTACATGTAGTTGGTTCCTGTTTCTATGCTTGTGGTGGTGCAGCTGATAGAAGTCCTTGAATACGATGCGGATTCCTCCTCAGGGTCTGTGTTGAAATCCTTGACAACTTGCAAAGGGGCACTCAGTTACTGGTATTGTGTATTTCCACAGATATTTATTTTTGTTAGAGGGGAAACAGTGTGGTATCATCCACCTTCTTGTGGTGGAAGCTGAGCTTTCTGGGTTCCCCGGAAAACCTCACACCAAGGTAGGTCTCAATAAACCTGCTATGCCCTTCTTGCACACCAGACAGAATTAGACCAGTTATTCCATCCTAATCCTGACAAATATCGCTTGTTTGAGTTTTCTGGGGTTGACGTTAATGTTAAAATCATGTGTGTCAGTACTTCATTTTTACTAAATTTACCACTTGCCAATTATTAATTTTATTAGAGGCCTCGCCTTCAACTATCACAATAAAAACATTGATTACAAAAATAAGGAAACAAATACAGGTTATGTAAAACCTAGTCAAATGCTGAAATGTATAATAAAACACAACATTAAGGCTCATTAGAAACGCAATCACAGTAAGAAGTGCTTATGAAAACCTGGCACAATGGTTGGGTCCTTGCATTTGTTCATCACAATTTACATACCAATATGTCAGCCGCGCGGTTTCTTCGTGAGAACGGGGGAGCATCGCCCCCGCCCACTGCGAGCCACACTAAGTGTTAAAAAAAAAATGGCAATTAAACGATTTTTATTGCCATTTTATTTTGAACACTTAGCCCGGTTCACAGCAACCACCAGCCTGCACCCGAGCCAGGAGAAATGGGGGCGCGTCCTATGCTGCCAATTGGCAGCATGTAGGACTGGCCAGACACTGCAAAGTACGCATGTCAGTTTGGCCAGCTGCCTTGTGCTGTCCAAAGTGTCATGCGCACTTTGCGGCTCTCCACTCAGCTGTCTTAGTCAGCTCGGTGGGAGCAAGCATAGGCCTCCAGGGCCTAAAGGAGCATTGGTGCAACCCGCTCCATCCAATCCAGGTGCTCCTCTCATGCTGGTTAGCAGCATGAGAGCAACGTCTGAATGGTTAAGGGAGCTCTTCCTGCCACAGACTGCAGGAGAACACAGAGGAGGACGCGTCGAAGCCCGTGGGGAAGTACAATTGACTTTTATTTTTTATATATTAAATGTGCAATGCATGTAATTAGTTTATGTTTAATTTTGGGGTTTTAGAGGGACGGGTTGTTGTTTTCACTTGGGCTTTTGGAGGGAGGGGTTGTCTAATTTAGTTTTTTTTAAGAAGCGGTGGGTCACTTAAATAAATACCACCTTATCGCTCAAGGGCACTAGTAAACGGGCCTTCTGCTGTATTTCCCTGACAGATTTCAGCAGATCAAACCTACCAAAATGTATCCGGGGAAAAGACCCAGAAATAAGGCAAAACTTGTGGAGTTAAGCGCTTCTAACACCGACGCTGCATGACACTGTTAATTTCCAAGTGAAAATCTTGTAATAAGAGGTGTGTACCGCCCCTGGTAAATATCTCTCTGAGGAGTAATAGTATTCACTAGGTGTGGTAAATACTTCATCCCCAAACGGATAACTTATAATCGAGGTTTAAGAGGCACTACAGATAAAACTGAATGGTTTTACCTGGTCCAACTGCAAACAGCTCAAAGAAATACTTTTGATAAATTGAGGATGAGCCACAGGACTGAGGCCAGCTTTCTGACATTAGATAATTTATGGGTGCACAATGTCTTACACTCCCATCAAAGACTTATTTTATGTTCACATTTCATGCTCTGCTTTTCTTAATTTTCAGAAAAATTACAGCATGGCCAAACGTGCTTAATGCTGTAATTACACTGCTCCTTCCCTTCCCTCAGACAGAACATATTTAATTGGTTACATTGGTAAATGAGGTTATCTCATTGTTCTGAAGGTTAATGTCCGCAATGTGTGTGTGGAGCTCGAAGAGGCAGATTGTTAATGTAGATATTATCGGTCATTACTTGCTAAAACTTCATATTCAAGAAGAGTTTAACTCCTGAGAAACCATATTGCTGAAATTGCCATTTTTCGTCAGAGGTACAGCAGAAGCTCATTTGTATTAAAAAGAAAATCGCTGGATATTAATTATTTGTTTTGGAATAATCAATTGCACGCGTCCTTTTCACCAAAAGCATGTCAGTTTCCCTGCAACATGACTAAACGCCTTCAGGTATATTCTAGATATACATCTGAAGAGGGCTCTTTTCAAACGCCAAACTAAAATTGAAAATAGTCTTGCCTAATTTCCCCCAGGCTGACATGATGAGTAAATGGTTGGTAAATAATTAGCCATAAGGACTGAATACTTAAGTGGCCGGCGTCATCATAATTGGAGATCTGTGCCAGCTTATTGCCCTCCTTTCAGCAACATGTGCAAAACGTTCCAATAAAACATTGGCCAAACTCCAGATCATCATGCGGTTTTATGGCAAATGTTATAGAGGGTGCAAAAAAGAACATTTTAGTAGAGTTTCCTTTAACGAAACCTATAAGGAAGCTGTTGGCAGCAATAGTCCAAAGCAGGTGTAAAGTTCAATGCCAAGCGTAAGCATGCAACTAGAGCATGACCCAAGGAAGTGTCTCTTTGGCATCAGTTAGTGATAGACATGGGTAGTATCTGCGCCTGGCTTGGTTTCTGGTGCCACTGGCCTGCCCTCTTAAACCCGGGGGGGGGGGGGGGTGGGGGGGGGAGGCAGCAGGAAGTGAAAGAAAACAGTGCTTTAAAGGACCCTTAAAGAGCCCTGTCTACTTTCTGTGTTTACATCTCCTTGTCCTTCCCACCCCCTCAGCACAAATAGGAAATTGCTGAGAGGCAAAGGATGTAACAAAAGGTCAAACCTGGTTGTCTGATCCAACTGCATGCAGCACAAAGGAAATACCGTTGATAAATTGTCTTGAGTTAAAGGGGGAATGGCCGGGGTACCATAGGGCAAGGTAATGGATGTAAATGTGCACCGTATATAGGATTTATGGGCCGAAAACTTCAATTCAAGTCTAAAAGCGGCATGTGCATGGCGTGAGATGCCAGAAGGTCTGCTGTAGTGGGTTTTTGGGATCCAGGCCACGATAGAACATTTTGTTGAGAAATATATGGTATGCATCGATATGCAATGCACTAACACAAAGGTACACAGGTGTAGAAAAGTGAAGGTTGGAAAACCAGTTTCGGTTGCAACATTCATGCATCTAGTTGAGTTTTGTAGACCAATGTGGCAAATATTCAGTGATGCAGGGAGCAACAGCGTACATACAGAAAACTCTAGAGGGCTAGGACACTGGTTCCTATCTATCAATCATCCCACAACTTACCAGAGTCAGAGAGGTCCTAGTGAAGGCCATGCCCTGTTTGTAGTTTGTACACATCATGGACACAGGCCTAGTCTTCTGTGCTGAATATGCACACCTAACACTGGCCAGGCCAATCTCCTCTAGGTAGTGGTCAGATGTTGGATGTAGAGTTAATTTTTCCACCTTTCCCAAAACATTCTGAAATAAGGGTGACCACTTTATGAAGCTACAATTTCTGTCCTGAAAGCAGTATGGGTTACAGAAGGCTGATTTCTGGAAACTTGTGCCAAGAACACCAAGTGGAAAATGCTCAAGGCACAGACAAGCATTGATATTGCAGGATCAGTAACTGTAGCGGGATCGTCAGGGCTGGAGTGGTCAACATTGAGGCTTTAGTGTGCTGGAGGCAACAGAACTATAACTTTCTGAAATTGAACATCAGCAAGTGAGCTAGAAAGAAGACTCGAGCAAAAAGCTTAAGGCTCAAGCAGAAAAGTTGCAGCATGAAGAAGCACCACTTCCACAGAGCTTCAGTACTGCTTGAATAGGAAGCACATGATTGGCAGAGACAGGGCTCTGGCTCAGCTTGGCAATCAACCATGTTTGAATAGTATACCAGCGGGGACTGCTAATTGGTAGAATCATCAAGAATCATACCTTCGTTGACTACCCATCGCAATCCCACAATGCCCTTGAGGAATATGGCATAGCTCTGGGAACATCTTGCAGTGAGTGTGAGCAGGAATAGGTGAGCCATCAAGAGCTTCCGTCAGACCAAAGCAGGTGGGTGAGTCCCCGATGGTCCAGAGTGCAGGACAGACGTATCAGCGAGCACAGTGGATTGATTAAAGATTTCCACCAAACCTAAAATTGCCACACCGTCAGAGAGAGGCATAACTGGCTATGGTACACAACAATAATGAAGGTGATGTCAATGACGTTTTATGTGTGATGTTATTTAGGATTTCTTTAATGATATCTAAGGTAAGGAACAGTACATGCTGTTGACTTATAGAGGGCAATAAATGGGCTATTCCACAGAATGTCCGAGCATTTGAGATCTTGGATCGCAAAAATATCATCACATACTTATATGCTTATATGTATTGATTACAGAGTTGCAAATAGCAACACTGTCGTAATGATCACTCTTCACTTACCATTGGAAGGGTTTTTTTTTTTGTTGCTTTGCTAAATAAGTTTGGTGTAATTTGACAGATCTGCACGAAATATATAAAGGTATACATTACAAGGGTACAGTCTGTGGGAAGTTTTGACAAATCACTCCACATGCAGTCCTATTTGTGCCCCTTTAACACCTTTGCCCCCTTCCTTGATAAATGTGGGAGAAACACTGACCACGATTCCATCCTTGAGCATGCCAATTCATCAAACTGCTCAAAAGTGACTAAGTGGTTCTCAAAACCTCTCACTTACAAATGACATGGATTTTTCTATAGGGCATTTTCTGAATGAATAATTCCAAAACGTCTGAAAGAAAGTATCAGATTTCAGTGGCATGACAACATTTCCACGATTCCTTGCCTTATCTTGATTTGGTAAATTTTCGTGGAGCGAATTAGGAGCTACAAGTCAAAATGTGAGTGTCCAGTGAGCATGTGCAATGAGATAAAAAATCCGTAACTGCTCACAATTTCCAAAAATTATAGAGAATCCTTTGTGAGCAACCGAAAATTGGAAAAATGTACATGGGACACCTAAATGCATGCACACTGGACATTGAACATCCTCACCTTACCAAAGTGGGAGAGAGGAAACCAAACAAATGAGCAGCTTACCAGGAAACCAATACTGGAATATGCATAAGTGCCCGGGCCCAGGGTGTGCCCATTAATGTATATTTCTTCCCAGCCTTTCATACAAGTAAACATGAATTAAACTAAAAAGGTCTATTTGCTTACTATTGCAGAGGTAGCAGTGAAACGCATAGTTTCACATCCCAGATTAGGTAATGACAGCAGAGAAGGAAATATGTGTCACACAGGACTCAAATTTTTGGGGTAATAACGTGGTGCGCACAAAATCCAAAAACACCCTGCTACCTAAGGCGTTGGGTATGTGCTCCTAACTTTAGGGGCCCACTAATATAAGACATGAGAAGAGTTGGAGCACAGATGAAATTTGATGGGTGCTCCAAACCTTCTCGGGTCTTAAACTAGAAAAGCCCATTACCACCACAACACCCGAATCCTTATGACCAAAACATTCTGCATTAGGAGTAAATAATAAACCATGTTTATTCCTCAAAGAACAAGAGACTAGTATTAATTATTTTCCAGAGCTGCCAACTACAGGAAGAGCAGGAATTTAACTCCCCAATTTCAAACCTACAGACACCTTTGAATCACCTTTTTTATATTTTATGTTTGTCACCTGCCAATTTGACCTACAGTCTTTCACTTTAATAGTACTGTAAATCAGAATTGTCATTACTTCCCCATTCAGGCGCTTGCATTATCCACCACAGAAGACTGAAAAACTACATTGGCCTCAACAAGAGTCAAACTGGTGACCTTCAGGTTACTAATGGTGGCTGGTGGTCTTTGAAAGTAGTGTAAAAACTGACGTAAGTGGCAGGGCTTTTCCTGGCAACCTGCGCATGTTACATACTAATGAGGCCTACCTGAAAGTTAAGAATGACTGCCCTAATCCTTTAGAGCTGTGGTTCTTAATCTGTTGACTTCAGTGGACCCCCAGGAAATCACTGCTGGAAGTTGATTTGAACTTCAAAACAATACACACAACACGAGAAGCTCATCTACTAAATACGCAAATAATACAATCTTTTATTCAATACACATTAAAAATATACAAAAACTGAAGTTTTAGTTTCAATAGAGAGGATGAAGCTTTTCAAAATGTGCATATCCCTTTGTCTCTTTTGCCTCTAATGCATGTTCTCTTTTTGTCGGTGCATACCGGTGCTTCATTTCAGATCAGCAGTCATTCATACTAGCTTCTGTTTGCTCTGTTTCCACGAATCAAGCTAAGCTAAACACACTATAAATCTGCCAATATAACATTTTCTAAACACTTACAGACCTAGACACCCACCCCCCCTAGAAGGCGCCACGAACTCCCAAGTATCCATGGGCAACAGATGAAGAACCACGGCTATAGAGTATGTGGAAGGTATATGGCCTGGGAAACTAGAGATAATTATAATAGCTAAGAAAGTGGTAAAGATTGCCACATAATTTTATAAATAGACTGACATTAGTCATGCTAACAAAAATGCAGAAAAGAGAAAAAGTTCTATTCCGCAGTTTAGGAAGTTATGTGCACTAGTTAACTTTGCAAGGTCGTCTGGCCGAGCGCAGAACTATTGTAGAAGGAAGCATGTTTTGATACAATTGACAGCCTTACGGATATGTCTCTAAGTGAGGCGTTGTTCATGCATTGGTAATGCAGCAATATAAATGTAAGAAACTGAATACACAACTCGTTCTCCTCTCTCAAGAGAGAATCTTAGGTATAAAGATCCCTAAGAATTAGGGAGGGGCAGAAAACGAAAACTGGTTGCTTTGGGTTAATGCCGGAGAGCTGATATCTGACTGCAAAGCTTCATGGAGGTTCAGGGAAAATACATGGCTTGGCATTATATAGAAACAGATGGTGGTAATAATTCAGTCAAACCATGGCTGGGAGGCTGACAATAATACAGGTATAAAATAGGTAGAGTTTAGATTAATTACTACAGACATTAGGAATGAGAGATAGAAGATGCATTAAGTTTTTCTGTTATTCATTATTTTGGCTGCTGAAATAATAGTTATTGTTATTAGGATAGACATGTGTTGTGTGCTTAATATAAATAATAAATAACTAATCATTATAAACATCAATTGCTGTGTGTCCACTACACTCCAGAATCAGGGTAAGTTCAACTAGAAATAACCTCTGCAGTAAAAGTATCTCTGACAAGGTTGTCTGACTCACAACACTCTAAATCTGGATGAGCCTACAGAAGAGTGAGAGACACCTGACTTTTCTAAAGTGGGGGGAGGGGCGATAAGCAAATTCCTCCTTGGGGGCTAAGGAAGCCTGTCCGATGTGCCCTATATTTAGGGGAGAGTATACAACAGTGCAATACCCTAACTGCACAGTGCATAGATCCTCCAGAGCAATTGGGTGAGGTCTCCCTCAAAGACAATTTTGAAACATATGGTCATATAAGGCATTTTAAAGCACTATTTTCAGATACATTTGCTAATTACACAATGATTCTGAAGGCTCCGTTCATCTCTTTAGATGCCACCTCTGCCACCTGGCGTGGCAGAAGTTTTTATCTGGGAACTATAACAATCTGGAATATTCTCCCGCTATTGATCCAGTGCCAATCAGGGATCAATAAATCGAAAAAACACAATCACTGGCCCATACTCATACATCCAACACATAAATCCCTGTATCACTGTTTCAAGTTTACGTTAAATCAGTTCACAAACTACAGGCTCGTCCTAACACACAAGATACATAATTGAACCAGTAATCAACTCTCTTTCCTCTGATCGATGGACCATTAGTTGAGAAGTTGATGGTAATAATTAGAAACTAACTATCAATCTATACTACTAAATAAATCACAAACTTGGAATAAGGTAATAATATTTATCGCAAATAATGTGAAGGTAAATGCTCATCATGTACAGTTTTACAAGACAAACAATGCATAAATCACAGAGAGAGAACAATTATCAAAGCAAAAGGTGTCAAACTCAAATCACAATGAATAAAATGCAATGAAGGAGTGGATAGATGAAGAGACATAAGTTTCAGAGACAAATATACATTTGCAAATGATTATGCAAAATACAGTTTTTAGCTATACTAACCCAAGTATTTTAGTGGAAAATCTACCCCCTGGCCATGAGAATAGATGGGGGTTCCCCAGTTAAGTTCAGGGAACAAAGAGTAGGACAGGAACAGGAAACAGGTAGGCCTCTATCTGCATACAGCAAACCGACAGACAGCGACGATCTCCCCTCTCTAGCTTCTTCAAAGAGGCGCGCACCAAACACCCCCCAGACACCCCAGTTATACTCTAAAAACCTTCATGTCCAACCCACCATTGTAGCAACATTTTCAGAATCTTGGTCTCTCATTGGTCAGTTTAGGGGGTGTTCTATCACACCACCATAGTCGCATCCATGTTTTCACAGCATTTCTTTGTTTTACATTTCCAACAATACGTAATCCACATTTCATTAATACACCGCTTCCTCCAACTAGTAACATGTTACAAATCTCTACATTTTCATTGTACACCTCTGCAGTTTCCGCGGAAGAAGTTTGTACATTTGCACTTGGTCCCACGGCCATCCTTCCGTTACTTGGCAGACACACAGTAAATTCATGAAGGTCATCAACTTTTGCCTTCTCCATTCTCTCTCAGAGCTTGATTTTCGGTTTATTTATTAGTTTTCTTTTTTAACCCCTCAAACTCGTCATGCAACGATGTAGGCCCATGCAAGTATCACTACGATGAATAAAACACAGACATTATTAATTTCATGAAATATAATTCTCACTGTTTTACCGCCCACCATTTGCACTATCCCACATTATTTGTCTAATAAAGCTTTTACGTGCAGAAGGCAGCATTATTATTATTTTTATTTTTAAGCAGAACGCGAATGCGGCCTAGTCTTTCATGCATTCGTCCACGTATTAGTGCACGCATGCGCATAAGCATTTCCCCGTGTTTTCGTGTTTTTGCATGTTATTTTCACCGCACACTGTTAGTAAATGTTACCGACTAATTAATCCGAGCAGGTTTTATTTTCTCAAAACCCTGCTCCATCAATTCCCCCCTTTGATGGCTTTTTTGAGCCATCACGAAAATCACCATCATACTAATTACCACCTTTATTTTCATCTAAAGAACTGTACTTCTTTCCCGTTTTACCATTTTCTCGTCTAAATCTTTCATCATTTCATAGTAATTTCCTCTCATATCCTCTAGTTCTATTTCTTCTCTCCTTTTTTTCCTAGCTCTACGTTTATTGTCTACTTCTGTCATCTTCTTTCCACATCTAAACTTACGACATTTATATGCCATTATTATAAACAAAATCACTACAACTATTGAAATAATTGGTATTAATATTTTTCCTAATAAACTACTCCCAAATGTGGAAAAGCATCTACCTATAGAGGAAAAACTCTTACCAAGTTTCTCCCAAACACCGTCAACCTCCAGTTGAGTCAAATCTTCATGTCATTTTGTAATATTCTTTATATATCCGTCAAGACTTTTACTTTTATCAGGGATATAGGTACATCAGTGTTGTATTTTCAACATGCCACAGCCTCCGCCCTCTTTTGCCAATAAAATATCCAGGGCAAGTCAATTTTGCAAAACCATTGATCTAATTGCAACCATTTCAGTATCAATCATCAAAAACCCACCAGCAGTGTCTGGTGATAAACGATCAACTACTGTGGACAATTTCCGAATTTTATGCGAATTTAGAACGACTCTAACTGAGGGTATCAGTGCACCAAAAATATCACCAATTATTTCTGAAAAACTTGCTCTCTTTTTGCGTGTTAGTCCATGCTTTATTTCATTGATTTTATTATTTGTATCTACATGATATACTTTGGGAAATACGATCCCAAAGTAACAACTACCATACCAGTGTGCTGGCAACCTATAGTAAGCTTTCTTACCACACATATAATATACTCCTGGAAAAACAGGATCAGTTCCACTTTTTAATCCCCATCCACCAGTTATCAGAAAAGTGTGTTCAAATTCACTAGTACCAATGAAATAATTATTATAGTCAGTTTTTAGTCTAAGTAAGCAAAGTTTCCCTTTATGGTACCAATCCAGAGACATTGCAGCGTAAGTCTCGCCTTTCTTATAATTTCCCTCTCTAAAAGCCCATGGTGGTACATGTGACTTCTGTTCAGCAGCTTTCCTTTGAAAATCCTGTCTTCTATCTTCAACCATGTTAATAAATTCTTTTCTTCAGCCCGCAAATTACATGTTAGATTATTACTATGAGCATATACTATATCTATTGTCTGTGTAATATGGACAAATTCTCCCATGTATCCCGCATTTCTATTACTATGCACCTTATTCATATCTTTTCTAATAGGAATTTCTGAAAACACTAAATCCATGTTTGAATAATAATACTGTAACTTCCCCGTCACGTAGAAGAGACTAGTTAGTACACTACATGATACGCCATATTATAGTGTAGCTCCTATTTCCCTAATAGGCTCTGCGCATTGGAATAATATATCCTATAGGTTTGACATAGGACTAAGGTCGGTATGTCCCTATCGAGTATATTAAACTTAATTACTTGTGCCAGCTAGCTCAGAGGCCACTAGAAACTTCTTGACGACAAGAAGGAGTAGTTTCTGGCAGCCGCAAAACATGACCACTTTGTTTCCTTTTAGAATCAGGACGTGTCCCAGAGTCGTAGAAACAATAGATAACTATTTCACTCAGCTCAGTCGTTGCATGTTTTAGTTACTCTCAAAGTTACACAGAAATAACAGACGGGCGTTTCAATAAAAAGGTTTATTGAACAGTCTTCTTTCTGGTGTAAGTTAAATGTGCTGTTACGATCACAAGACAGTATGCGAGATAAATAATGTACAGAGTGAGCAGTAGAAATAAATAATACTGCGTTAGCATTATCTTTTTAGCATATATGCATTTACATACAATGACACAGCCTAAAAATGCGAGTACTCATACGATGCGTTTCTAGCCTAGTTCTACCCCAGTGTACCTAACCTATCCTAGGTGTAGGGAGAAGTAGAAGTAGGTGATGTATTCCTGACTATAGGATACTCTGGGGCCGATTCCGATCTCGGCCGGTAGGGCACCGAATCGGATTCGGCTTAACCGGATCCGATTCGGAGCCCTATTTCCCGACCGAGTCGTACGTGCGTCCGGGCGAGCGAGTACGATGCGTGCGCTCTCGAAATCTCCTACCGACTCGTTCGCAGGACCCGACCGCTCCGACCGACTCGCACGGGGACGACGCGCACCTCGCAATGGAGACGTTCCCCGGCCGGGTAAGTACGATGCGCACCTCGACCGCTCCGACCGACTCGCGCAGCCCGGCTCCAAGGAGCTGTCGGAGCCGCACTTTGGGGGTCCGTGTCGGACCCCCCTGGAAGCGTAGGCGTGCGAGTCGCACACAGGGGGGACAACGTGCATGTACGGTGCGACCCGCATCGACGCGAACACGCTGTAGGGGGCGCCCTTGTTCGCGTCGTGCCCATTGAGTCAATGGGAGCCCGTGTACGCGTCGTACCACTGGCTCCCATTGACTATCACTGGAGTCCCGACCGAATCGAGTCCGATAGCATACGTGCGCATCGTACTCGTTCGGTCGGACTGCTAGGGTCCGATTCGGTCGGAAATCTCTCCGGGTCCGGCTCGGTCGGGGAGATTTCCGGCCCGAATCGGAATCGGCCCCTAAGAGTCTAGTATGCCAAGAGTCCCTCTAGGTTCTAGCCTGCTCCATACCTGAAGAATGAGAGAGGTAGAAATCTCTTTCCGGACTCGAACTCCAACACCCCGCAAGGG
Organism: Calotriton arnoldi; assembly: GCA_963921515.1. NCBI lineage: Eukaryota > Metazoa > Chordata > Amphibia > Caudata > Salamandridae > Calotriton > Calotriton arnoldi. The sequence continues at coordinate 351,011 of CAWUFW010015084.1, read as the reverse complement.
AAGTTAGATCACTGGAAGCTGGACTCTCTGCGTGCAGGAATGACAGCGTCTTCTCAGTGCGTCCGGCCGGGAAACGGGCTCCTCTGAAGTCGAGGTCTCCTCTGATTTACAGGGGTTTGGGAAGGTATATTTATACCTGAAAATGTTAGCATTGACGTAAGTTGGACAGCGAAAGACGTCATGAATGAACCCCTAAGGAATAATGGTTCATGCATAATATATGAGTCCTTGAAGAAATCAATAGTCCTGGGCTAGGAAAACTCCCGCAGCCCTAAGAGTCTGTTTTTTCATGAACTCGTTGTGACGCTAGGGTGGACGGATGTCGAAGACCATGCCTGTATTTGGAGTGCACGGTTTATGCCTAAATAAGGGCTGGGATTTTATGCCTATATAAGGGCAAGGCGGATTGTGTCTATGTAAGGACATGATTCTAGAAAGCCCGTTTATGGACACCCTAGGAAGTATACAACACCCACTCCTCTTTCGTGTGTTCGATAATACTATAATGCTAAACATATGAAATGCTAAACATTAAAAAATGGAGTACCGCATATTAAAATATTTCCTAAAAGCATTAAAAAACACATTAAAAATGCAAAAGGTACTGTACATCATTAAGCAATGCTTTTCATTTCCAGCATAAAATTCGAACTAAATGCAATTGGAATGAACTATAAAAAGCAATATCTACATATTTACATATGACGAAAAATGATCGATAAGTTGTACAAAATCAAAGTCATTTCCTGTCATGAAAATTAAATGAACTGATTTAGACACACAAGATGACTAAGTGTCCGTGGAAGTACCGCCAAGTCTGTATTATAAGGCTAGTTCTACTTTAAGCAGATTGAAGTGCCCTTTTTCGTTCGAAAAATGGGACAAAAGTTCAAATTTGGTAGAGTTCCAAAGTTTTGAAAAATGAAGGCCAAATTGTTACTGCATCTCTGGAACACTGTTCGCCGAATCAGAGTCAGTTTACGGGTCTGGTGTAAACATGAGATCATCTATTTCAATAGACAAAACATCATCCACTGTCGTTGGTGTAAGCTGGAACACCTCGTGAACTAGATTGACCGCACAAAGATGTGAAGCATCGCTCTCAGCATAGGTCGCCGCAGCAATGTTCGCGTCCGTTGTTACCTGTGTGCCTGGAGTTCTTTCTCGTACCTCAGCAGCAGCTGGAAGCGTCTGTGAGTTCTCAATGAATGCTGACATCAGGATTGGAAGCCTCTGGGGACAACACAGAGCATGGGCCGTTATCGGGACCAGCAAAGTATCGACGTCCTTTGGCGTAGCTGATGGATATGTTAGACAAGCGTCCAACACGCATTCTTCACCGCATAGCAGGCATCGTAGAACAGGTAAGATGCAATCTTCCCAGATTGGTCTGAATGACAGGAACCAAGTTGTATTCAGGTCCCGTAGACGAGTCATGCCCAATAGCTGTACTATTCGCTCACGGCACTTTCTTTCAAGGAGAGCTTTCTCCATTTCGCTCGGAGTGATGTCTGCGAATAGGCTGGCCATAGCGCAATAGGAGAAAGAGAAATAGTATTCCGGCAACAAGTGCTAGAATTAATGGTATGCCACCAAACACCGAATGTGCAAAGTTCGGGATGATTCCAAGTATTGCCTGGAAAGGTGCTAACAGACCGGAGCAAATGCTCTTAAATACATGTATAATTCCTGTCGTATCTGACATGTTAAAGATACGTGTTATCATTTCCACGAAATGTATAGGGCAGTTTGTACATATTAAAGTCTGTATCTCAGCCGAAGTCCTTGCTACTTGTAGATCATAGGTTTCTTTGGCTGAGGTCAAAGGCACTGTTTGCTGTAAAAGCATGGCTTTCATTCTGCTCAAAGTATCAAATCTTATAAAAGAGACGTTCAGTGAAGGCCATAGAGGCGACTCCCTGACTGTGTCTATTGGGGAAACAATACTTGCATACAGCAAGTGACCCTGGAGTTGACCGTTACTAGATATGGGATGCCTGGCAACATTCCACAGCAACTCTGATCATTCAACATGAGGTAACTCCCGTTAGAAAGTTGTCCAAACGCAGGATTAATCACAGCAGCTGGCGTACCCCGCTGATGGCAAGATAAATTTGCCACAGAACCATTACAAGCCCCGTGTAAAGAAATGTCCTGACACATGAGTGAACCGGTCAGTGCATGTTTACAGTTGGTACCGCTAAGAAACACTTCACGATCCCCACTCCAACATCTATGTCTATACGGTAAATCCCAAGATGTCTTAATGTATTCCTTACCCAACCTATCATATTTGCCTGTTTGCATTTGTCTGAGGCAAAACTGAAACTGAAAAGTAGTCACAGGTAATGTTATTTTGCCATGAATAACCCATTCTGTAGCTGGTTTTTCTGCCACTGTGAATGGTAATTTCTCCAGTTTTTCAATGCTCAGCACTGTATACCTTGCTCCTCTTTGTGCCAGTTCGATCTGTTTATCAGTTAGATTGTATTCTGCAAACAGAGACGACGTGTTGATGATACGCCAAGGCACATAGCCCGCTCGCAAAGATTGCAGCATCCAGCTCAATGACACTATAGAACGTAATTGAGATTGACCTTGTTGTAACATCGCCAAATCTTGTTCTAGAATGTCGATAGCAGAGGATACAATGCCATCCAATGAATAAATTCTGGAGGACAAAGTTGTTAACCCATTGTCGACCACAGAGAGTGTTTTCTCTAAATTAATACGATCAAGTTCACGTATTCGTTCTGCGGCCTCTATCTGTGACACTTTCCATGCTTCATTATAAGCAGCATAAATGCCGGCATATATGAAACGTTTTTGACGCGGTCTTCTTGGTCCAAGCAAGAATTCCCTAAGATCTGCGTCATCTGCAAGTAAGGATAAGTGCTGTTTCACATCCTGTAGTGTAGATCTATGCAGCCAATCGAGGCATAATTTTCCTACACTGTATGTTGTTACTACCCCCGGATGTTGTCTTTGGACATATCTTGGGTCTGGCCTATGAATAGTAAAGCCCTGAGTTTTATTCAGGAATCTTTCCTGACAGTTGTTTGTGTCTGTGGGCCAGATCAACCATTTCTTCCAATTAGGATTAGATCTGTTGAGTTGTAGTATATTGTCAACTGCCACCACTGCCTTTGTATTATTATTATTATCACTGGCAGGTGTTGGCACAGAAGGTGTTTTCATCTCTTTGATCTTGGCTAATCCAAGACAAGATGTTTGTTGGACGGTTTCATTCAAAAACATTATTTGTTCAGGGATGATACAGGCTCTAAATAAAGCTTCTATACCCTGTACTTGCCAATCTTTACTACCCCAGACAGTTTTTGTCTCTATTGTGTCTTTCCATAAGTCGAAACCCTGTGTAGACAGTTGGGCAATAAATGCTGCAGAGTAAATCTGTTTAGTATTTGTTAACATAATTTTCAGTCCTGTTTTGTTTACATTTCTGTAGTAAAACGTTTCTGTATCAGATGTATTATATCCTGAAAAATATGGAAATTTACTAGCAAATGCTTTTGAACTACCTTTTGGTGGTGTAGGACAATGTTCCCATTGGTTAAACATAAACACATTTCTCGGATATGCAGTTTTATGCAAATAATGATGACCATAGTGGTTATAACAATACATTTGTTCATAGTCTGATGAACCCTCTAAATATTCATTTTTAGAAAATGCAGCAGATTTTTCTAGATCAAACATTATATCATTCACAGTCTCAAAGTCCCAATCATCTGAATAGGTACTGGACGTAATTAAATCACTTAGTGACATTTTAAACAAATGTGGAATGTTCAATTGTTCCGTATGTCTGAAAATTTCATAATCTGTTTTGTCCCACACTATACCATCCTGTATAGGAACAGCTGTGATGTTCACTGATGACAAGTCTCTTGCTTCACGATGGGAAGATTTATGTGGTTTCAAAAGTACATTAACGTCTTTACCTTCACTGTTCACATGGATGTATCTGCCACTTATAAGCACGCTTACAGTTGTTACCAAAGCTAGCCAGAGCAGGAAAACAAATAGTCCAGATGTAATCCAGAGTTCAATCCATGGAGAAACCAGATAAGTCTTTTTCAGAAAGTGAATAAAGTCTTGTACTCGCTGCTTGAGTTGGAATGATGCTGGCGTCGTTTCAGGTTCGCTTGGATCTTCTGAGAACGTATCAAAGTCAATGAATTAGCCAGAAGCAGTTCTGTCAATTTTTGGTATTGCATCAGGATTTGTTGAAATCACAGGAGACAGTTCATCACCTGCCACGTTGGTGTAGACAGGTGTATTTGGACGAACTGTTACTTGGTTGTCAAGAGGGATGAGTTCCATAGCTTGGATGCTTAGTCCTTCATTTGTTACAGCTGAATTCTCGATAGTGATCAGTCTTTCAGTCTGAACCTCTTGAAAAGTAGCGAGAGGAGTGCGTCTGCTACTAGGTCGGAGTCCACGAGGCCTACTGTTCAGTATTGGCCACATACTGTGGTTTGATGAGGTCGATGGATACAAATCTTTTCTCCTTTCTTCCAGCAAGGGGCGGCAGAAGTACTGTCCTTGTTCCTTGAACAGCTAGAACAGGTACCGGTTGTCTGTAAGAAGGTCCAAATTCCTTCTTGTCCGCGATTTTTTCTCTGACTAGATCCCCAACTTTTGGAATCCAGACAGGCCTTGCTGGGACCGCCGATGTTTCCCCAGTGGTGGTTGGCTGTAGGGATACGTTGCTTTGTTTCGTTCTTAGCTTATTGAGTTCCTGTAAAACAGCCAAACGATCTTTGATATCAAATGGTTTATTTTCCACCACTGTGCCTAAGTGTTCAAGGTCTGGAACCCACATTCTTGTCCCAAATAGGACCTCATATGGAGTGACCCCCCCTAGAGAACTTCTTGGCAGATTATTGAGAGCGCGCTGCACGCTATTGAGGTGTTTGACCCACCCATCACCCGAACCTAATACCGTAGCTGTTATAGACTGCTTTATGTCCCGGTTTTTCCTTTCCACAACAGAGTTTCCCTCAGGATGGAATGGAGAGGAGTACCGCAATGCAACGCCCAGACTGGCCATGGCTTCTTTGTAAGCCCTAGAGCTAAACGCAGGACCCTGGTCAGAATGTAGCGTGCCTATTGCGTATGTGCCGATAAAGACTCGCAAATCTTTTATAACAGTTCGAGCGTCAGCCGAGCGCTGAGGCCATAACCATAGGAACCTAGAGCATGAATCCACTGCAACCATGATGTATTTATAATTACCGTCCCTTGGAAGGGGACCGCAGTGGTCCAGGTAAACAAAAGCTAATGGTTTGTCTGAAATGTAACAAGGGCTGTGCTGCGAAGGACGTTTCACTGTTGAGACTTTCATCTGTTGGCAAATTTCACATTCTAAAACATAGTTCTTTGTTTGTTTCCGTACATGCCAGGCCACCAATACATCTTTGCTTGAGTAAAGATACTGTCGCTAGAAATCACCTGCATGGGCAAAAGCTATCCCTACGTGTGCTGCTAGGATTAAGCCTAATCTGCGTTCCTTGTTTGGAATTACCCTATCCCCCACTCCAGGGATTCGAGCAAAAGGAACGTTGTTCGCATCAATTACATAAGAGTACTTGAGTGTAAACTTTTTTGGTAACGCTGCACTGCTGCCTTTGCTTGAAGCATTGACAGCCAACATTATCTCACCGTCTATTTTTGTTTTTGAACGAGTGATCGCAGCTACGGAAGCCGTCTGAACAGCCCCCTTTGCGGCTTCGTCAGCCAATGAATTCCCTGCAACGTGAACGCCATCACGCTGATGACTCAGTGTGTGAATCACGTGAGCCTTTGGTAGTTCGTTTTTCAACTGAACTACTTGTTCCCAAAGCAATTTATGCTTTATTGTGCCACCTTTCGCATCTTTGAAACCATTTTCAAGCCAGGTTCGTATATAGTCATTATACGACTGAACACAGTAAAAGGAATCGCACACTATTAGTGTGGGGAATTCTCGATCTGTACTTTCAAGTGCCAGTTTGAATGCTTGTAGTTCAGCTCGCTGAGCTGTATAATCACCTAGTGACTGAGTTTTTGTGACCATAGGTCTGAAGATGCCATTTCGCATGCGACCTTTAACGATAGCACACGCTGCACTGTAAGCTTGCTTACTCCCTGTTGCGGGCTGTGCGGATCCGTCAGTGTAAATTATAAATTCGTACTGATCGAGAGGCAGAATCTCAGTGGGCAGAGGACATTCTTGTTCATATTGGAGAAATGCTTGTGTTTTTAAATCTGGATCAAAAACATATTCAACATCAGTTGCAGCAAGAGAATTAACCCATTGTATCCATCGTGGATGTAGTGCTTTAGCATTTGGAATGCTTGCTTTTGTGACCGCTTCTAAAGCTGGTACCGGGGTTACGACAATAATGCGTTTCCCTTAGGCTAAGGCTCTTTCTTTTGCTACAGCTGTTTGAACTGCTGTCAGAATTTTTTCAGTTGAACTGAAGCGCATTTCCGCTTGTGTGTACAAATGTGATTTGTATGCGATTGGTATTTTCTCACCCTCATTGAAGGTTAAGTAAGTGAATCCACATTGACCCGAAATTATTCGGATCACCAAATTTCTTTGACTTACGCGTGTTTGTAAGTGATTTGTTGCTAACATGTTAGCTTGGAGTGAACGCAAAATTTCTGTGTGTTCCTGTGTCCAGTTTTTGATTGAAAAATCAGGTTCGATTAATGCGTAGAGAGGTTTAACCCTTTCTGCGTAATTTAGAATGTATGTTCTGCCAAAATTGAGGAAACCCAGGATGGATTGTAAGTTTTTAGCGTCTTTGGAGGTTGGAGCAGCGCACATTTCTCTAGAAAGTTAGCTGCCAAGCTCTTGCCTTCACTTGAAAGCTCATATCCCAAAAATAGGACATTGAGATGGGCAATTCGGGACTTTTTAAAGTTGAACTTGTAGCCCTCAGAGGCGAATCCCAGTATAATGGTGCTCACCCTGTTCAAGTGTTTTTCCAGGTCATCGTCTGTCAGATAGATGTCATCGACATAGGACAATGCCTCGTTGTCATAAATTTGTAGTAACTCCGTTACTCTCGCTGAGAATAAACCTGGGCTGTTCTTGAACCCTTGTGGGAGTCGACAAAAGTGACGCTGGGTCCCCATTATGGAGAATGCTGTTAAGTACCTGCTTTCAGGTGCTATGTTTTGACAAAAGAAACCATTTGAGATGTCTAATGTTGTTTTGTATTTTTTACGCACAATGTTATTCATTAATGCTGTGCTGTGTGCATTTTGCACTGCAAAGGTTTTAGAACAAGTGTTTAAGTGTCTGTAGTCCAAAACTAGACGATATGTATTGTCTGGTTTGGAGACAGGAAACAAAGGATTGTTCATTGAGGAGGTGCATGTTTCAATCACCCCTTGGTATTCAAGTTGATCTAAGATCTCCCTGACCTGTTTTTAGCTTCTTGCTTAATAGGATACTGCCTTTGTGCAGTTGGTTCATGTTTCAGATTTATTTTATGGTGAGGTGAGTCCTCATCCCATCCTACATGATTTTTATATAATGCTGGGGCCTGGGCCACTGCCCATTTCCTGGCATATGTATATCTTAGATGCATTGGTATATGGTTGGAGAAGGCAGGCATAATAATGTCCTCGCCGTGTGGGCACTCCCTGACAAATTGTGGTGGCCAGTCTTTTTCCGCTAGAAGTATGTCATAACCCTTTGATAGTCTTTCCCAAAAGAGTGCTTTAACCTGTCTAGGTTTGTCTCCCTCCATCCGGAGTGTTATGTCATATAACTTTTGTGGAGTACTAACCCTGGTATCTACAGTCTCTACTGTGATGTACTCATTCAAGTCCACTATCTCCAGAAGTTCCATCAGGTTCTGGCGAGCTATTGTGACTTCTGCTGCACTGTCCAGCATTGTCTGAGCCCATTCTCCGTTCTTGAGCTGTGTTCTCAGTATTCTCGGCATGTCTTATCTTCAGACCTGCTACTTTCTTTTGGAGAATTGAGGTTTTGCTTTAGTTTTTGGAGCGTGTTTGTCGTCTTTCGATTTCACGCGTTCTCCTCTATGTTCTGTTCGTCCTCTTCTTTCCGAAGTCTGTGATGAGACCTGAAAGGGACGAGAGGAACGTGTATCAGTATCTTGATACCTATCAGGTTTTCTCAAATTATCCCTATTCCTGAGGTTATACCTCCTTTCAGAGGGCTCCTTTTGAGGAGACCTACCTCAGAGATTGAGAACGTTTCTCGTTTGAATTTTGTTTATTAGACTCCCACTTCTTTTTAGAAGATGTAGGAGTTTGTTTAATTGAGTCCTTCTCAGGACTTTCAGATAGTTTTGGTTTAACTGGTCTCCCACCCAAACTATCTCTGCCTAATTCTGCATAAGATTGTTCTATAATTCTGGGTAGCTCTGTTTGATGTTCTGTAACATCAAATTCCCTTAATTTTTGTCGGATCGCCACTGCTGCTGCCTCTCCTTTAATATTAGATAATATTACTGTTGAGACCTGGTCGAAATTTTTCAGTAATTTCATACCTAAATTTAAAGCAGGCTCTGCCCCGTATTCGTTTTGAATTTGTTTTAGGACATCAGGTATTACCGCAATTGACGGAATGCCGTGTGTTTTAGTGTAGATGGCAGCAAAGACTGAGCCCCAAGTGGTGCAGTCTTCCAGTTGTGGTGTGATCCCCATTGGTAAACTAATGGTTAGGATTCTGTGTTTCTCATGCGGGCTAGTATTTGGAAATACTGCTTCAATTTGAGTAATTTTTGAGCTATCCAAAACGGAATTTGCTCACGTTTTGTGGGCATTTTACCCATGACTGCGTATAGAGTCTGTGGTGTAATTTTTAGAGTGGTCCCCTGGTGAGGAGTTTGATTTGGAATTGTTAATGGTGGTTGGACTGTGAAAGTCCGCATGACATATTGGACCAATTGTCTGTAGATTTTTATTAACTCTGTGAGTTGAGTAAGTAGTTCCTCGTCTGACATTTCTTCAATGTCGGGATGAGGTGTGTAGCCGGCTAGAATCGGCCATGTCGCTCCTGGTCTACCTAGTGGACCGAGCCTAGTTATATTTTTGTGATGTTTTAGGGCGCCTTTAAACCAGAGCTGATGCTCTTGGTATGTTAATGGAATTTCAATATCCTCGAAAGGAATATATTCCTCTGGTGGTTCAACTTCTTTGTAGAAGTGAAATGTGTGAGTTACTGAATTGGATTCAGGAAGTATTACCCATGAATAGAATACCTCTGTCTGAAAGGATTCGTGTGCCTCTATCACGAAAACTGCTCTACCTCCTCACGGTGGTAGGCCATGTTTTATAAGTTTTAGAGTAATGGCTCTTCTTAAGTTTGGAGCGATGTCGATGACACCCTCCTCGGTTTCATTTAAATCGGTAAAGTTAAAAAGTGCTGGCTGGGCTGGATCAGCCTCAGCTCCACCGTTTCCGGCGGGATTGTCCCCGTTTAAGGACATTTTGTTTTGTGAAAAATGTAGAACAAGTTTCAAGGGAACAAAGATAAGGTGCACAATATTTTGGGACACTGTATCCTTCAACGTTGAGCAAACCAAACAGCTAATATATAGGGTACTGCCCTATGTAGCCGTGGCGGATATTAACCCTGCCCACTCCAGACGTCTTTTTGAGTATATGGGTAGGGGTCTCTGAGAGAAAAAGAAGAAGCACGGCGGAGTTACTCAGTATCTAATGTTGAATTACTGCCTTACCAAACGGTTGGGCGCCATGTAGTGTAGCTCCTATTTCCCTAATAGGCTCTGCGCATTGGAATAATATATCCTATAGGTTTGACATAGGACTACGGTCGGTATGTCCCTATCGAGTATATTAAACTTAATTACTTGTGCCAGCTAGCTCAGAGGCCACTAGAAACTTCTTGACGACAAGAAGGGAGTAGTTTCTGGCAGCCGCAAAACATGACCACTTTGTTTCCTTTTAGAATCAGGACGTGTCCCAGAGTCGTAGAAACAATAGATAACTATTTCACTCAGCTCAGTCGTGCATGTCTTAGTTACTCTCAAAGTTACACAGAAATAACAGACGGGCGTTTCAATAAAAGGTTTATTGAACAGTCTTGTTTCTGGTGTAAGTTAAATGTGCTGTTACGATCACAAGACAGTATGTGAGATAAATAATGTACAGAGTGAGCAGTAGAAATAAATAATACTGCGTTAGCATTATCTTTTAGCATATATGCATTTACATAAAATGACACAGCCTAAAAATGCGAGTACTCATACGATGCGTTTCTAGCCTAGTTCTACCCCAGTGTACCTAACCTATCCTAGGTGTAGGGAGAAGTAGAAGTAGGTGATGTATTCCTGACTATAGGATACTAAGAGTCTAGTATGCCAAGAGTCCCTCTAGGTTCTAGTCTGCTCCATACCTGAAGAATGAGAGAGGTAGGAATCTCTTTCCGGACTCGAACTCCAACACCCCGCAAGGGAAGTTAGATCACTGGAAGCTGGACTCTCTGCGTGCAGGAATGACAGCGTCTTCTCAGTGCATCCGGCCGGGAAACGGGCTCCTCTGAAGTCGAGGTCTCCTCTGATTTACAGGGGTTTGGGAAGGTATATTTATACCTGAAAATGTTAGCATTGACGTGAGTTGGACAGCGAAAGACGTCATGAATGAACCCCTAAGGAATAATGGTTCATGCATAATATATGAGTCCTTGAAGAAATCAATAGTCCTGGGCTAGGGAAACTCCCGCAGCCTAAGAGTCTGTTTTTCATGAACTCGTTGTGACGCTAGGGTGGACGGATGTCGAAGACCATGCCTGTATTTGGAGTGCACGGTTTATGCCTAAATAAGGGCTGGGATTTTATGCCTATATAAGGGCAAGGCGAATTGTGTCTATATAAGGACATGATTCTAGAAAGCCCGTTTATGGACACCCTAGGAAGTATACAACAATATGTTAAAGGAAGGTGATGATAAGCCACCCGTTCTGAGACAGATGAAGGTAATTACATGCATACATAGCAATCTCTCACATCCATTGTATCAACATATTCGTAAAGCAATTTTGTAAAGACATTTAACGAGAAATCACGAATTGATTTATCATGATGATAAATGCTATCATCAGCCTGATCATTGTTAGTTTTAGGAGTTTCTTTAGTAACAGGGTCCATTCTTTCACTTATCACATTATTAGTATTATTCTTGTTATTAGTTACCATTAGAACAGGTACAAAGACAGTTAATGTTAACCATATTAACATTAATAGCTAGACACTACATTGTTGTATTCCGCTTTAGGTGTCCGTATATAGGTTTTCCTGAATCATGTCCTTATATAGGCACAATTCGCAATGCCCTTATATAGGCATAGAATCCCTGTCCTTATTTAGGCATTAACCGTGCACTCCAAATACAGGCATGGTCACCGACATCCGTCCACCCTAACGTCACAATGAGTTCTTAGAAAACAGACCCTTAAGCTTCGGGAGTTCCCCTAGCACAGGACTATTGATTTTTCCAAGAACTCATCTACTATGTATGAACCGCTATACCTTAAGGGTTCACTCCTGACGTCTTCCTCTGTCCGACTTCACGTCAATGCTAACATTCCAAGACACCTACCAGGTATAAATATACCTTCCCTTGCCCAAGCAAGTTAGAGAAGACCTCGACTTCAGAGGAGCCCGTACCCGGCCTGACGCACTGAGAAGACGCTGTCATTCCTGCACGCAGACGAATCCAGCTTCCAGTGTTCTGACTCCCTTCGCGGGGTGTTAGAGTTCCAGATCCGGCAAGAGATTCCCACCTCTCTCATTCTCAAGGTATGGAGCTGACTAGAACCTAGAGGGACTCTTGGCATACCATACTTGGCGTACTATACTTAACATACTCTTAGTATACCAGACTAGAAAATACTCCACCTACTTCTACCTTTCCCTACACCTAGACTAGGTTAGGTACATTGGGGTAGAACTAGCTTAGAGATGCATCGTATGAGTGCTCTCATTTTTAGCTCATGTTATTTATGTACATGAATATATGCTAAAAGATCATGCTAGCGCAGTATTATTTATTTCTACTACTTACGCTGTATATTATTTATCTTGCATACTGTCTTGTAATCATAACAGCACATATCTCTTACACGAGAAACAAGACTGTTCAATAAAACCCTTTTTATTGAAACGCCCGTCTTTCCTTTCTGTGTAACTCTGTAGAAACTAAGCATGCACGAGTGACTGAGTGAAACTGTTATCTATTGTTTCCACGATTCTGAGACATGTTCCGATTCTAAAGGGAAACAAAAGTTGTCATGTTTTTCGGTTGCCAGAAACTACTCCCTTCTTGTTCTCAAGGAGTTTCTAGTGGCCTCTGAGCTAGCTGGCACAAGTAATTAAGTTTAATATACTCTAAAGGGACATACCGACCTTAGTCCTATGTCAAGCCTATAGGTAATATTATTCCAATGCGCAGAGCCTATTAGGGAAATAGGAACTACACTACATGGCGCCCAACGGTTTGGTAAGGCAGTAATTTAACCCTAGATACTGAGTAACTCAGTCGTGCTTTTCTCAGAGGCCCCTACTCACATACTCCATAAGACGTCTGGAGTGGGTAGGGTTAAATATCCACCATAACTAAATAGGGAAGCACCCTATATATTAGTTGTTTGGTTTGCTCAACGTTGAAGGATACAGTGTTCCAAAATATTGTGCACCTTATCTTTTTGTTTCCTTGAAACTTGTTCTACATTTTTCAAAAAACAAATGTCAAACTGGGACAATGCCACCGACACCGGTGGAGCTGCGGCTGACCCAGCCATATCAGTTTTTAACTTTACAGGTTTAAATGAACCTGAGGAGGGTGTTATAGACATCAATCCAAACTTAAGAAGAGCCATCACTCTAAAACTTATAAAACATGGCCTACCACCAAGAGGCAGTAGAGCAGTTTTCGTGATAGAGGCACACGAATCCTTTCAGACAGAGGTATTCTATTCATGGGTAATATTTCCTGAATCAAATTCAGTAACAAGACTGTTTCACTTCTACAAAGAAGATGAACCACCAGAGGAATATATTCCTTTCGAGGATATTGAAATTCCACTAACATACCAGGAGCATCAGCTCTGGTTGAAAGGCGCCCTAAACCATCACAGAAACATTACCAGGCTCGGTCCACTAGGTAGACCAGGAGCAACATGGCCGATTCTAGCCGGCTACACTCCTCATCCTGACCTCGATATAATGTCAGACGAGGAACTACTTACTCAACTACAAGAGTTAATAAAAATCTACAGACAACTAGTCCAATATGTCATGTGGACTTTCACAGTCCAACCACCATTAACACTTCCAAATCAAACTCCTCAACAGGGGAATACACTAAAAATTACACCACAGACTCTATACGCAGTGATGGGAAAAATGCCCACAAAGCGTGAGCAAATTCCATTCTGGATAGCTCAAAAATTACTCAAATTGAAGCAGTATTTCCAAATACTAGCCCTTATGAGAAACACAGAATCCTAACAATCTGTTTACCGATGGGGATCACACCACAACTGGAAGACTGCACCACTTGGGGCTCAGTCTTTGCTGCCATCTATACTAAAACACATTGTATTCCGTCAATTGCAGTAATACCTGATGTCCTGAAACAAATTCAAAACCAATACGGGGCAGAGCCTGCTCTGAATTTAGGTATGAAATTACTGAAAAATTTCGACCAGGTCTCAACTATAATATTATCTAATATTAAAGGGGAGGCAGCAGCAGTGGCGATCCGCCAACGATTAAGGGAATTCGATGTTACAGAACATCAAACAGAACTACCAAAATAATAGAACAATCTTATGCAGAATTAGGCAGAGATAGTTTGGGTGGAAGACCAGTGAAGCTAAAACTATCTGAAAGTCCTGAGAATGACTCTATTAAACAAACTCCTACATCTTCTAAAAAGAAGTGGGAAACTAATAAACATAATTCAAACGAGAAGCGTTCTCAATCCGAGGTAGGTCTCCTCAAAGGAGCCCTCTGAAAGGAGGTATAACCTCAGGAATAGGGATAATTTGAAAAAGCCTGACAGGTATCAAGATACTGATACACGTTCCTCTCGTACCTTTCAGATCTCGTCACAGACATCGGAAAGAAGAGGACGGTCAGAACATAGAGAAGAACGCGTGAAATCGAAAGACGACAAACACGTTCGAAAAATAAATCCAAACCTCAATTCTCAAAGAAGAAGGTAGAAGGTCTGAAGGTCAGACATGCCGAGGATACTGAGAACACAACTCAAGAACGGAGAATGGGCTCAGACAATGCTGGACAGTGCAGCAGAAGTCACAATAGCTCGCCAGAACCTGAAGGAACTTCTGGAGATAGTGGACTTGAATGAGTACATCACAGTTGAGACTGTGGACACCAGGGTTAGTACTCCACAAAAGTTATATGAAATAACAGTCCGGATGGAGGGAGACATACCTAGACAGGTGAAAGCACTTTTTGGGAAAAACTTTCAAGGGGCTATGACATACTTCTAGCAGAAAAAGACTGGCCACCACAATTTGTCAGGGAGTGCCCACATGGCGAGGGACATTATTATGCCTGCCTTCTCTAACCATATTCCAATTCACCTAAAATATACTTATGCCAGGAAATGGGCAGTTGCCCAGGCCCCAGCATTATACAAAAATCATGTAGGATGGGATGAGGACTCGCCTCACCATAAAATACATCTAAAAATGAACCTACTGCACAGAGGCAGTACCCAATAAAGCAAGAAGCTAAAAAACAGGTCAGGGAGATCTTAGATCAACTTGAATACCAAGGGGTGATTGAAACATGCACCTCTTCAATGAACAATCCTTTGTTTCCTGTCTCGAAACCAGACAATACATATCGTCTAGTTTTGGATTACAGACACTTAAACACTTGTTCAAAAACTTTTGCAGTACAAAATGCACATAGTACAGCATTAATGAATAACATTGTGCGTAAAAAATATAAAACCACATTGGATATCTCAAATGGTTTCTTTTGTCAAAACATAGCACCTGGAAGCAGGTACTTAACAGCTTTCTCAATAATGGGGACCCAGCGTCAATTTTGTCGACTCCCACAAGGGTTCAAGAACAGCCCGGGGTTATTCTCAGCGAGAGTAATGGAGTTACTACAAATTTATGATAATGAGGCATTGTCATATGTCGATGACATCTATCTGACAGACGATGAATTGGATAGGCACTTGAACAGGGTGAGCACCATTATACTGGGCTTCGCCTCTGAGGGCTACAAATTCAACTTCAAAAAGTCCAGAATTGCCCATCTCAATGTCCTCTTTTTAGGATATGAGCTTTCAAGTGAAGGCAAGAGCTTGGCAGCCAACTTTTTAGAAAGGTGTGCGCTGCTCCAACCTCCTAAAACGCAGAAAAAGTTACAATCCATCCTGGGTTTCCTAAATTTTGGAAGAACTTACATTCTAAATTACGCAGAAAGGGTTAAACCTCTCTACGCATTAATCAAACCTGATTTTTCAATCAAAAACTGGACACAGGAACACCCAGAAATCTTGCGTTCACTCCAAGCTAACATGTTAGCAACAAATCACTTACAAACACGCGTAAGTCAACGCAATTTAGTCATCCGAATAATTTCGAGTCAATGCGGATTCACCTACTTAACATTTAACGAGGGTGAAAAGTACCAATTGCATACAAATCACATTTGTATACACAAGCAGAAATGCGCTTCACTTCAACGGAAAAAAGTCTGACAGCAGTTCAAACCGCTGTAGCAAAAGAAAGAGCTCTAGCCCAAGGGAAACGCATTATTGTCGTAACCCCAGTTCCGGCCTTAGAGGCGGTAACAAAAGCGAGCATTCCAAATGCTAAAGCATTACATCCGAGATGGATACAATGGGTTAATTCTCTTGCTGCAACAGATGTTGAATATGTTTTTGATCCTGACTTAAAAACACAAGCGTTCCTGCAATATGAACATGAATGTCCTCTGCCCACTGAGATTCTGCCTCTCGATCAGTACGAATTAATAATTTACACTGACGGATCCGCACAACCCGCAACAGGGAGTAAGCAAGCTTACAGTCCAGCGTGCGCAATCGTTAAAGGTCGCATGCGCGATGGCAACTTCAGACCTATGTTCACAAAAACCCAATCTCTAGGAGATTGTACTGTTATAGGGATTCTGCACACACAGAGCTATGCACAGGATAATAGGACCTCGGAATATAGTGGTGAGCCAAACATAAACCTTAGCACCTAAAACCCCAACCCAACTAGCCTTAGCGTCCCATTAGCAACAATGTACCAATGATTAGACAACCCAGAACACGGTATCTCTCTCTCAGGACTCGCAGAAGCAAGAACACCCTTTCGTCACTCACTCATACCTGTCCACAACGTGCGTAAGAAGAGACACAGTATAGGTTCAAATGTTTATTTCAACTTACGTGCTCTAAGATACAGTACACGTGTCAGTACTATCAGCATAATGCATAAGAATAATATAATCAGCATAGTTACAACTCCATAGAATACAAACGGGGAAAGCATCTCATAAAGCAGTGGATATAGGGCTAAATGACCTTACCACCCTCCCCGTGCTGGAAGCTAGTTTATTATAAAAATAGAAGACCTCTGGGCTTTGACTAGCGAACCCCCATACCTCAGTCTCTAGATGCAAAACTACATCAGCAGACAATCACAGCTCTTCTCCCTGGAAAGGTTTTCTCCAAGTGCCTCTAGAGCGGGAAAACCGCAATATTAAAAGCACACAAATTTCTCCATGGCAGCTGTACATAGTGTTATGTCTAGGTGCGAGGGACTGGCCAGATGAGCAAGAACAAGGGACCTTGTTTTTCGACCTTGTACATGTTGGGCAGACGTAGCCCAAAGGGAACAGGAGAAAAGGTGAAAGACAGAAAATGCAGACAGTTCTAAAATAACTTGGCAGGAGCAGAGGTCGGTAGAACAACGGCTCAGAGTAACGTGTGCAAAGAAAAGCATCATGGCAGCCAGGCCTAAGACAACGTAGCAAGACAGGCCAGGAGGCCACAAACCACAAGACACCCTCCCCTGGACAGTCCATCGGCCAAGACTAAGGACGAAGACAGAGATCAAAGTGACCGAGCAGAACAGAAACGTCTGTAGTGGACGTAGTCCCCATGAGGGACAACGAACGGGAGAGAGAGGGAAAAAATGTATTGGAGGAAAAAAGAGAGCCAGCTAGGCAGTTCACAGGAAACGAAGCCCATGTCAATCCAACAGCGTGTACGTGCAGAAAAACGCTATAGCATCCAAGAGGACATCATTGGAATCGTCAGAAAACATAGACGCCATCCAGTCCAATACATCAAAGCAGCAGGAATGTTCCTCATAGGACGGAGCATCCAAAAGCAATGCGGGACAACTTGCGTGATACTCAATATAACTTTGTTGTAGGAGATTCTGAGCAGCCGCCCAGATATCCCATTGCGCCAAAATCCCCAGTGCAGCCGCACGCGTCATGCAGCCTGCAACGGAACAGTCCCGTTCATGGGCCTCTAAGGGACCCACCAACTGAACAAAATCCGGAACAGACAACGACGTATTGGAGAGGCAATAATCCATGGTCCAGGTGAAAGGACAGCGGATGCAAGACATCACAGGTTGCACGCAAGTGAAATACGCAAAGCGAAAAGAAAGGGTATAGGACACACTCAGTGTCGCCAATGGCAGAACGCCGAAACCAGCCAGGATGCGCTCACGGAGCAGCTGGAGGCGTCCGGGGTCGAGAAGGGCCCATTGGGGAGCAGCCATTGCGTAGAAAACAGACCAACAGCAGGACACCAGCCGCCAAGGCGAGGATTAATGGGAAGCCACCAAAGACGCTGGAAAAAATCGAATGAATAAAGGCCGGTATCACACCAAAAACAGTTTGGAAAGTGGATACAAGGCCGGATCCCACAACCTTAAAAAAGTGCACCAGACCTTCAGTGCTTGATGCGTTAAAAATACGGTGAATTAATTCTCCGAAATGCTGTGGGAGGTTAGTGTTCAAAAGGGCCTGTATTTCACTGTGGGTACTTGCCACCTGGAGAATGAATGTCTCCCTGGCGGATGTGAGCATAACCTCCTGGTTCAATAATAGCGCCTTTATTCTGCTCAGTTTATTGAAATCTGCCTTCATGGTAGGAATGGAAGGCCAAATAGAATTATCTATGATGTCGTGAGGGGGAGGAAAAAGCACATTCTTGCAGCAGACAACTCTGTGCGAAACTGTAACAATATAGGGTATGCCGGCCTGCATGCCACAGCAGTTTTCGTTATTCAAAAGCAAATAGCTACCATTTGTAAGCAAAGTAAAGGTAGGAGAAATAGCAGGAGCGGGAATACCCTTCAACACACAAGCAAGATTCGGAGCGGAAACGTTACAAGCTCCGTGCAGTTTAATATGTTTACAAATAAGGGAATGACCCATAGTTGAATCGCATGACTCCCCCGTGAGAAAAACTTCCTTGCCGTCTCTAAGGCATTTATACATGAACGGCAGGGACCAGAGTTCATGCAGGAAGGCACTACCCAAGGGCTGGAAACGGCCCACAGGATAATGTTTCATGCACGAGCTAAATTCAAACAAGGAAAAAGGCAAAGCGATAACCCCATGAACTAGCCACACAGCAGAATCAAATTCCGCCACAGAGAATGGTAAGGGTTCCACTTTCTCGATATGTAACAGAGTGTAAGCTGCATCTTTCATGGACATGAACTGCTGTTTGTCAGTTAAATTAAAAGGCAGGAATAAGGCAGTGGTGTTCAAAAAATGCCAAGGAACTTTACCCAATTTAAGTGTTTGCAAAGTCCACGCAAACTGCATAACTGAATGTAATTGATTCTGACCATGGTACAACACAGAAACATCATCTTGTACAATATCAACAACAGAGGACACAATATTCTCTAACGTGTAAATGCGGGAAGACAGGGTATTAATACTATTGTCAACAACAGCAAGCACCTTTTCCAAATTTGCTTGGTCTATTTCCCGTAGACGGGAAGCAGCTTCCAGAGTTCATTATAAGCTTCATAAATGAATCTCTTCGGTCGTGGACCACGAGGTCCCAATATAAAGTCGGACAGATCAATATTGCCTGATAGGAGGGACAAATGTTGTTTAACAGAGTCTAGGGAAGAATGCTGCAACCACTGTTTACATAATTTACCAACAGAATATGTTGTGACAGTACGGGAGCCAGAAAACCTAGGATCGGGCCTGTCCTGTTTATAGCCAGGGACCGAGTCGTGAAAACGCAGTTGGCACGCATTAGATGATATGGGCCAAGCCAACCAGGGTGACTGAACAAGCGTAGAAACATTAAACGAATTGTTCTGAAACAAAACCTGCAAAGTCGCAAGGGACATATTAAAGTGCAAGCTATTGTTTGTAGTGGAAGACAGGGATGGAATTGAAGGTGCGTTTAATTGTTTGGTGGTAGCCAAACCCCAACACGTAGTCTGATAGATGGAAGCATTCAGAAACACAATTTGGGCCAGGATAAGGCAGGCACGGTGCAAGGCCTCGGTGCCTTGCACCTGCCATGGTTTTGAGCCCCATATCGATTTCAAATCAACAGTGTCCTTCCAGTACTCATAACCACCCACAGCTAAGGCGCTCAAAAAGGAACCCGAATATAGCAATTTGGTGTGGGTCAACATGACTTTCTGAGTGGATGGGGCGTTCAATTTAAAATAGTAGGACCCAGGGTTCGATCTATTAAAATCAGTGAAATATGTAAATTTATTTCTAAGAGTCTGGGAGCTACCCGGTAAAGGGTTTGGGCAATGTTCCCATTGGGTGTAGGCGAAAGAACCACGTAGTGCACTTGGTTTATGAATAAAATGGTTGCCCCAATGCTGGTAGCAATACAAATCAGCATAATTCGCAGAATTCATGTACAAATCTTCAGCATTAAAGGAAACATAATATTTTAAATCAGCAAACAATGCTTCAACTGCATGCACATCCCAATCATCAGAATGAATATTACTTTTTACTACATCACCCATCGAAACTCGAAGGACATTTGGTACATTAATAATTTCCGTCGGTCCATGAATTTGAAAATTTACCGCATCCCATACGATGCCATCAGCAACTGGAAAAGCTGAAATGTTCACAAATGTGTGGTCACGCTTCATGATGTGAGATGAGGAATGTGGAGCCAAAGTTCCAGCGACACTGTTCACAGCAGAGCGTTCTGGTAGATAGTGACCATTGATGAGTAGAAAAAACACTGTGACAAAGCCAATGGACATGAACAAAAAAATCAGGAAAAGCACCAACCAGATGTATGTCCAGGGGGGAATCAAAAAATTGTCTCTAAACCAGGATACAAAAATACTGAACTTGGACGGGACAATTGATGAGGTGGAATCCGAGTCAAAGGAATAACATGTTGGGCTCAGTGGCGTTGTTGGTAGGTGTGCCACCGATTCGGTATCGGGATAGGTATACTTGTTCTCGTTGATGCAGGGGGAGGTAGGGGGTTCGAGTATACTTTCAGGCAAATCAACCATCTCAATTGCAACATCAGTGACCGTTCGGGCAAGAGGGCCATGAACACAAGTCCGGTAAATGGCAGGACAAGAGACCGCTGGTGTAACACTATTCAGGATCGGCCAGATGTTGTAGCTTGACATTTTCCACTGAGATGTATCTGTTCTCCTTGCGACCAGGAAGCGGTGGTAAGATGACTGTACGTGTTCCCTTCAAGCCCAGGACTGGAACCGGTGCACGATAAGAGGGGCCGAATTCTTTCTTGTTCTCCACCTTCTCTCGAACCAGATCTCCAATCTTCGGAAGCCAGCCGGCAACCGGAATCTGCAGAGCAGGGTCTGTGGCTGAAGGTAAATGTGCGATTGCAAGTTTGTCTCGGGCTTCTTGTAAGTCCTGTAACATAGTAGAATGGTTATCTACATCAAACTTGGCGGTTTGCGCCGCCATGTCTAGACCATCAAGGTCAGGCACAAACATTCGTATGCCAAAGAGCATTTCGTATGGGGTCCGCCCACCCAGAGGTCTTCTAGGGAGATTATTAAGTGCACGTTGTACAGTATACAAGTGGGCCAGCCAGTTCCTGCCAGTACCTAAGACTCTAGCTGTCAAGGATTGCTTTAAGTCACGGTTCATTCGTTCAACGATCGAGTTGCCCTCAGGCCGATACGGAGACGAAAATTTCACCCGCACCCCCAGTGAACCCATTGCGTCCTTGTAAGCCTTAGAGGCAAACGCTGGACCTTGGTCAGAATGGAAGGTGCCACAAGCGAAAATTCCCACAAAGACACGCAAATCCCTGATGACATTTCGAGCGTCAGCACTCCGTTGTGGCCAGACCCAGATGAAACGTGTGCACGAGTCCACTGCCACTAAGATATATTTATAGGCAGTGTCTGAAGAAAATGGACCGCAGTGATCCAGGTAAACACACCCAAAGGGTCTGTTAGAAATGCAGAGCGAGGTCTGTGGTGGTCGTGTAACCGTGGAAGGCTTAATCTGTTGACAAACGTCACAAGAAAGCACATAAGTACGGGTGTCTTTGTATAAACCACGCCACCAGTAACGCTGCTGCAAGATGGAAACGGTCGCAGACACTCCAGCATGAGCCAAAGCCACGCCTTCGTGTGCTGCCGTTAACAAGGAAAGTCTGCGGTCCGCGTTGGGGATCAGCCGATCACCAACGTCGGGTATTGTTACATAGGGAGCCTGTTCGGGACCTAACTAATAAAAATATTTGGAAGGAAAACCCCTAGGGTAATTAGCACCTTCCTTTGTTGCAGCAATAGCTGCCAATATATCGGTGTCAATTTTAGACATGGATCTAGTAACTGCTGCTACTGAACACGTGACTACTGCTGATCTGGCAGCTTCGTCTGCCAGACCGTTACCAACAGCGTGTGCGCCCACCCGCTGATGGCCAAGGGTGTGAACCACCTGTGTGAGTGGCAGACGTTGTCTCAATTCTGCCACCCGAACCCAAAGCATTTTATGCTTAATTGTGCTACCTTTAGCGTCTCTATAGTCGTTTTGCGACCAAAAGAACAGATTGTCATTGTAAGATTGAACACAGTAATAAGAATCGCATACAATGAGAGTGGTCACATCCGGATTAACGAACTCAAGCGCAAGCACCAATGCGCGCAGCTCGGCCAATTGTGCAGTACTGTCCCGAGTGCCTGAGTGTGCACTACAGTGGATTTGAACTGTCCGTTCACAAAGGTACCTGCAACAATAGCACATGCGGCTGAATAAGCATGCTTGGACCCCGTGGCCGGTTGTGCCGAACCAGTGGTGTAGATCACACAGTCGTAATCCTCAAGCGGCAGTAAAGACAGAGGAGGAGGATGAACGAATTCATACTGTAAAAACTCCTGAGTCTGAAGTGAAGAATCAAAGATGAAAGTGACATCCGGAGACGTCAAAGAGGTTGCCCATTGAATCCAACGGGGGTGCAACGCTTTAGAGTTCGGAACACTTGCCTTTGTCACTGCCTCTAGGGCAGGATATGGTGTTACCACCAGAATGCGCTTTCCCTGTGCCAGTGCGCGTTCCTTTAGAATCGCCATCTGCACTGCAGTCAGAACTTTCTCCACAGATGAAAAGCGCATTTCTGCGGAAGTGTAAAGATGTGACTTGTATGCGATGGGTACTGTGTCACCCTCGTTAAAGGTTAAGTACGTGAAACCCACTGCCCCTGGAATTATTCTAATCACCCAGTTTGTGTGGTTATCACGCGTCAACAGATATTTAGACTCAAGAAGGTCTGTCTGCAAAGACTGCAGAATGGAGGAATGCTCCGGAAGCCAGCAAGACTTCGAAAAGTTAGGTTGTATCAAGGCATACAGTGGCTTGATACGCTGGGCATATTCGGGAATGTAAGTACGCCCGAAGTTCAGGAAACCCAGCAAAGACTGAAGTTTTTTCAGAGTAGTAGGAGGGCACAAAAGTGCACATTTTTCTAGGAAGTGGGGGGCTAAGCCCTTACCTTCATTGTTGAGCTCGTAGCCCAAGAACAAAACGGTAAATTCAGCAATGTGAGATTTGGCAAAGTTAAATTTGTAACCTTGAACCGCAAATTCTAGAATAATGCGGTCAACTCGGGAGAGATGCGGGAACAATTCGTCGTCCGTCAGATAAATGTCATCGACGTACGAACATGCATCTTGGTCAATGCCGTCTAACAAAGAGACAACACGGGCGGCGAATACGCCGGGACTGTTCTTATAGCCCATAGGTAAACGCCTGAATTTGAATAATTTACCACCGGAGGTAAAAGCGCTCCATTGGCTACTCTCCGGGGCTAAGTTGTGCGTGTAGAATACATTGGAGAGGTCAAGTGTTGTTTTATATTTTTTACGAACAAGACTGTCTACAAGCGCAGAACTATGTGTGTTTTGC
This sequence comes from Calotriton arnoldi, assembly GCA_963921515.1. Taxonomy (NCBI): domain Eukaryota; kingdom Metazoa; phylum Chordata; class Amphibia; order Caudata; family Salamandridae; genus Calotriton; species Calotriton arnoldi. Next base: position 327,570 of record CAWUFW010015084.1, on the reverse strand, counting down.
ACCGCAAAGGTCCGACAGTGAGAGTTCAAATGCCGGTAATCCAAAACTAAGCGGTACGATCCATCGGGTTTAGAAACCGCGAAAAGGGGATTATTCATTGGTGATACGCATGTTTCAATTACTCCCTGATATTCCAACTGAGTCAGAATTTCAGAAACGGGGCCTTTGGCTTCCCGTTTAATGGGATATTGGGGTTGTGGCTGTGGTAGGGACCTCAAAGGTATTTCATGGGGGGGGAGAGTCTTCATCCCAGCCCACGTGGTTGCGGTATAACGCAGGAGCCAGGGACACAGCCCACTCAGCTGCAAGAGCCTCCGCTTTGTCCTTTGGGACATGTCGAGAAAAGCTCGGAAGGATTACCTCCTCCCCTTTACGCGCAGCAAGTACGAATGGGGGCGGCCAATCCGCCTCCGCTAACAAAATGTCGTACGAAGAGGTCAGATTTTCCCAAACAATCCCTTTAATTACACGCTGTATATCACCTTCAATTTGGAGAACAATATTGTATAGTCTGTCAGGGGGTGCCACTCTGGTGTCAGCTGTCTCAACAGTAATGAATGTATCAGTTGCTGTCGCCTCCACATGAGGACGTAGCGCCTCCCGCACTATGGTAACTTCCGCGGCGCTGTCTAGGAGGGTCACTGCCCACGTCCAATTCAGGAGTCTCGTTCTCACCGTCTGTGGCATATCTCGCTGTTACAGCGGCAACTTTCTTCTTCTGAAATTGTGGGCGAGAACGTTGAAAGTCTTCTGCTTTCCCTCTGACCTGTTGTCGAGGTTGGTCTCGTCCCTGGGGAGCCTCTCGACCCCTTCCTCTATCCTGGCGATCTCCTCCACTGGCCTGTGGTGTTGTCTGTGCCTGTGAAGAACGAGGAGAACGCGTATCAGGGATCTGAAACCTATCCGGAGATTTAATTCTCGCCCTATCGCGCAAATCATAAGTGCGTTCAGAAGAAACTGAAACCGGGGATGCGCCTCTCGACCCCGGTTTCTTTTGTTGCTTACCCTGTTTTTTCAACCTCCAGCTCTTTTTAGTGAAGACTGGTTTCTAATCTTTTTCAGATTGAGTTTTTGGTTGTTGTTGCTGTTGCGATTGTGTTTGCTGTTTAGCAAAAGGCTTAACGCCCAGGCTATTTCTGCCAATAGTTTTGTAAGCCTGGGCAATAATTTTCGGTAATTCGCGCGGCTTGTCCAATTCTGGGACCAAAGCCAAAGCATTAGCTACTTGAAAGTTCACTGCATCGCCCTTGACATTCGCAAGGATTAACTCAGCTACTACGTCGAACACTCCCACCAGTCTCATCCCTAATTCCACAGCCGCTTCAGGGCCATGCTCATCCTGCACGCGTTTAATTACAGAGGGGAGAACCGTCATGGAAGGAGTGCCGAAACACTTCGAATACACTGCTGCGAATACCCTACCCCAGTTGTTGCATGCTGCCAACTCGGGGATTAAGTCTTTTGGCAAACTAATCGTAAGAATTCTATGTTTATCCACTGGAGATGTGTTTGGAAAAACTGCCTCCAGCTGGTCAAATTTCTCTGCAAGCCAATAAGGAAAATCATCCTTATTTTGTGGGCACTTGCCCATCACCGAATTCACCTTGACAGGACTTATGGTCACTCCGCCTGCACCAACTGGATGGCCTGCAACTCCAGGTGGGGCTCCCTGGATGTTGCCTGTAACATACTGCACTAAGGCTCAATGCACTCGCACTAAAGCCGAATACATGTTGCGCAGGTCCGCGACTGGTATTGTCATATATCGCGGATGTGGGGTGTACCCGGCCAAAACAGGCCAAGTGGCCCCATCAATAGATAAGGGGCCTAAACGAACCGTGGTAACCGGTTGGGGGAGGGCGCCATCAAACCAAACACGGTGCTGCCAAGCCGTGAGCGGTACTTCAAGATTCCTATAAGGTCTATAGACAGCAGGAACCGCGGTGGCGTCATATGCATGGAACAAATTATCGTTTGCGTCCACCGCTGGAAAGGTGACCCAAGAGTAGAACACCTCAAAGTGGAAAGCCGGATCGGCTTGAACCACAAAGATCAAATCGACACCCGCGTCAGGCACTCCATACACTGTCAAGTGAGCCCGGAGCGCTGCGCGGCTATGTGCCGCAATTTGAACAGCCATTTTAGGCTAGAAGTAGTCGACAATCTAAAATGAGGCAGCACAAATAGGGTTTTGATTAAGAAACCTTTTAACAACTTCAAGCTTGAAAGAACCTACAAAAACATCAATATAGGAGGTATCACCGTCACACACGCTTCCGGAAGCGTCTGTGAGGGGTGTTGTGGACAAGCACAAGTACTACTCAAGCGTCTCGCAGATAAACAGCCCACTCGTTGGTCGCGCCATGTTATAGGGATTCTGCACACACAGAGCTATGCACAGGATAATAGGACCTCGGAATATAGTGGTGAGCCAAACATAAACCTTAGCACCTAAAACCCCAACCCAACTAGCCTTAGCGTCCCATTAGCAACAATGTACCAATGATTAGACAACCCAGAACACGGTATCTCTCTCTCAGGACTCGCAGAAGCAAGAACACCCTTTCGTCACTCACTCATACCTGTCCACAACGTGCGTAAGAAGAGACACAGTATAGGTTAAAATGTTTATTTCAACTTACGTGCTCTAAGATACAGTACACGTGTCAGTACTATCAGCATAATGCATAAGAATAATATAATCAGCATAGTTACAACTCCATAGAATACAAACGGGAAAGCATCTCATAAAGCAGTGGATATAGGGCTAAATGACCTTACCACCCTCCCCGTGCTGGAAGCTAGTTTATTATAAAAATAGAAGACCTCTGGGCTTTGACTAGCGAACCCCCATACCTCAGTCTCTAGATGCAAAACTACATCAGCAGACAATCACAGCTCTTCTCCCTGGAAAGGTTTTCTCCAAGTGCCTCTAGAGCGGGAAAACCGCAATATTAAAAGCACACAAATTTCTCCATGGCAGCTGTACATAGTGTTATGTCTAGGTGCAAGGGACTGGCCAGATCAGCAAGAACAAGGGACGTTGTTTTTCGACCTTGTACATGTTGTGCAGACTGTAGCCCAAAGGGAACAGGAGAAAAGGTGAAAGACAGAAAATGCAGACAGTTCTAAAATAACTTGGCAGGAGCAGAGGTCGGTAGAACAACGGCTCAGAGTAACGTGTGCAAAGAAAAGCATCTTGGCAGCCAGGCCTAAGACAATGTAGCAAGGTAGGCCAGGAGGCCACAAACCACAAGACAGTACAGCTCAGCGAGCTGAACTACAAGCATTCAAACTGGCACTTGAAAGTACAGATTGAAAATTCCCCACACTCATAGTGTGCGATTCTTTCTACTGTGTGCAGTCGTATAATGAATATATACAAACTTGGCTTGAAAATGGGTTCAAAGATGCAGAAGGTGGCACAATAAAGCATAAAACGCTTTGGGAACAAGTAGTTCAGTTAAAAAGTGAACTACCAAAGGCTCACGTGATCCATACACTGAGTCATCAACGTGATGGCGTTCAGGTTGCAGGGAATTCATTGGCTGACGAAGCCGCAAAGGGGGCTGTTCAGACGGCTTCCGTAGCTGCGATCACTCGTTCAAAAACAAGAATAGACAGTGAGATAATGTTGGCTGTCAATGCTACGAGCAAAGGCAGTGGGGCAGCGTTACCCAAAAAGTTTCCACTCAAGTACTCTTATGTAATTGATGCGAACAACGTTCATTTTGCTCGAATCCCTGGAGTGGGGGATAGGGTAATTCCAAACAAGGAACGTAGATTAGGACTAATCCTAGCAGCACACGAAGGGATAGCCTCTGCCCATGCAGGCATTTCTGCAACAGTATCTTTACTGAAACAAAGATATTGGTGGCCTGGCATTAGGAAGCAGACCAAGAACTATGTTCTGGAATGTGAAATATGCCAACAGATGAAAGTCTCCACAGTGAAACGTCCTGCGCAGACACCCCTGTTAATTTCAGACAAACCATTAGCTTGTGTTTACCTGGACCACTGCGGTCCCTTGCAAAGGGACGGTAACTATAAATATATCATGGTCGCAGTGGATTCTTGCTCTAGGTTCCTATGGATATGGCCTCAGCGCTCGGCTGACGCTCGAACTGTTATAAAAGATTTGCGAGTCTTTATCGGCACATACGCAATAGGCATGCTACATTCTGACCAGGGCCCTGCGTTTAGCTCTCGAGCTTACAAAGAAGCCATGGCCAGTCTGGGCGTTGCATTGCGGTACTCCTCTCCATTTCATCCTGAGGGAAATTCTGTTGTGGAAAGGAAAAACTGGGACATAAAGCAGTCTATAACAGCTAGGGTATTAGGTTCGGGTGATGGGTGGGTCAAACATCTTTATGGGGTCCAACGCTCATTAAACAATTTGCCAAGAAGTTCTCTAGGGGGGTCACTCCATATGAGGTCCTATTTGGGACAAGAATGTGGGTGCCTGATCTAGAATGTAGTGGCACAGTGGTGGAAAATAAACCCTTTGATATCAAAGATCGTTTGGCTGTTTTACAGGATCTAAATGAACTAAGATCGAAACAAAGCAACGTATTCCTGCAGCCAATCACCACTGGGGAAAAACCGGCAGTCCCAGCAAGGCCTGTCTGGATTCCAAAAGTTGGGGATCTAGTCAGAGAAAAAATTGCGGCCAAGAAGGAATTTGGACCTTCTTACAGACAACCAGTACCTGTCCTAGCCATACACGGAACAAGAACAGTACTTCTGCCGCCCCTTGCTGGAAAAAAGGAGAAAAGATTTGTGTCCATCGACCTCATCAAACCACAGCATGTGGCCAATACTAAATAGTAGGCCTCGTGGACTCCGACCTAGTAGCAGACACACTCCTCTCGCTACTATCCAAGAGGTTCAGACTGAAAGACTGATAACCATCGAGAATTCAGCAGTAACAGATGAAGGACTGAGCAACAACGCTATGGAACTCATCCCTCTTGAAACTCAAGTAACAGTTCTCCAAATACACCTGTCTACACCAATGTAGCAAGTGATCAACTGGTTCCAGCGATTTCTACAAATCCTGATGCAATTCCAACAATTGACAGAACTGCTTCTGGCTATTTCATTTACTTTGATACGTTTTCTAAGGATCTGAGTGAGCCCGAGACATCGCCAGCATCAAAAACTTTTAAACAGCAAGTACAAGACTTTTTACATTTTTGGAAAAAGACTTATCTGGTTTCACCGTGGATTGAACTTTGGGTTATTTCTGGAATATTTTTCTTCCTGCTTTGGCTAGCTTTGGTAATGACTATGAGCGTGCTTATAAATGGCAGATACATCCATTTGGACACTGAAAGAAAAGAAGTGAACTTACTTTTGAAACCTCACAAATCATCCCATCGTGTCTGCAGGGAACATCGCAGCCGTTCCTATACAGGATGGTATAGTGTGGGACAAAACAGATTTCGATATTTTTGGCCCGACGGAACATTTGAACATTCCACATTTATTTAAGATCTCACTAAGTGATTTTGTTTCATCCAGTACCAACTCTGATGATTGGAACTTTGAAACTGTAAATAACATGATGTTTGACCTAGAGAAGTCTGCTGCATTTTCTAATAATGAATATTTAGAGGCTTCTTCAGACTATGAACAGCTGTATTGCTATAACCACTATGGTCATCATTTTTTGCATAAATCTGCAACACCTAGAAATGTGTTTATGTTTAACCAATGGGAGCATTGTCCTACACCACCAAAAGGTAGTTCAAAAACATTTGCTAAAAAGTTTCCATATTTTTCAGGATACAATACATCTGATCCAGAAACATTTTACTATAGAAATGTAAACAAAACAGGACTGGAAATTATGTTAACAAATACAAAACAGATTTACTCTGCAGCATTTATTGCCCAACTGTCTAAACAGGGTTTCGACTTATGGAAAGACACAATAGACACAAAATCTGTCTGGGGTACTAAAGATTGGCAAGTGCAGGGGATAGAAGCTTTGTTTAGAGCCTGTATCGTCCCTCGGCAAATAATGTTTTTGGATGACACTGTGCAACAAACGTCTTGCCTTGGGTTAGCCAAGATTAAAGACATGAAAACTCCTTCTGTACCAACACCTGCCAGTAATAACAATACACAGGCAGCGGTTACAGTTGACACAATACTACAACTCAACAGAACAAATCCTGATTGGAGAAAATGGTTGATCTGGCCCACAGACACAAACAACTGTCAAGCGAGATTCCTGAATAAAACACAGGGGTTTACTATTCATAGGCCAGACCCACGATACGTCCAAAGACAGCATCTGGGGGTAGTAACAACATACAGTGTAGGAAAATTATGACTTGATTTGCTGCAAAAATGTACACTTAAGGATGTGAAACAACACTTATCTTTACTTAAAGAAGACGCAGACCTTAGGGAATTCTTGCTTGGACCAAGAAAACCGCGTCAAAAACGTTTCATATATGCCGGCATTTATGCTGCTTATAATGAAGCATGGAAGGTGTCACAGATGGAGGCCGCAGAACGAATACGTGAACTTGATCGTATTAATTTAGAGAAACTCTCTCTGTGGTTGACAATGGGTTAACAACTTTGCCCTCCAGAATTTATTCATTGGACAGTATTGTATCCTCTGCTATCGACATACTGGAACAAGATTTAGCCATGTTACAACAAGGCCAATCTCAGTTGCGTTCTATTATGTTATTAAGCTGGACGCTGCAATCTTTGCGTGCGGGATATGTGCCTTGGCGTTTTATCAACACGACGGCTCTGTTTGCAGAATACAATCTAACTGATAAACAGATCGAACTGGCACAAAGGGGAGCAAATTATACAGTACTGAGCACTGAAAAACTTGAAAAATTACCATTCACAGTGGCAGAAAAACCAGCTACAGAATGGCTTATTCATGGCAAAATTAGTCTACACTGTGACTACTTTTCAGTTTCAGTATTGCCTTAAACAGATGCAAGCAGGCAAATATGAAAGGTTGGGTAAAGAATACATTAAGACATCCTGGAATTTACCTTACACATATAGATGTTGGAGTGGGGATCGTGAAGTGTTTCTGAGCGGTACACACTGTGAAAGTGCACTAAGCGGTTCACTGATTTGTCAGGACATATCTTTACACGGGGTTTGTAATGGTTCTGTGGCAAATTTGTCCTGCCACCAGCAGGGTACACCAGCTGCTGTGATTAATCCAACGTTTGGACAACTTTCTAATGGGAGTTACCTCATGTTGAATGATCAGAGTTGCTGTGGCATGTTGCCAGGCATCCCATATCTAGTAACGGTCAACTCCAGGGTCACTTGCTGTATGCAAGTATTGTTTGCCCCAATAGACACAGTCAGGGAGTCGCCTTTATGGCCTTCGTTGAATGTCTCTTTTATACGATTTGATACTTTAAGCAGAATGAAAGCCATGCTTATACAACAATCAGTGCCTTTGACCTCGGCAAAGAAACCTATGATCTACAAGTTGCAAGGACTTCGGCAGAGATACAGGCTTTAATTCGTACAAACTGCCCTATACATTTCGTAGAAATGATAGGACGTATCTTTAACATGTCTGATACAAGCGGAATTGTACATGTATTTAAGACCATCTGTTCCGGACTATTAGCACCTTTCCAGGCTGTCCTCGGAATCATCCCAAACTTCGCACATTCGGTGTTTGGTGGTGTGCCGTTAATTCTAGCACTTGTTGCAGGAATTCTGTTTTTATTCCTCCTACTACGCTATGGCAAGCCTCTTCGCCAACATCACTCCGAGCGATGTGGAGAGAGCCCTCCTTGAACGGAAATGCCGTGAGCGAATAGTACAGCTTTTGGGCATGCCTCGTCTAAGGGAACGTGGTTCCTGTCATTCAGACCAATCTGGCAAGATTGCATCTTACCTGTTCTACGCTGCCTGTTTTGCGGTGAAGAATGCGTGCTAGACACCTGTCTAACACTCCCATCAGTCAAGCCAACGGATATCGATGCTCTGCTGGACCCGATAACGGCCCATGCTGTGTGTTGTCCCCAGAGGCTTCCAATCCTGATGGCGGCATTCATTGAGATCTCACAGACACTTCCGGCTGCTGCTGAGGTACGAGATGGATCAACGGGCACACAGGTAACAACGGACGCGAACATTGCTTCTTCTGCTGAAGGCGATGTTTCTCATCTCTGTGCAATTAACCTTCTGAACGAGGTGTTCCACATGTCACCAACTTCGGTGGACGATATTTTGGCTACGGAAATAGATGATCTAATGTTTACGCCAGACCCATACACTGACTTTGATTCGGGTCACAGTGTACCAGGGCAACAATGAAATTTGGCCTTCATATTCTCAAAACTTGGAACTATTCCCAGAAATTGAACTTTTTCTTTTAAAATTTTTATTTTTTCTCGATAGAAAAGACATGGCAAATGAACAATCTGCTTACAGTAGAACTAGTCTTATAAAACGGACTTCTTTGAATACTTCCAGGGACACATTGTCACCTTACTTGTCTAACATTTCATTTAATTCCATGATATGCAATGGCTTTGATTGTAAGAACTTATCGACCATTTCGTCATATGTATATATTTCTGTTTCATTCACGTTGCATTTTACTTCCGTTATATGCTTAGGATGAAAACGATGCTTTAAATGTACAGTACCTATTGCATTTCAACAGTTTTGAGCTTCTTTTAAAATGCTTTTAGAAATGTTTTTAGCAACATGTGGTACTCCATTTTATGTTTAGCATTTAAACGTTTAGCATTTAGTATTATCGTTCAATCGAAAGTGGAGTGGGTGTTGTATTCCGCTTTAAGTGTCCGTATATAGGTTTTCCTGAATCATGTCCTTATATAGGCACAATTCGCATTGCCCTTATATAGGCATAGAATCCCTGTCCTTATTTAGGCATTAACCGTGCACTCCAAATACAGGCATGGTCACCGACATCCGTCCACCCTAACGTCACAACGAGTTCTTAGAAAACAGACCCTTAAGCTTCGGGAGTTCCCCTATCACAGGACTATTGATTTCTCCAAGAACTCATCTATTATGTATGAACCGCTATACCTTAAGGGTTCATTCCTGACGTTTTCCTCTGTCCGACTTCACGTCAATGCTAACATTCCAAGTCACCTACCAGGTATAAATATACCTTCCCTTGCCCAAGCAAGTTAGAGGAGACCTCGACTTCAGAGGAGCCCGTATCCCGTTCTGACGCACTGAGAAGACGCTGTCATTCCTGCACGCAGACGAATCCAGCTTCCAGTGTTCTGACTCCCTTCGCGGGGTGTTAGAGTTCCAGATCCGGCAAGAGATTCCCACCTCTCTCATTCTCAAGGTATGGAGCTGACTAGAACCTAGAGGGACTCTTGGCATACCATACTTGGCGTACTATACTTAACATACTCTTAGTATACCAGACTAGAGAATACTCCACCTACTTCTACCTTTCCCTACACCTAGACTAGGTTAGGTACATTGGGGTAGAACTAGCTTAGAGATGCATTGTATGAGTGCTCGCATTTTTAGCTCATGTTATTTATGTACGTGAATATATGCTAAAAGATAATGCTAGCGCAGTATTATTTATTTCTACTGCTTACGCTGTACATTATTTATCTTGCATACTGTCTTGTGATCATAACAGCACATATCTCTTACACGAGAAACAAGACTGTTCAATAAAACCCTTTTATTGAAACGCCCGTCTTTCCTTTCTGTGTAACTCTGTAGAAACTAAGCATGCACGAGTGACTGAGTGAAACTGTTATCTATTGTTTCCACGATTCTGAGACGTGTTCCGATTCTAAAGGGAAACAAAAGTTGTCATGTTTTTCGGTTGCCAGAAACTACTCCCTTCTTGTTCTCAAGGAGTTTCTAGTGGCCTCTGAGCTAGCTGGCACAAGTAATTAAGTTTAATATACTCGATAGGGACATACCGACCTTAGTCCTATGTCAAGTCTATATGTTATATTATTCCAATGCGCAGAGCCTATTAGGGAAATAGGAACTACACTACAACATAAGCAAGCTTTGATACATCTACGTTTAAAACTAGGTTCTTGATTTCCAGTCACTATATCTTCTGCCATTTTGTATACTATAAAAAATAAAAATCTAAGAAAAACCTAAGAAAATCCTAACAACGTTCTAAAAGTTTTGACAAACTTGTCCAAAAACCACCGGAAAATAGTGTATCCTACACTTCAAGAAGAAAGCTTCTTCTTAACCCCCCTCTTTTTTTTTTTCTTTTTTTTTTAAAAAGAGTCTTCTTCAAATCATCTGGAACTTCCCCGAATATTTTCACTGAATTTTGTTGCACCTTAATTTTTCACTGCTCTCTTTTAAGGCGGTCTCAATTTGCTTTCTTCAATTTGCTCAGTACCAGTACCAACTTCTTTTCTATTTGATCTGTGCTCTCAATTTCCTTCAATATTACATATGTCTATTCAGGAGCTCTGTATTTCCTGCTTGGGACTCTTATTCTCTTCGTTCTTCGTACTGATTCTTCTTCTGATTCTTCTTGTTCAGTTTGACTTGATACTTCATTTATTTGTTCTGGTTTTCTCTTTTTAAGAGTGTATTTCAGTCTTTTTACTCCACTTGGCCAATTGTCACCCTTTTTTGCTCTCTTAGCTTGAACCACTTCTTCACCTTTTCTTTCTGGTTCACAAGTTCTTTTATTTAGTCCCTTTCTTTGTTGAACTTGCTCTTGGTTTTCTGTAACTTCCTTTTCTACTTGCTCAACAGCAGTCTTACGACACCCAGTAGCTGGTGCCCACTCTATTTGGCTTGTGCTTGGTTGTTCATTATCATCAAGCTTGTCAGAATCTGTCACTCTAGATTCTTTAGCTTCACAACCTCCAGGTTCTGGTTTCTTATCTTTATTCACCAGTTGCTGCTCACCTTCTTTTTCAAGTGGACTTGGGACTCTTCTGGTATGACTTGCGTGGATCCAGTTTGGCAAGCCACCACACTTCACTGCTGTTGTTGTCACCAAAATAATATGATACGGTCCATGCCACCTGGGTTCTAAACACGACTTCCTCACGTGTTTCTTGACAAGAACCCACTCTCCTGGACTCAGATCATGTGCTTGATCCGGCTGTGTTGTGGTTGCAATTTCTCCAACCTGATGAGACACACAACGCACCAGATCAGCCAATCCTTTGCAATAATCAAGCACTAGATCATCAGAAATATTCATAAGTTTGTTTGCTGGTACAATCGCTTGTCTCATTGCTCCTCCCATCAGCACTTCATGAGGACTCAATCCAGTCTTTTTATCTGGGATACTTCTAAGACTCATCAATACCAGGGGTAAAGCGTCAGGCCACTTCAGTGTTGTGGATGCACATACTTTTCCCAGTCTAGATTTGATAGTGCCTTTAATTTGCTCGACCACTCCAGATGCTTCTGGTCGATAGGCACAATGCAGCTTCTGCTCAATCTGTAGTGCTGCACAGATCATCCAAATTAGCTCATTATTAAAATGAGATCCCCTATCTGTCTCTAAAGTGACTAGAAAACCGAACCTTGGATTTGTTCTCTTAGAAGCAACTTCGCAACAGTCAAACTATCATTCTTTCTTGTTGAATAAGCTTCTACCCAACGAGAAAACAAACAAAAAACAACTAACACATATTTTAGTCCGTTACATGGGGAAAGCTCGATGAAATCGAGCTGGAGCCTCGTAAATGGTCCTGCTGCCTTTCCAATTCGTCCCCAACTCACAACTGTCTTTCTGCCTGGATTTTGCTGCTGACATATAACACACCTTTGGCATAAACTCTCTGCAATGACCCTAAATTTTGGGTTATACCATGACTGCTTGAAGAGCCTAATCATTGCATCTCTTCCAACATGTGCAAATCCATGGTATACCCTTGCCATTTGGGATAGTAAAGAATCTGGCATAACTGGTCTTTCATCTATATACACCAAACTTCATCTTCTGCTCTCTTCGTGCAGCCTGATTTTTTCCAAATTTCCTTTTCCTCATCACTTGCCTTTTCTTGTAACTGTCTAATCTCATCCCAAGTTTCCCAGGAGGAAAACATCAGGTGGCAATTAGTATTGTTCTTCTCCAACCCTCTGTTTATCGCAATTGAATTTTGTGCACAGAAACGCGCTACTTGATCAGCGTATCTGTTGCCGCTTGTCACATAATCATTTCCTGACTTATGTGCAGAACATTTGACCACCGCAATTTTTTGGGCAATTGCAAGCATCCAATAAATCTTTCACATTTTTACTATTTCTAATCAGAGAAACTGAAGAAGTCAGAAATCCCCTTTGCATCCATAATTGTCCGAAATCGTGAACCACCCCAAAACCATATTGACTGTCAGTAAATATGGTTACTTTCAAATTTTTGCCAATTTTGCATGCTCTAATCAGAGCTATGAGCTCAGCAATTTGTGCAGAATTGACCCCTTTTAGACAGGATGCTTCCAGAACCGCAGCCACTGTACATACTGCATAGGCAGAACTCAATACGCCTTTTTCATTTCTCAGACAAGATCCATCAACAAACATCCCACTATCTGATTCCTCTAGCGGGGTATCCTTAATGTCTGACCTTGGTTTCGTGCACAAATCTGTCACATCCAAACAATTGTGATCTGCTTCATCTTTCACTTCCTCACAAAATGGATTAGGCAACAATTTTGCCGGATTTATTGTCGTACATCTCACCACAGTCACATTTTCAGCACCTAATATTACTCTTTCATACCTAGTCAGCCGACTGTAGGTCATGTGCTGTGTACGTGTTCTTGTCAAAAGAATCTCAACTGAGTGTGGCACATATACTTTAACTGGATGTCCCATCACAATCGCTTCACTTTGTTCCAAGCTCACACAAGTAACAGCTACTGCTTTCAAACAACCTGGTAACGCTGCAGCCACTGAATCCAAAGTAGCAGAAAAATATACCACTGGACGTCGTGCCATTCCATGTCTCTGAGTCAAAACTGTAAGTGCACACCCATCTCTCTCACCATAGTACAACGCAAAATCTTTTGTATAATCCGGCATTCCCAATGCAGGTGCTCAACAATGACTGTCTCGTAACTCAATAAAAGCTTTCATGCTTTCATCATCCAATTCAATCGGATCAGTCACCCTCTGTGTCAACCTCTGTAGAGGCTTCGCAATCAGTGAAAAGCCACTGATCCACTGTCTGCCGTATCCAACCATTCCCAAGAACATTCGCACTTCCTTCTGAGTTTGAGGAGGGCTCATTTGTTGAATCACACTGATCCTTTCTGATGTCACCTTTCTGACTCCTTTCTCTATTTTGTGTCCCAAATATTGGACCTCCTGTTTACAAAACTGTAATTTTGCTGGTGACACTTTGTGTCCACCTTCTGCCAGATGATTCAGTAAGGCAATTGTATCTGTCACACATGCCTCTCGTGTTTTTGATACCACCAATAGGTCATCAATATACTGAACCAAAACCGATTTTTCTGGCATAATCAAAGTCTCCAGACATTTTTTTCAAAATCTGATTAAAAATCGATGGACTCTCTGTGTACCCTTGGGGAACTCGGCACCATGCCAAAACACGGTCTCCGAACCGGAACGCAAACAAAGACTGGCTATCCGGATGTAAAGGAATCGAGAAAAATGCCTGACACAGATCAATTACTTTATACCATTCTGCATCACAGGGAATTTGATATAGAATCACTGCTGGATTTGGCACTATTGGACAACAGGTTACTACAAACTTATTTATTTTTCGTAAATCTTGTACTATCCTATATTTTCCGCTTGGCTTTTTAATTCCCATAATAGGCGAATTACAAGGACTGCTTAGTATTTCTCTTAAAATACCTTGCTCAATCATTTGGTCAATCACAGGAATAACTCCTGCTGTTATCTCAGGACTCATTTTGTATTGAGGTGTGTTTGGAAATGTTGCACCCGTTTTCACCACAACCTGAATAGGATCCACACCTTTCATCAGACCAATCTCTTTTCCTGAGAAATCCCATACATCAGATCTTACTGTATTTCTCAACTCTGCAGGCAAATCTTTAGTAAGAAGTGAAAACAATTCATCCACTTCTGTCCCTTGCTTTGCTAACATCATTTTAAACGCAACATCCTCATCTGGTGTTTGGAAAGCAATACCATCTGGTGTACAATAAATAGTGCAATTCATCTTGCACAGTAAATCTCTCCCTAAAAGGTTTACCAGACTCGTATCACATACCACGAACCGATGCATGTCTCTGAATCTTCCAATATGAACTTCTATTGGCTTTGTTATTGGGGTTTTGTTATGCTTATTGGAGACTCCTACGACTTGGATAGTTTCTCCCGAGAGAGGTAGGTTTGTAATTTCTGCTGCTCTCACAGTAGAACGGGTAGCACCAGTGTCCGCTAGGAAAGTAATATCATTACCTTCCGCTTTTCCATCAACAAATGGACCTAACTGATCTACCTCTAGAGTTACGCCAAGCACGCACTCTTCCTCCCCCCTCAGGCACCGTCATTGAGATGAGTCTGAATCACTCTCATTGCACTGCAACAAGTATTGCGAAACCATTTGCACATTTTGATTCTTACCAATTTGTTCACCTGCGTGAAACCCAGTGTTCGCACTGTATCTCTGCACTTGAGCATTCACATTATTTGACATAGGAGCTTGTGGTACCTGTAACTGTGGAGTAACTATCTGTTGCTGCTGTTGTTGATTCACAACCACCTCATTCTGCATCTGTGAATTTAAATTTTGATTTATCCCATTATTTTTCTGAACAGATCTACACTCGTTCTTCCAATGCCCAAATCTTCCGCACGCATGACAAGGATATTTCTTTTTCACTTCATCTTTATTCATTTTACCTCTCCCTCTACCACCACTCGTTATTTGACCATTCTGATTCTGACCTTTCATCTGAAAATCTGTTTGAGAACCACTGTTTCCTTCTTGTTGTTCTGCCACTTTCACTTGTGCCCACATCATTTTCTCTTTTAGCTTCTTATGCCTCGATTCAATATCATCACTACAATACTTTGCATACCTCAGTATCTCATCAACCGTTTTACTCTGCCAACAAATCAAATGTTGCTGAATCTTGTTACTAATTTCTGGTTTTAATCCAAATACAAAACAATACACAAAATGTCCCATATCTTTATCTCCAATATTCTCAAACCCACTGTACTGTTTGAACACCTGTAACAACCTTCCATAATAAGCATGTACCGACTCCTTTGGTTCTTGAGTTGTTCTGTCAATTTTAACCCAATCTGTTTCTTTCGGAGAAATTTTTCCCTTCAGGTAAGTAATTACCTGATGATATTTCTTCACCTCATCTGAAGGTGCACCTGTTTTCGCATCTCTAGGATATTCTTCTTTAGGCCAATCAACAGCAATCTTACACTCTGTCCATAAATCTGCTGGAACAACAATCTCAAATAAACCATTCAAATCCTTCTACAACACCTTTGAAAGCTTCACAAACCTCTCTACTTGTTTGTACCATTCAACTGGCTTTTTCCTCAACCTAGGGAAGTCATTAGTAAAAGACAATATATCCTGTCTTGTCCAAGGAACTTGAACATATCCACCACCCGGAACTTCTCTCATTGGACACACCCTTTCAGCCTGTTCTGACTCTCTTAGTGGAAATAAAGACGCATTTTTATTGGCAATCATTTCTTCTTTCTTTTTGCCCATCTACCTTTCCACCATTCTACATCTCCCCATTTCTTCAAGATCCTCATTAATTCTTTTATTTGCAATTTTTGCCAGACGCATTCAAGCTCTCTAAATCCTTTTCAGTAAAATCCAGTCTATATGTTTTCTGTAACACTCTTGACTTCTCTATGTCCACTCCATATTCACAAGCAGCCTCTGTTAATTTTTCATGAAGATTTCTCGCTCTCCAAGTAATATTTTTGCACAGGAATAACAACTCCTCATCTCAATAATTACTCAATCTGTCTGGGCTTATTGTACCAATAATCATTTCTTCCAAATCCACTCTCAGTTTACTCACATCTATTCTCTGTGGTTGAGGTTTTGACTTTTCCATTCCCCTTATCCAGTCATCTAATTCATCTGGTGAAGGTCCCATTGAACTCCCTGATACCGGAGTGACATTCTGCACTATTCTCCTCGGATCCATTTGCGCACTTCTCTTAGGGGTTTCAGTTAACATTTCACAAACTGACAGATCATTTAATGAAGTACTTGTTTCAGTTTGTTCAGCCTGATCAACTATCGTTACCACTTTATTCCTGTCTCTATTCATTGGGACTGTCAACGCATGTGCTCTTGATATATTCTGTTTTTCTCCATACAACGGAACTATAGGTCCAATTGTTACTGGCACTGTTAATGCTTCCGCATTCAGATTCAACTGATTAATTTTCTGAGTCAACTCCTCTCTTGTCCTATTCAGCATATCCATTTCACTCTCTTGTACTGCTCCAGTAACTACCGGGACTTGTGAAACCTGCGTAATTAGTGGGGTTCCCATTAATGGTGCATTTGGGACTGTTTCACTTGAGTTCTCTTGATAAGGTGGAGGTCTTTTAGTCAAAATATCATCTAACAACTCATCATCAGAATCACTTGGGTCAAAATCTATCCTTGATGTCTCTACATTTTTCTTCTTCTCTTTACATTTGCCTCCAGTTGCTTCTTCGGCAACTAAAACTGGATACAAACCATCCACTATCACAGCTCTCCTCCATCTTTTCATTTTATCATCCCGTTTTTCAAAAGGATACCTGGACATTATACTCCTATATCTCCTTCCACCCCTATACTTCTCTCGATCATACGCTTCTTGTTCCCATTCCTCAAGCGCTTCATACTGTGTAGGTCTGGGATTTGGTTCTAAAGAGTTCATTCTTCCTCTCAAATTCTGTAGAATCCTTACATTAAATGTACCATGCTTCGGAAAAGCTAAAACACCATCATCTTTCGTGTATTTCACCCAACTTTCTAACCAAGTACACGTATGGTAACCACGTTCCAACATCATAAAAGAAGCAGCTGTTCTTGGAGGTGGAATAGGAATTCCCTCTCTTGTAACTATTGGTTTATCCTTTTTTAAAGAAACTCTTTATCTTATTAATCAGCTTCATTTTTCCCAACCCTTCTCACTAAAATATAATTCAATAAACAAACAACAAACTCTTCGTACTTCTGCTTATTCTATTTGCTAACAACCGTCCAATACCAACGCGACTCACACTAACCAACCAATCAGAACACTCCTACGTAATCAGTACCTTGACCAACACCAGCGCAGTTCACAGTAATCAACCAATCACAGCACTTCGAACGCCAGCTGTCTGACCAATGCCAGCGCGGCTTTTTGTGACGTCAGTATTACTCCTTCTACTGACCCTCCCTTTACAAAATAATACGGCAATGTTTTTCTATACTTTTCTCAACAAAACTTGTTAGAAAACAAACATAAAAACAATGCTACTTTGTCTGTTCCTCTCAATAAAGAGATAGTCTCCACTTCAAAAAGAAAGATTCTCTCACTTCAAGTAAAATAACGACCAGCGCTATTCTACACCCAAACAAGCTACGGGAGGACTTGGTACTCTTCTAGGGATACTAGCCAAAGTTTTGGAAGAGGACTTTCACATGGAAAGAGGTCTTGGTACTCCTTTGGGGATGTAACACCAGAGTTTTCGGAAGTGGGCCCTTCACTATTTCAAACAAAATCTACTATCAAACGAAATAGTCCCTAATATAACACTAACAGCCTTTTGCCGTTAAGTATTATGACAACAGACAAAGTACTTCTGCAGTGTGATACCTTATCCACACTATTCTTCTGCCTCTTCAGGCTAATACATTATCATACCGGGATCTTAGGTAACTCCGTACCCGTACTTCAAGACAACATAGAACAAAACACTAACTTTTCATGTTAAGAAAACAAATAATCAATAATCGATAATTATTACCAAACTAATCAATAAATAACCGTCCTCTGCTACCAAAAACTGATCCAGTGCCAATCAGGGATCAATAAATCGAAAAAATACAATCACTGGCCCATACTCATACACCCAACACATAAATCCCTGTAGCACTGTTTCAAGTTTACGTTAAATCAGTTGTTCACAAACTACAGGCTCGTCCTAACACACAAGATACATAATTGAACCTATAATCAACTCTCTTTCCTCTGGTCGATGGACCATTAGTTGAGAAGTTGATGGTAATAATTAGAAACTAACTATCAATCTATACTACTAAATAAATCACAAACTCGGAATAAGGTTAATAATATTTATCACAAATAATGTGAAGGTAAATGCTCATCATGTACAGTTTTACAAGACAAACAATGCATAAATCACAGAGAGAGAACAATTATCAAAGCAAAAGGTGTCAAACTCAAATCATAATGAATAAAATGCAATGAAGGAGTGGATAGATGAAGAGACATAAGTTTCAGAGACAAATATACATTTGCAAATGATTATGCAAAATACAGTTTTTAGCTATACTAACACAAGTATTTTAGTGGAAAATCTACCCGCTGGCCATGAGAATAGATGGGGGTTCCCCGGGAAAGTACAGGGAACAAAGAGTAGGATAGGAACAGGAAACAGGTAGGCCTCTATCTGCATACAGCAAACCGATGGACAGCGACGATCTCCCCTCTCTAGCTTCTTCAAAGAGGCGCGCACCAAACACCCCCCAGACACCCCAGTTATACTCTAAAAACCTTCATGTCCAACCCACCATTGTAGCAACATTTTCAGAATCTTGGTCTCTCATTAATCAGTTTAGGGGGTGTTCTATCACACCACCATAGTCACATCCATGTTTTCACAGCATTTCTTAGTTTTACATTTCCAACAATAAGTAATCCACATTTCATGAATATACCGCTTCCTCCAACTAGTAACATGTTGCAAATCTCTACATTTTCATTGTCCGCCTCTGCAGTTTCCGCGTAAGAAGTTTATACATTTGCACTTGGTCCCACGGCCATCCTTCCGTTACTTGGCAGACACACAAGAAATTCATGAAGGTCATCAACTTTTGCCTTCTCCATTCTCTCTCAGAGCTCGATTTTCGGTTTATTTATTAGTTTTCTTTTTTAACCCCTCAAACTCGTCATGCAACGATGTAGGCCCATGCACGTATCACTACGATGAATAAAACAGACATTATTAATTTCATGAAATATAATTCTCACTGTTTTACCTCCCACCATTTGCACTATCCCACGTTATTTGTCTAATAAAGCTTTAACGTGCAGAAGGCAGCATTATTATTATTTTTATTTTTAAGCAGAACGCGAATGCGGCCTAGTCTTTCATGCATTAGTCCACGTATTAGTGCACGCATGCGCATAAGCATTTCCCCGTGTTTTCGTGTTTTTGCATGTTATTTTCACCGCACACTGTTAGTAAATGTTACAGAGGAATTAATCCGAGCAGGTTTTATTTTCTCAAAACCCTGCTCCATCACTATCCATCCGATCTGCCACCTCCCTCCTCAATTTTAGGCGTGGGCTGAAAACCTGGCTTTTCAGCATATCAGATTTTTGGTAAAGATTCCTGTTTTACGGTCCGATCATCAGAGCCCTTTATAAGTCTCCTACATTAACATTAACCTTAACCTCCTTGACATATCTTTAAATCTTTGCTGAAGGAAAGTAGGATCTGCTTCTTATGGTTACACCCACTTTTTGCTTGATGTGATGCTGTTTTTGACTAGTCTGACTGGGATCCTGCTAATCAGGACCCCAGTCTATCTGCTTTCTCCTTAAACTGATGTGTTATGTACTTAGGTACACCCCAGATTGGATACTGGGGTACGCTTGTCAGTCCCTAGTATATGGTACCCATGTACCCAGGGCATAGGTACCCCAGAGGTCTCCCATGGGCTGCAGCATGTATTATGCCACCCATGAGCGACTATTCAAACTGGAACTACAGGCTTGCCATTGCAGCCTGTGTAAGTTGGTGCATGCACCACTTACTAAAGATATAGGTTTACTATATCTAAGGGTCACTGCACTTAAAACCTATAAGTCACCCCTATAGCAGGCCTTTACAATCCTGAGGGCAGGGTACTTGGTTCTAAGTGAGAGGGTGCCCCTGTATGAGCAGGACACCCCTGCAGCCTACGGAGTCCATTCTCCCGGGTTGTCAGTGAAGCAGCCATATACTATATAGAGGGGCACCGCGTAATCGCTCGATGACCATCTCGAAACCGGCTGCAACGAATCCTATCATGTTTGTTATCAAACATGTTGGAATCATACCTCCACACCGTAAACGTGTGGGCAAGGTATGATTCCAAGCACTGGAAGAACCCTCCGTTAGGCTCTCAGTATTTCCGGTACCAGCCTTCTAGTCCCGGACAGCACAAAATGGTTGCTGCCGACCAGAGACACATTTCTGCCCTCCTGCTGCTGAGCCAAGCTCGAGCAGGGGAAGGCAGAACAATAGGCATCCTGTCACAGAGAAGTTTGACCACTTCCCAGACAGGATTTAGTGTATTAGGACTGGTTGGGTGCGCTTGCCAGTGCCTGAAAGTTTGCATGAGGGGCACATTTGGTGTCCCTGTGCATAGTCCAGTTCAAACCAGTCGCTCTCGCGTGAAACTGGGCAAAGGACATGGGAGTAACCTCCCCCCTGTCCAGACCCTCCTGTGGGAGGGTCCCCTGAATCTTCCCAACCCTTTCCCTAGGGTACTTAAGGGCTTACCTGGGTGTAGGTCCCTAGATTCGTCATGGGATAAGATTCAGAACTGAAACCACTGCACTTCTACCGTCTGGGCACTCTGGACTTCGTTTGGGCCTGACTTCGTCTCCCTTCCAGTCTGCTGTATCGTATGTGCCTGTGCATCATACCGGAACCTTCGAAAGGCCTGTGAAGCATCAAGGACAAAGTGAAGTAATCTCCCATGGAGTGAAGGAGTCACTCCCCTGCATTTGCAGGCACCGCAACTAAGTCGACCGGTCTGCAGATCCCGAGCTCATCGGGACTCCGCGGGCTCTGCAACACAGGTGGTGGTTTTCCTCAGCTCCCGAGGCCTGCTCTACCCTCTTACCAAGTTTAAGGCCAGTAGTCCTTGTGGGGGTTGCAATAACCGAACCCCTGGGTACCCCATCCCCTTTGCAGTTGCAAAGGCTTGTTGACATCTTTGCAATAAGTTCTTCGGGCTCCAAGTAGCCCCAACCTAGAGCACCACCAGTGATCAGAATCTTCGGCCACACCACATCGTGTGCATTGTGGCCTGCACCTTTTGGTGAGCTGTTTGAGGTCCTCTCGTGACTCCTGTGCCTCCGGCCTGTAGGTCCATTTGAGGGTCACCTTTGTTTTCCTTGGGCTCCCCTGATTGCTCGGGGCCTGCCCTGACTCCCCTTCTTGTGGCCAGTCTCCTGGACCTTGCTGGTACCAACCGTGCACCTTCTTGACTTCCTGCGTGGGTTGCATTTGCCAAGGCTTGTTCGTACTCCCGCCGGACACCGACCCCTCAGCACTCGACATCCTTTGTGGGACAGCTCGTATCCGGATCCTGGTCGTCCTCAGCATCGCCTGGTCCTCACTTCTGCAGAGTCAAGGTCACCATCATCTTACCTGAAGCACCCGACATCGGAGGGCATCCGTCTCCCAAGTCTCCTGGTCACCCCTGAGTGACATAGACATTGTCCCCTCTGCTTTCAGTTACTCCTCTTTGAGAATCCACGTTTGGATTCCCCCGGACACTTTCTCCTCTTCCAGCAGCGGCACTTTCCTGAAGTCCTCCATTGGGTTCAACGGCGTTTTCCGCCCCACTTCACACCTATGCACCCGGCTCCCCTGGGATAGGTAACTTGGGTATTACGGTATCCACAGGTGGGGTGGCTCTCCAGCCTTCTGTCTTCCATGGGTTTTCTCAGGGTCCACTGGGAAGGGTCCCTAATCTTTAAAAATCCAACCGCGACTTGCACATAGACTTGTACGGAGCACGTGGACGTGTTCAGACACTGCACAAGCTCTCCGTGGGGTCCCCATCTACTTACCTTGGGTGGTTCTGTGAGTCCCCAGCAATTCTACGTCCTCTCAACATTGTCTTGACTCGAGTCGTGGTTCTTATACCACTTTCTTAGCATATGGTTTGGTCCCACCTGGGGCCCACTGTGCATTAGTGCTATTTACTGTGATTTCTTTGCTAAAGTATTGTGTGCTTTGTGTCTATCTCCGTGTGGGAGTGTCACGGGGCGGGGTCGCAATTGGAAGGGACAAAGCCATACAGTGACTGGTGGAAGGCACAGGATATCACCGTACCTTTTCTTTTCCCACGGCAGGACGAGTGGATAGGTAAACACCAGGCGGACACCACAGAAGTACGCCAGGGCTCCTTTAACTGGGACTCCGCCCACAACGATGACGTAGGGACTACCGGTCCAACAAGAGAAACGGGATTCCGGAAGGGAGTGTGTGTCATCACCGGAGGAGGAGGAGATCGAGAGGAGAGCGGAGGAGGAGAGGAAGCCGAGGAAGACGGAGAGCAGGAAGAATCGTGTCGCCCAGCCAGAAAGGAGGAGAGACCGGAGAAAACGGGAGAGCCAGGAGGCCACCGGGGATACGCTTCGCCCAGCCACGCTCCTGGAGGAGCGTGGCTCAAACAGGTACAGGAGCGCTTCACGGGCTGGGCAGGGAGGAGGGAGAGACCTAAAGTGTAGAGGCGCCAGACTCGCTCACAACGCTACGCTTTGAAACCCCAACCCAGCACCCTCACTCCCGTTCGCTCTGTAGGCTGCACCGTGTGGGTTGGTGTTCCTTCACTCCCTATCCCCTACAAACCCTCTACAGCACGTTCGAGCACTCACCCTTGTTTTCCCTTTTTGTTTTGTGTTACCCCTGGGACGCCCGGAGCTACACCAAGCCACCGACGGACTCCCTCTGCCCTGGGGAAGAAGGCCATACCGGGACTGAAAGCAGGAGGGACAAAAGCGGAACGGCGAGAATAAGACAACCGGGACTCCCTATTATCATTGCCCAGATCAAGAGGAGAATACGTGTGTTACCCACATTAAATACAGTGTTACCCCGAACCCGTGACCTGCGCAATTTGTTCAATAGTTTACAACTGGTGGAGAATGCGGGCATAGCACATCTGTGTATACAAGATGGTAACGCTCATACAGCAGCTGATTGCGGGGCAGGAAAAGCTCGGGTGGGCCGTAGAGCGCCAGATGGCCTCCGCACAGGCCGACCGGGATGTGTTCAAGGACACGATTGCGGCCCAGATGGACGAGGTGCAGAGAATGGCGACCGATCAACCACGTAGCACGGCAGGTGCAGGGCGGAACCCGAGCTATACTCCCTTCGGTGTCTCCCTACAGAAATACATAGCCGGGGAGGACCCGGACGCGTTTATGTCCAACTTTGAATGAGTGGCCAGGGCCTGTGGCTGGCCTGTGGATAAATGGCCGTTCTTTCTGGCCCCGCTGCTAACAGGGGAAGCGCAAGCAGCCTATCAAGTGGCCAACGCCAGTGGGGACACCCCCTATGGGGAAATAAAGGCATAATCCTGGACCATCTCGGCCTTGATGCTGAGGCCTACCGGGTGCGGTTTCGCAAGGAACGAGGGACACCAGGGGACAACCCAAAGACCCTGTTCTTCAGACTGAAAATGGCCGCAGACAAGTGGTTGAACCCCATTATCAGCACGAAAGAAGAGATCATGGAAAAGATCTATTTGGAACAGTATTTGGAAGCCCTCCCTTATAACACTCAGAAGTGGATACGCCAACATACGCACCTGACTGCCGCCCAGGCCATAGAGATGGCTACCACTTACTCCCGCGCACAACCCAAAGCGGGGTTATGGGACCCCGAGAAAATGCGCAAGCTAAACATGAAACCGGAGAGGAGGATAAAGCCCCCACCCGACATGGGAAAACCCAGGCCTCTAAAACCCGAACCCTTCAGCATCAGAGGACCACAATGTTATGAATGTGGGGACTGGGGGCACATAGCCCGCGTATGCCCTCGGAGGAAGCCAGCGGAAGAACCCATGGAAGTGGGGTATGTCCCACGGTCCATAATGTATACAGCTGAGATGGGTACGGCGTTCCATGTCAGTGTACAGGTGAATGGAAAACCGCTCAAGGCCCTTCTTGACTCGGGGTCAGTCCGTAATACAGGGGACATTCGTTAGGCAAGACCAGCTAATGCCAGACACAACCATACACATACGATGCGTGCACGGCGACGTAAAGCCCTATCCCCTGGCGTTAGTATCCCTCACACACTCTGATGGCTTAAGGAATAGCATAAGGGTGGGGGTACTGAAGGAGCTGCCGGAAGACCTGATTATAGGTACTGATAACCCTGACTTCCTCCAACTGTTTAGAGACGTACTACAGGTAGGGGGAAAGAAGAGGGAGGGAGACAGGTGACCTAACGAAACAGTCCTTGCATTGGCCTCCCCGGAACCATGGCTTTTGGACCGTAGTTTTAAGTTCGCCCAGGCCAACAATGCCACACTATACAACGCTTGGGAACAGGCCCATAGCACCCAGGACAACAGCCCTCCTGTATATCCCCGATTCCTTATCAAAGAAGACCTGCTCTTTCGACAGGCATCCCCCACAGAGCCACACCAACTGTTAGTTCCCCTGTCCTTTCGCGAGCAGATTCTATTCTTCTCTCATTCTCACCTCATCGCGGGACACACGGGGGCGGAGAAAACTACCCAAAACATAGTAAGACATTTCTTCTGGCCAGGGGTGTACAAGGATATAAGGGTGCACTGTCAGGCATGTGAAATATGTCAAAAGAGAAACACTCATCGACCCCCAGCCGTTCCCCTCCAGCCTCTCCCCATTATCGGCACTCCATTTGAAAGGGTGGGAATGGACTTGATAGGCCCTTTACCATGCACAAGAAAAGGGAATGTATACGCCCTGGTGATAGTCGATTACGCCACCCGATTTCCAGAAGCCTTTCCCTTACGGGCCCCCTCCTCCCGTAACATAGCGGAGAAGTTCCTAGAGTTATTTTCCAGGGTAGGCTTCCCGAAAGAGGTCTTGACCGACCAAGGCACCCCCTTTGTCTCTCGCCTGATGAAGGAAGTATGCCGACTACTCGACTTACGTCAGATCAGGACTTTGGTGTACCACCCTCAGACCGACGGACTTGTCGAACGATATAACGGGTCACTTAAAACCACGTTAAAGAAAATGTTGGAGGTGAACGGCAAGGAGTGGGATCAGGTACTACCCTTAGCCTTATACGTGATAAGAGGCCAGGTACAAAGCAGTCTGGGCTGCTCGGCCTTTGAGATGCTTTATGGAAGACAGCCGCGCAGCCTTCTGGAGATGACAAAAGAGGCGTGGGAGAAGGAAGAAGTGCTGGAAAAGCGAGAGATGCTGGATTATACCCAAGGTTTGAAAGCAAAAATCGGAAAACTCCGGGATTTGGCGTACACCCATCTCGAGAAGAAACAGGAACGACAAACCCACTACTACAACAGAGGAAAGAAATGGCGAACCCTGCTCATAAATGACTGGGCACTGGTGCTACTACCCACCTCCACGAAAAAGTTCAGAGCCGAATGGAAAGGCCCTATAAAGTCGTCTCAGTCATTGGGAAAACCACGTACCGACTACAAATGACCAGGGGTCGCACCCAGGCCTTTCATATAAACATGTTAAAGAAATGGTTGGGACCCCTCCCCAAAGCAGCTAACCTCACCTTGCCTGCTCGTTCCAGCCCCAACAGTACAGTCGAGCAATTGGTAGTCAACGATGAACTAACACCCCAAGAGAAGGAGGAGCTGAGAGAGACCCTAGTCCCCTTCTTACCCAAGTTCTCGGACAATCCGGGAAGAACGCATCTAGCAGAGCACCGGATCGAGACCCCTCCGGGTAGAATGATAAAACAGCGTCCTTATAGGATCCCTGCCGCCCGGAGGAAGACGATACAAAAAGAGGTACAAGACATGTTGGAGTTGGGAGTGATCAGACCATCGAGGAGCGAGTGGTCATCCCCGATCGTGATGGTCCCCAAACCGGACGGTAGCGTTCGGTTCTGTATGGACTTCAGAGCCCTCAACGAGATATCGTCCTTCGACGCCTACCCAATCCCTCGGATCGACGAGCTCATCGAAAAACTAGGAGAGGCCAAATATATAACTACATTAGACCTGACCAAGGGGTACTGGCAGGTACCCCTAAGAAAAGAAGACCAAAAGAAGACTGCCTTTTCGACCCCGGACGGGCTGTTCGAATTTACAGTCCTCCCATTTGGATTACACGGGGCCCCCGCCACCTTTCAACGCCTCATGAACAACGTCCTACAGAACCACCACTCCTTTTCATCAGCATATCTTGATGACATCGTGATTTTTAGCCCAGACTGGACTACTCACCTGAAACACCTCCACACCATCCTCCACGCTCTGAAAGAGGCTGGGTTGCACATAAATTCCCGGAAGTCCAGAGTCGGGTACCAAAAAGTAAAATACCTAGGGTACGTCCTGGGACATGGGTTAATTTCCCCACAGGCAGAAAAAGTCAGGGCTATAGCTGACACACCATTCCCCACTACTAAACGAGATATGAGAGCCTTTCTAGGCCTGATAGGCTACTATAGGGGATTTATCCCTCATTTCTCTGATACAGCATCCCCGTTGACAGACACCCTACAAAAAGACGTAAAACAACAGGTCCTCTTACACCCCTCAGTACCCATGACAAAGGCGTTTCAGTCACTCAAACGAGCCATAACCACGAGCCCCGTACTGACCTCACCCGACTTCACCAGGCCATTTCTTCTGCATACTGACGCATCCAATCACGGGATAGGCGCAGTACTCTCCCAACTCTCCCCTGAGGGAGTAGACCACCCCATAGTCTACATTAGCAGAAAGCTCTTTCCTAGGGAGACGAAATACCCCACCATAGAGCGTGAGTGCCTAGCAGTGAAATGGGCCATAGAAAAACTGTGATACTACCTAGAGGGCCACCATTTCCCCCTGTACACGGACCATGCCCCCCTTCAATGGATGAGCCGTAACATCGCCAACAACCCCAGGGTTCTCCGCTGGTTTCTCTCCCTCCAACCTTTCTCCTTTTCCGTTCAACACCAGAGAGGAGTGGACAATGGGAGTGCGGACTATCTATCCCGAGTGTTCCCTCTCCCCGATCGGGAGAATCCTGGGGTGGAGGAGTGTCACGGGGCGGGGTCGCAATTGGAAGGGACAAAGCCATACAGTGACTGGTGGAAGGCACAGGATATCACCGTACCTTTTCTTTTCCCACGGCAGGACGAGTGGATAGGTAAACACCAGGCGGACACCACAGAAGTACGCCAGGGCTCCTTTAACTGGGACTCCGCCCACAACGATGACGTAGGGACTACCGGTCCAACAAGAGGAACGGGATTCCGGAAGGGAGTGTGTGTCATCACCGGAGGAGGAGGAGATCGAGAGGAGAGCGGAGGAGGAGAGGAAGCCGAGGAAGACGGAGAGCAGGAAGAATCGTGTCGCCCAGCCAGAAAGGAGGAGAGACCGGAGAAAACGGGAGAGCCAGGAGGCCACCGGGGACACGCTTCGCCCAGTCACGCTCGTGGAGGAGCGTGGCTCAAACAGGTACAGGAGCGCTTCACGGGCTGGGCAGGGAGGAGGGAGAGACCTAAAGTGTAGAGGCGCCAGACTCGCTCACAACGCTACGCTTTGAAACCCCAACCCAGCACCCTCACTCCCGTTCGCTCTGTAGGCTGCACCGTGTGGGTTGGTGTTCCTTCACTCCCTATCCCCTACAAACCCTCTACAGCACGTTCGAGCACTCACCCTTGTTTTCCCTTTTTGTTTTGTGTTACCCCTGGGACGCCCGGAGCTACACCAAGCCGCCGACGGACTCCCTCTGCCCTGGGGAAGAAGGCCATACCGGGACTGAAAGCAGGAGGGACAAAAGCGGGAACGGCGAGAATAAGACAACCGGGACTCCCTATTATCATTGCCCAGATCAAGAGGAGAATACATGTGTTACCCACATTAAATACAGTGTTACCCCGAACCTGTGACCTGCGCAATTTGTTCAATAGTTTACAGGGAGATACTGTAATGTACTAGATAGTGTTATGTAATAAATACATATTTTTATAAATACTATGTGTGGTTCTCTTTTAATTTAATCTATACTATAAGATTGCATTCTGGTAAAACAAGCTGCTTTACACTCCTTCAAGACTAAGCCTGAAGGCTGCTCTCCACAGCTACCACTTGGATAGCTTTCTAAGGTTGTCTGAGACCTCCTAAATCACCATAAGGGTTGTCTGTACTGGTGCAAGGTGCCCACATACATTAGTGGACATCATATACCAGGCCAGCTTCTTACATTTGCCAACTGGCCTTTTATCTATTCAGTGTTTTCTAAAATGCCTGTCTTGGGGCCTGAGGATTCTCCAGCTTGACAGCCAAAGCCAGGAACAACCTTCCTTTGGCCATAAGAGCAGCTTCAGGAAATACATTTTATCAACTATTTGTTGTCTACCTCTGCCCAAGTCCTATTTTGTCTGAATCTGCCCACACCCTTCAGGGCAGCACTCATTAACACCAAGACACCCCATTCCGGATTGCAGTAGTACACTACAAATATCATAAATAAATATTCCAGTACTTTCATAGTATACCAAGCAGGGCAGACCATTGCCAGGGAGGTTGGAAGTTCAACCACCCCAAGACAATTCTGAGATTTGGTGTCACAATGCTGCATTTTTCAGCTCCATTTCATTGAACATGACATAACGCTTTTATGCCATCTATTTTTTCAACTCCATCCTGTTCCTGTCACGTAGATTCTCGGTTATGCGTTTTGACTGAGAATCTTCCAAGATGCATCAGGGTGAAATAAAAAAATAAACAAGCCTCACAAACCTATGCTATAGACAGCAGAACTACAGATTTTAGAGGTTCGTACATTTTAGTTGACCTACGGCTCAGGAGAATTATAATTTAAAACAGGAGACCGGTTACAGTAATCATACAGTACAGTCACAGCACTATAATGTGTATATATATGTATATATATATATATCTCCAAAGATAAACAGTTATTCACTGTAATGTATTTTCTGCTTATAAGACATTAATGTTTACTTTAAAAAACAAATTTCCCTTAAAACCACAGTTGAATTTATATAATGGTTATTAAAACTGAAAACATACTATCTTCGGCTTGTTATGGTTATAATATATGTATATAATATATTAATGCCCTACCAATGAAACTAAATGTGACCCAGTAGCATATTATTTGGAATAAGTATATTAATAAACACAGGCTCACACATTTATTACCACAAGTGTATTACTACAAGTGTAAATGTCAAACTGTGTTATCACCATATCACAGTGCAATTTACTTGAGAGTATAATGCTTAATGTCTCACAAATTCAATTCTTGAATCACACTGTTGGAGATAACAGCTCAGCAAAACTCAGAGGGCCTAGTTTTTTTGCGGTTTCACTGCATGGATTTAACCTTTTATTCTCTGTTCATTGCTAAATACCTTTCTTGATAAGAACTGCAGATGATAAATCAGTATGGCATAATCCATGTATGCAGATGTGCACAATTGAATATGCTGTTTACCAGGCCTGTAGCCAGAAGTATATTTTTAAGGGGGCACGTCCCTCAGCTATTACCAAACAGAAGTTGTGAACTGTAGGTGTATTCTTTCCTAACTATTTGTATGGAAAAAGGTACAGTATGCAAGATTTTAAAGCACACAATGCTTTTTTATGCTTTTTTCCAATGCTGGTGTAAAGCTATTTGAAGGAATACATGGATTTTTTTTTAGGGTACATATGAAAGCAAACTCGATCCACTTTCCACAATCGCACTTTAAATCCTAACAATTGACTGGGATTTTCAGTAGAGGGATGTAAAGTTGACTGACTGGCAACTTTGTGTATTTTTTAAGCTGTTCAAGCTTTGTGAAATGCAAAACTTGTGAAGTTCTGTATTTTGAAAAAAATAAGCTGGCCCCAGCTCCGAGCTTGCCACTAATTTAAAATAACTTTTAAGAGAGCTTAGAGCATATCAATCACTGATATTTTGGGAAATCAGTGGTGAACAGTGTGTTTTAAACATTTTAGGACTGCAACAATGGTGACAATGTTATTTCACTGGGAAAGTTGGGAAGGACCCAGAATGAATTTCACTATAGGTTGTGTCAAAAGATGGATAGTTACATTACATTTGATCAAAAGCACCAGTCAAAACTGCAGGGATTTGAAACAGGCTCCGACATTAGTGTAAACCCCGCATAGTTCCATTCACATTGTGTGAAAGGTAGCGGCATATCGAAACTTGAGGGGGCTCCCTGCAAAGTACAAGGAGGCCCCTCCCCCGACCCAGTCAGGAGCTCTCAGGCCATGTGATCAGTGCCGTGGGTGCCCCTGGAACTCGGGGGGGGATGCAGGGGCTAATGTTACACCACTGGTGAAAGGTGCTGTTCAGAAGGAGACCTTTGTTGAACATCCACCAGCAAGACAGGTAGGCATGGTAAAGGCTATGTGATTGTGTGAGCCTGGGATGAGCCTGTTTGTGGCCTGAGGCCCGGCAGAGGACACTATTTCCATCTTCAGTTAGCAGAGCCATACATGGGTAGGCAGCAGCACTGCCTCTAGGGCTCTGAGTGGTGATTGCATGGTTTGCATCTAGGATCCTGCTCAGTGATAACCTCTCTCTTTGATGGTACGTGCATGGCACCTCCCATTTGGATGCTACAGAGTCCTCCATTTCCGGAATTATAACCATTCTCCTCTCTTTCACATGCAATCGACTCGTTCCATAGAATTCTAAAGGTGGCACCCT
This sequence comes from Calotriton arnoldi, assembly GCA_963921515.1. NCBI lineage: Eukaryota > Metazoa > Chordata > Amphibia > Caudata > Salamandridae > Calotriton > Calotriton arnoldi. The sequence goes on along the minus strand of CAWUFW010015084.1, from coordinate 296,734 downwards.
CTATGTGCCCAACATAGCTTGGACAAGCATGCACTTTTCTGATTGGTAAATGTATAAATCATGGAAGGCTTCCATGTGTAATGCTAATTGAAAATATTGACTTGCAGAGGGATTGTTCAGCATTACTACAGGTGCAGATAAAAGTCAAGCTTGATGGTATGAAACAGTTCGGAGACTGCCATAATAAAATGTACACTAAAAAGTCAAATCACCTCCATAATAGAACTTGGACTTCTCAGCAAGTATGTTGCACGTTCCAGCAAGTATACCAGAAAATGTAGACATTGCTGGTATGCATTAAAAGAGAAGGCATCGGTACTTGTCATCAATAGCATGTAGTAACAAGAAATTGGGGAGGGGCCTTTTTAAGCAATCTGCCTGGATTTGGTGGGTTTTAACCACTTTGGGCGAGGAAACCCATTAACGTTCTAACGCAATATCTTCACAGTACAGTGGACTTCAACGAGTCGTCCACAGTACTGAAAAAAGTGTTCCTAAGAAAAGGCCCCAAACACAAGTAAAATCAAGATTTTGCCTTGCAAATTGATCCATTCTGGCAATGTGGTATTTAGGCCAGAGCTCTGTCAGGACCCATGGAAACCTGCCAGACACAGACTTTCTGAAAACAAGGTGCCTAGGGTAGTTCTGGGTGGTGTGACTTGCGTGGAACCCACTACCTTTTCTTGCCCAGAATGCCCTGCAAACATCAAACTTTGGCTAAATCACAGATATTCCTCATATTTCTGTGAAGGAACATTCAGGAGTCTGTGAGGATCCATCAAATTTGTACCACCCAGAGATCACCTCTTAAAATAAAAACTTACCCGAAGTGCTCAACAAGTATTACACATTTAGTATATTAATTACATAGGACCTCACAAGAGCAACTTACTTGCTATGACCATAAATTAGATAAAGTAGAATTCCACAGGAGTCAATAAATACATTTCAAAAAGCAGATTCCTACTACACTGATCTTAGATTACAATATATTAAAATCAGAAAATGTTAATCAAAGTTGTGCAGAGGTTTCATGAGAGGTCAATTATAATACATTTGCTTTTAGCCTCAGAGGCCCTGATTATGGTTTACACAATATTTGGATCAAGGAGATGACACCTCAGCGTGTTGACCTTGGCAGGTTTATACCAATATTAAACCATTTTTGAAAGATACATAGTTCATTATAGCAGCTCTTTGTAGCATGGCAGGCTATATTGGGTCATTTCAGATTTGTACTACTGCTTTTTAGCATATTTGTAGCTCTTTGCAGCAGGCACATTAACTTAACAAACTATCTGGTTCCTGAAAACAAATTAAAGATTATAGAGCAGATACAGGCCAGTGTCCTAGAAATGCTGTAGGCTGGCTGGAACAATGTCAGTGAAATGTAAGTAATACCTGATACATCTACCCCAGCGTTATTGGCTACCCAAAGCCCTATCCCTAATTGGAATCTAGATTTTCTGATTGGACATTGCTTCTGAATGTCTGGTAGATTTAGGTAGTAACAACCAATTATATATCAGGAATATGAAAGGTCATGCAAGTTGCTATAATAAGAACAACATGACTCAATGTCCTGTGCAGTTGGGCAATCTTTTCGCACAGCAAATTCTTGTTTGGCATACCATAAGTGAAAGGCGAGAAGGGAGTTCGGCTAATGCCATCGAATTCTTGGTCTCTCAGCTGTGACTGTAAACTAGTGTTTGTATTGTGTCATTCAAAAGTATGACAGCTCTTTGGGAATTAATTGTAAAGACATTGAAGCCTTGCTCAAAAAAAGTCTGCTAAGAAACCATGCTACCGTCCTTACTGAGAAGTACTAATTCTGAACCGTTAAACTGTAGCTGTTTGGCGTAGAAGTATTGGTGATGTACCCAAACTTTTATCAGCCCCGCTTGGAAGTACTGGTAATTTTTTCTTAAAACATAGTATGTAGCAGCCTTGTTTAAAAGTGCTCTTATCTTTCTCTCTGGCCATCAGTGTAATCTTAACATATTCGGAAAGGTAAAGTGGGGCGGGTGGTGAGAGTGATGCCATAATCATATAACCCTTGGCCTCTACGACATTGCTTAGAAGTAAATGATCAGTTATCCATTGAGTGCTCCGTATCACCCTATTCATAGGATGGGCCTGATTCTCAAAGCTGTTTGGGCATTTAAGTTCAACTTACATGTATGTATATATGTATGTATGTGTATGTGGTATCTCTATGGTCAAACCTAGCCACAAGGCAGTGGAGCGCTGTAGAGGGTCAAGGACCAGCATAAAGGCAATCAGCAATAGGACAGGTAAATGGTTTGTGGACTTATAAAGCATTGTGGTCTTGTGTTCCTTAAAGAGATGAGTCTTCAACTCTTTTCTAAATTGGAGTAGTGATGTGGTGGTCCTGAAATATACAGAGATATTGTTCCCGATCCTGGGTGCATATATAGAAAATGCTTGCTCCTTATTTTTTTTTTCACATTTCTTAATCTGCAATCTGATGACTTCCTGGCTGCAGATTTGCTGAAAACCACCAGCGATGGTGAGCTTGTCTACAAGATGAAGTGGGGTTGCTAGTTGTGATGGCTATGTAAATGATTCACCTGGTTTTGAAGATGGTGCGGGTCAGCAAGGGGTGCCAGTGGGGTTCCATCAGTATGGGGTTGATGTGATCAAATTTCTTTAGGCCCTGGATGAGACATGCTGCAGCTTGGAGAATGCCCTTAAGGGGTGCCAGTGTAGTGTCTAGGTGGCCATGGAGTAGGGCATTACCACCATTCAGATGCAAAAGTATTAAGGCTTGAGCAGCAGTTCAGAAGTCGCTGTCTGGGAGTACCAGGCAATCTTTGTGTTTTTGTCTTTGTGTTCCTGCTGTCCAGGGTGAATACAAGTGACTTGGCAAAGTTGGGGTTTGAAGCCATCAAGGTTCATGTCAGTGAGCCTCATTTGTACCGTTTGTTTTGTTTGTTGTTCTTGCCAAGCAATTGGCATTCTGTTTAAATTTGGGAAAATCCAAGTGATGCACTAAGAGCAAGAGTACCAAATGAGCCGCACCGATTTAGCAGGAGAATGGTACAGGTGTGGTAATTTGGTGGTGGTGCATTTTGGAGCACACTTTTGTAAATATATTATCAAAGCATGGTATGGTAGTGCACTGTCATTTAGAAACAGCACATTTTCCGTTGAAATTTGCAAATTAATTTGCATCAGGCATACTGTTTTACTATTAAAACTATATACCACACAAACAATAATGTGTAGATCAGATGTCAGCGAATGTTTATCACTTGTGCATCACCAAAATCTGTTTTGATCCGATTAAAATATTTGTTTCCATCACACTTCAGTACTACTAAACAAAATGTGCTTACTTTGTGCTTTCATAGCTGCTGATATATTTTGAAGTAGTTGTGCAGTTCATTTACAGGTATTTATAATTCATTGTGTTTTAGAAAAAATTATATCCTACAATCCTTCTTTTCGCACTCCCTGTACTGCTGGATCAAGATTTTCACATGGTTCACTTTACAAAATGCTCTCACTATGCAGTTAGAAAAAGAAAGGAAAATAACATCTCCATGTTAAAAGAATAAGTATTAATTTGTCAGAAGACATTGCTTGACATTTGACCTCTGTCTTTGAATGCACAGCAAATGTGACGAGATGAAAACAAAATGTAAAGGCCTTTTATTACTCATTCACCTTCTGAACTCCATCAAAGTTATTTTTGGGCTGCTTCAGCACCCCCCTTCCCACCACCCTTGCATCTCTACTTCCAGTGCCTCTGGCTTTTTTTTACTATTAGATTGAACTGTGCAGCTGCTGGCCGCACTATCAAGGCAAGTGCCAGATATCTGGCACTTGTCTTGATAGTGAGGCCTGCACTGCTCGGAGCCTCAAGGACCTTGCCAAGGTGGATCAGGTGATCCTGCCAGGTGGAGCTAAAGGCAGCAATATCGTCAAGATAAGCTACAGTAATGGATTCCAATCTAGCAAGGATATTATGCACCAAACTTTGGAAGTTGGGAGGGGCATTCTTTAGTCCAAGGGGCATAACAGTAAACTGATAATGCCCATCTGGGGTCGAGAACTGATTTCTCTTTTGCTGCACGGGTTAGACCAATTTGCCAGTACCCTGATGTCAGATCAAAAGTACTGAGATATATGGCTGCCCCTAACCTGTAAATTAGTTCATCAGACCTAGGAATTGGGTGTGAATCAGTCTTGGTTACAGCATTGAGGCCCCTATAATCCACGCAAAACTTCAACACTTTCTTTCCACCCTTGGTGTGAGCTTTGGGGGCTAAGACAGCTGGGCTGGCCAAGGGGCTCTCGGAGGGTTCAATGACTCCCAATTCCAGCATCTTGCTTACTTCAGCTTTGATGCTGTCATTGACATGATCAGACTGCCTGTAAATTTCGTTTTTGACAGGCAGGCTGTCCCCAGTGTCCACATCATGTGTACGCCAGTTGGTTTGATCAGGGGTCAAAGAGAAGAGCTCACCATACTGATGTAGAACTTGCCTGTAATCAGTCTGCTATTAGGCAGTGAGGGTGTCTGGAAAGACCACTCCTTCAAATGACACATCTTTAGGGTTGTTTGAGAGGAGGTCAGGTAGAGGTTCACTCTCTGCTTCCTAATCATCATCTGTGACCATGAGCATGGTCATTTCAGCCCTGTCATGATAGGGTTTAAGGCGGTTGACATGGATGACTCTCTGGGGGTTCCTGCAACTGCCAAGGTCTACCAGACCTCTCTGGAATAGTCTAGAATAGTAGGCGGAGTGAGCGGTAGGTTCCCGCCTGAACTGACTTTAACTTTCTGTAACGTACATTCCACTGCCTGCCACTCGATGGAGCCTGACCATAACCCAAATCGGGTTGGTCCAGTCTACATACATTAAACAAGCATTGGCAAAGCCAATAGGTCTCGCCTTTTGGCTTTGCCAATGGTTTTCGCTGACTTTGTTCAGCATTTAAATACAAACAGTGACGTGCCTTACCTCACGGGACACCGCAAGTGAAGGGGCGAAGGTGAGAGCAGTAGAATCAGCGCCTCCTTCGAGTAGGATGTGGCACCTGTGGACCATCCGTTGCGACCGGCCCTCCGTGGGCTATAATTGACGACGCAGAGGGGAGGCCAGCAGAAAAAGTACAACCAAAAGTACGGCGTGAGGGGGGGGGAGAAAAACAGCATGGACAACGGGAGGTCGGCGGGAGCATGTTGAACACGGACAACGGGAGGGGGGCGGGAACAAAAGTAGTAAAATGTGACAGAAAAAGTACTACCAAAAGTACGGCGTGAGGGGGGGGAAAAACAACATGGACAACGGAAGGGGGGCGGGAGCATGCTGAACACGGACAATGGGAGGAGGCGGGAACAAAAGTAGTAAAGTGTGAGCAAATCCTCTTGAAATCGTCTGTGGAGCTCTAACGTGGAATGACTTTAACCTACACGTCAGTTCTAGTAAGAACAGAACCTTAATGCAGTTCTGTTTCTGGGACGGGAGCATGTTGTGCTGATCAGACAGCACGAGGATGTTTACAGCAGGTGCAGAACCACATAATTATCTCTCAGGACAGGACATTGTCATATGGACGGCACACAGTGATGTCGACGGTCGCTTTATGAACCACTGAGCTGTGTCACCTGTTCGGGACTCGTGATGTGCGTGTTTCGGGGTGGTGCCAGGCATTGTGCGGCAGGAGGCACATTAACAGAGCTACGAACTGCATGACCATGGTAACAAAATGAAAGGTGCATGTGAAACTCACACAAGAGCCCTTGTAAACGCAGGTCCCCGGAGGCTCAGTGGGCTATGCGTGTGGCGGCTCCAGGAAGCGCCCGGCGCCATGATAAAAACAAGCCCGCGAGTGGTGCGCACGCGCAGGCATTGTGATACAGGAGGCACATTAACAGAGCTACGAACTGCATGACCGTGGTAACAAAATGAAAGGTGCATGTGAAACTCACACAAGAGCCCCTGTAAATGCAGGTCCCCGGAGGCTCAGTGGGCTATGCGTGTGGCGGCTCCAGGAAGCGCCGGGTGCCATGATAAAAAAAAAAAGCCAGCGAGTGGTGCGCGCGCTGCAAGGAATGTAAGGAATGCAGCTGCCACCCTGCACGCCGCTGCTCGCTCCTGCAAGCAAAACGCTGTGGGAGTGAACATTTGCAAAAGAGGTGGGACATGCGCCCGCCTTTAGCCATTTGCAGCCTTCCATTTCAAGTTGACACAGCCAACAGCCAACCAAATGCGTGGGGGGAGTCAGACCCACACACAAAAGTTTAGAGTGATTACATGAAGCCTCCCATAGAGCAGCGCATGCGCGCTGCGCTAGGCTCGACCTATAAAGGTACCTCATTGTAAGGTTGTAGAGTGCTTGGTTCACCTTGGAGTAACCAACCACTGTGTAGATAGTGTAGTATTTCTGGTCCTGACAAATCGCCACGTGATTTCCTACACTATAGGCGAGAAACATGTTGACCACTCATATTTAGCCACCTCTGGCCATTATATCAGCGGTGACACCTTCCTTGTTTTTAATTGAGACCAGTGGGCTCACAGATTAAATTCATTTTGGAGCACCACTGTGCCTCATTTTATCCCTCTACACACCTTCTCACCACACATTTGTTCACGTCTACACCAAGAGGCTCCACACCCCCACTTCACCTAACAGCTTGGGAAAAAGATCTCCGCCAAAGAGCCCCTCATAGGGTGCCCGTCAGCTATTGCAGCGCCGGCCTGATGAGGAGCAAGCCCTATGATAAAGCATGACACCCAACCGGGTGTGTGAGGGCCCCACTTCTCAAATTGGGAGACACCCCGTCTCCACCTCAGGGTAGGGGTGTTGACCAACCCAGCCTCCTCCTCTGCTCCCCCCACAGGAACTGCATCATTCTTTTCTCATACTCTCTAGAATAGGCTAGGGTCCAGTCCATTTGTCCTGGCGGGCCGTAGGAGCCACCTGCTCCAAATCCTACACTTCCGCCCTGGTTGGAACTCCACCAGTGCAGCCTTTCAGTCATACCAGAGGTTCTGGAGCTCTTGGCTGGCCTCAAGGGTTTTAGTTGCTTTTTTTATGTACTCAGCCATTGTGGAACAAAGGCCAAGCACATAATCCACAGTGTCCTGTTTAGGCTGTTTGAGAGGCCTTTCCCAGGCTTCCTTCACAAGACACAAAGGTCCCCTTACAGGATGACTGAACAGAAGTTCAAAGGGGTGAAAACTCTTCTCCCTTCTGTAGCACTTCCCTGTAGGCGAAAAGCAGGCATGGCAGTAAGACATCCCATCTCCTTCTGAGCTTTCCAGGGAGTCCACCATTCATACCTTTAATGGTCTTGTTGAATCAACAAGGCCATTTGTTTGTGTGTGATATGGGGAAGTGAACTTATGAGTCACTCCACATACTGCCAACATGTTGTTCAGGTAACCTGACATGAAGTTGTACCTCTGTTTGACACTACCTCCTTTGGAAAACCCACTCTGGTAAAGATACCAATGAGGGCTCTAGCTACTGCAGGGGCAGTAGTAGTCCTTAGGGGAATTACTTCAGGATACCTGGTAGCATGATCCACTACTACCAGTATAAATCTGTTTCCCAAGGCAGTTGGAGGGTCAAGGGGACCGACAAAATCTATCCCTACCCTTACAAAGGGAACCCCAACCACTGGAAGTGGAATTAAGTGGGCCTTTGGGTGGCCACCTGTCTTGCCACCGGCTTGACGGGTGGCACAAGAGTTACAAAACACTTTCATCTTCGGGATCATACCTGGCCAGTAAAAGTGGTTCATCAATCTACTCCAGGTTTTGGCATGCCCAAGATGCCCAGCTAGGGGGATGTCATAGACCAATGTGAGGAGAAACTCTCTTAACTGCTGAGGCACTACCACTCTCTTAGTGGCACCAGGTTTGGGGTCTCTGACCTCAGTGTAAATGAGTCCCTCCTCCCAATAGGTCCTGTGGGAGCCACGGACATCCCCCTTTTCCTGATCAGCAACTTGCTGTCTCAGGTTTTCATGAGTGGGACAGGTCCTCTGCCCCTGGCACCTATCTTCCCTAGAGGGTCCTCCTGGGCCCAAGAGCTCTGCCGTGTAAGGCCCAAGCTCCTGGAACTCAGTTTCCTCTGGGGCTGACAGGTTTTCTCCCTGAGGAGGGGGGGGGGGTGCGGTGGATCTGGTATCTGTTTAGAAACTAGTTACCCATTCTTCTTGCCCTTTCTCTTAGAAGGTTGGACCATTATCCCAGGCTCCAATGCTTCTTTTTCACTCTGGTCTCTACACTGTGCTCTGGTTTTCACACACACCCATTCAGATATACCCAGGATAGCTGCATGGGTCTTTCTTTCAAACTCAGCCCAGGCCGAGGACTCCAGATCATTGCCTAGCAGACACTGTACAGGAATTGCTGAAGATACCACCACCTTCTTGTGGCCAGTAACCCCTCCCCATTTTAAGGATACCACCGCTATGGGTCAGCGTTGAGCGATTATCAGCGTTGAGGACTGTATAGGTCTTACCAGTCAAATATTCTTCTGAGGAGACTAGTGGCTCAGCCAGCATGGTGACAATGGCACCAGTGTCTCTCAGTGCTTCAACCCTAATCCCATTTATATGTGGCTGTTGTCTGTGCTTTCCCATATTAATTGGCCAGGCAGCCAGGGCAGCTGCATCTGCCCTTCCCTCTGAGACTAAAGTTGCCTCAGTGAGCTCTCTGACATGGTCAGGGCTCACCTGTGATCTCATCTGTAGACTTACCACTGCATTTACTGCAGATGCACTAGAGGCATTCTTTTTATTGAGACAGCTAGGATCTCCAGTTTGGTGTCCAAGAGCCTTGTAATCATGACACCAAGCCTTTTTTGGATCCCAGTTCTTACCCTGGTACCCACTCTTAGACTGTGTAGAGTTTCGGGCCCACCCTCCTGAGCAGGTTTTTGGGGGCCTTTAGATGACTGTTTGTTTTTGTCTTTGTGTTGATCATCATCTTTCCCTTGGGAGGGTGGTGGGGGGGCTTAGCAACCCCTATCTTTTGGTCACCTCCACCAGTGGTAGTTTTGGTCACCCTTGTTTTGACCCAGTGGTTTGCCTTCTTCCCCAACTCGTGAAGAGAAAGTGGACCTAGGTCTACCAGGTTCTGGTGTAATTTTTCCTGATAACAATTACTTAACAGATGCTCTTTCATCACTAAATTTATAAAGCCTATCATAATCATGCACATTGTTACTTTTCAACTGCCACCTATTGTTTTTAATTTAAAAAAAATACAAAATCTACCCAGTTCTGACTTTGGGTATTTCGAGTCTCCCTGATCCTGTATTCCTCAGTGATGAGTCCAAAGCCCTCCATCACGGTATCCTTCATGAGGTCATAAGACTCAGCATCTGCCTTTTTCAGTGTCAGGAGCCTATCCCTACACTTTCCTGAGAACATTTCTCAAAGAAGAGAGCCCCAATACTTCTTGTTCAGCTGTCTCATTTTACAGGCCCTCTCAAATGCTGCAAACCATTTGGTGATATCATCACCCTCTGAGTTTTTTGGGGCAATCCCTTTGGGGATTTTAGGGTCAAAACCTTCTTCCCTGTTTATAATTGTGCTGCCACCAGAGATAGGTCCTAGGTCCATCTCAATTCTTTCCTTCTCTTGAGCCAGGAGTTTAGTCTTTAATGCTATCCTCCTGGCTAGTTTCTAAATATCTGCATCTTCAGAAACTAGCCAGTGCTCCCATTGGAGTTGCTATCTAAGGGGGTAGAGTTGGAGTCATTGTCAACCTCATCCACCTCCTGGTCTTCCTCATCTTCCCCAGTGGGGGAACATTTACTTGCCAAGGCCTTGTCGTTTTCTGCCAGCAACTGCTGCAGATGAGCTTTTGTGGGTTTAGGTCCCATGGCAAGTTTCCATGCCTTACACAGCTCATTAAGTTGGGGAACTCTAAGGTGTTGATAGGGAGCCAGGTTGAGTTCTTGAGAGGCCCCTTGTAAAGACATGTTTTTTAAAGTAGTCGGGTACTTTTTAAAAACTTAAAAAAGCTAAGTACTACTAATGGCCTAACTTCTTTAATCAATCAATCAGGATGTATAAAGCTTGCCTAATCACCCGATCGGATATCCAGGCGCTTCCAGGCCCCAGAGGCTTATTCAAACAGCCAAGACTTGAGGGCCATTCAGAATGAAGTGACAGTCTGGAGGTGCGTGGGGAGGCTGTTCCAGGTCTTTGCTGCGATGTGGGAGAAGGAGCGTCCTCCACTTTTGCTTCGGTAGATGCGGGGAGTATGGGCAAGTGAAAGGGAGGCGGAGCTTAGTCTTCTCGATGGTTGGTGGAAGTTCAGGCGGTGGTTAATGTAGGCGGGTCCTTGGTTGTGATGGAGCAAGGACTCACAAATGAGACTTGCTCGGAGGCAATCTCCTCACAGTATTAATTTATTAAACTTTGTATTGTTCATACTAACTCTTGCATACACGAACATAAATAGAGAGGAAGCTTGCTTATGTGTTTAAACTAACAAATAACGCTTGTCTGTTCTAAAATGGCCGCTGAAGCGCGGGAATGTTTATTGCGCATGTGTCAACCATATCACGTGGTATGACGTCTTTCTTTGCTTGGTGGGAAACTCTTGCTTCTGCGCAGTGTGTATTAAAATGGCTGCCTAGTGTTTTCACGTGCTACAGCTTGCTCTCATGTTGCAATTAACTGTGGTATTCTAAACGCTATTAATGCGGGATAGAATTTATAAGTAAATGGGAATAGAGTAGAAAGAGTGGGAATACAGTGAAACAATTTATTTGTGATTTTAATATTTTCTTCTTTGACTTTTATTAGTTCGTAAATTGGGCCTGGGGTTGGTGAACTGAAACTCGAGAGACAATGGTTCTGCGCATGCGTTCTACACGGCTGCCCAGAGAAAGGGATGAAGTCAACCTGGACGACGTCCAAGGCCGTGACCTGATGGCCAACACTGCTGTACCCATGATGTCCCAACTGAAAATGCAACAATTTATATGAACAATGTATAAACTTTGTCGTGAGATGGGTGGGAAATAAAGCAAATGTATTAACTGTGATGGGCAGTATTTTAAAAACAATGGGCTTTAGGAAATTGAACTAAATCAATATGGTGTGAGGATCAACCCCCTGTCCCTGTCCAATCAGAAGTAGTGGGCCCATATTTTTGCAACATTAATGGGAGGTACATGGGCGTAGAAGGGTATAATAGATATAGAATTAGCTAATTAGTCAATATAGGCGTCCACACAGAGAGCCATTAGCTCCAGACCGACAAGCTGATCGATTGCAGACTGAATCGCTGTCCAGAGAGGTCCTGAGGAGGGGCGGCGAAGTCCATTAGAAGGAAGGCACGGGAGAATCGAGGAGAAGCGGAGTATCAGAGAGTGGAACGACGCAGGCGTCGTTGGTAGAGAGGTCACCGGTCCTGTCCTGAACCTGGAGGAGGTCTTGCTCTTCATCCTTCCTGGGTCCTAATCTTTTCCAACTCCTTGACCAAGGGGTTTGGTTCTCGCACTTTAGGTAAATGTACATGCAACCTTTAGTTGCGCTCATGTCTCTATCTTCTCTTTTCTGAGGGACCGTCATTGATCAATAGTTGATTTACTATGCTTCATCCTTGATATACGATTAAGTATCATGCAATTCTATACTTTACTCTGCTAAATCTTTAGATAAACATTTTAAAACTTCTTGACTCAGTGATTATTTCAAGATTATGAATTGTAATGAATGTCACTCATTTTAAACTTCCCAATTAGCAAAGGATCCATTGGTAAGTCATTACTCTTCAATCAGAAAAGTAATTGGTAGCATGGATTTGATAAAGAGTATAACTGACCTACCAGCGGAAATTACTAGCGTAGTAAGAATGTATGGGCCCAAGTGAGTATTTGGTGTATGAATGCTCGTTGCTAGTAACTCGCTGGATCAGTTTTCTGGTTATCAGAGGATGGTTGTGCTTTGTTAATTAGGTAATGAGAACTGTACTTCTATGAACTAACATCCGTTATTGTTTAAAGTTTGTTTTATGTTGTCCAGAAATCCCCGGGGAAATTGAATAGCGGATGATAAGTGGAAACCATACTGCAGTGAGGTTATCTGTCAGGCAGAAATAGTACTGAAAAGTTAGGTAGGGCTATCAGTACTTGTTAGGGATTCTATGCGTATGAGTAATAGCAAAGGAATATGCTGGTGAAATTTTGATGTTATATCACCTAGAAAGGGTAACATTGAAGAAGTAACAGGTATTTTGATGCTCGAGTGAAGAGTAAACGGAAGGGTTTTACTCGTAGTGTATGTTTAGTAAACGGAAAGGTTTTACTAAGTGTGGACGAAACTATCTTTTTCAATTCTAGAGAAACTGGCACGATAGCGAATGTTTTATGTTGTTACTGAATTTTAATTAAAGTCATAGAGAAAATAAAGTTTTGCGTACGAGTTTTGTAAAAGGAGGGTCAGTTACCGGAGAGGGAACTGACGTCACAAAGGATTAGATGAAACAGCGGGCGTGGAAAGACTCTTGTAAAGGAGGGGTCAGTAGTCTGGAGTGGCAAACAAACGTCACAGAAAGGTCGCGCTAGGATTGGTTCAGAGACAAAAGTTAACTGGCATTTGATTGGTTGTTACCATAGAAGCTGAAATCCTAGTGGATAGTGGAGATTATATGTTAAAACGTGACCCAACATTAATAGGAATTCGTCAAAATTTGAGATTGAGGATGAATGATTTAGAACCCAGACCTAGACTAACTCAATACGAAGCCTTAGAGGAGTGGGAAACTGAGGCATTTGAACGTGACCGATCCAGAAGTAGTAGGGGTTATCGGGGATTTTTCCCTAGGTATCAAAATGAGTCAAGGGATGGTCAGATGAAACAGTGGAGAAGAGCAATGCTTACTGAAGGTCTGTATCCAATATTAATGGCAGAAGAACCGTTAGGGAGCAAATGCACAGAAAAGACAAAACACTTGACTAGATTTGGAGATTCCGAAGATGAATTTATGGAAGAGATATTAAAGAACCCGCCACCATATCAGGAAGGGACAAGTGGATGCACCCCAAGTGCACCACTGTTAAGGACACCATTGGTACCACAAGTATTGCATGATTCCCCAGCTAGTAGGGTACTTCACGATAAAGAAAAGGAAGCCATAGATAAAAACAGAGCAGAATTAATACAGAAAATAACACAATTAAATGTACACCCTGATTCCTTGACCATACCTGTAACAATTGGTCCAGTAGTTCCCTTATATGGTGACAAGGTTATCCCAAACCTCTAGTTACGCCTACTCCTGTGAATGTTCCTAAACCTGAAGCAGTAGTAATGGTTGAGGATCACTTTAGTGATTGTGAATCTATGATTTCATTAATGGACTTGCCCATTCGAGAATCTGCAAATAGTACCCCCAGAAGAGCTACACCTGGTTGTTCGAAAGATGTAAACATAATAACCTCATCAGGAACCAAAACTGCCACAGTAGTTACTCCAGAAGACTTAGAAAGGTGGGCACAAGGATCAGACAGACAGAGTTCACCCCCAAAGATCATGGACATTTATAAACTAAAGGTCGAATTAGAAGAAATAATAGCAGGAAATGTAGGGGTAGATCGCCTAAATGCTTACGATGAAGAAGAACTATTGTTCGTGTGCAGAAGTATCACAAGAAATGTAAAGATATTCCACGAGAAATTATCAGATTTAGCTCTGCAGCAGGGAATTGAAATAGGGAAGTCAAAAGTGTTACAGAAACCCTATAGAGCAGATTTTTCAGACAAAGATTTAGAAAACATGAATGCCTCTGGAAGAAAATTACAAATAAAGGAATTGATGACAGTCTTGCAGAAATGGGGAGACCTAGATAAATGGAAAGTTAGATGGACAAATAAAAAGGAAGAGGCACGATACAGTAGAACAACTTCAGAATATTTAATGAAGGAAACAGGGAAAGCAGATCAAATGTACCCGATGCGAGAAGTTCCAGGAGGGGGATATGTACATGTCCCATGGAGCAGACAAGATATTTTGTCCTTTACGAATGATTTCCCAAAATTGAGAGAAAAACCCATTGAATGGTACAAGCAGGTTGAGAGGTTTGTGAAGGTGTCAAAGGTATTGTTGAAAGATTTGGATGGTTTGTTCGACATAGTGGTACCTGCCGATTTATGGACAGACTGTAAAATAACAGTTGATTGGCCCAGCGAAGAGTATCCTAGAGATCCAAAGACAGGTGCCCCGTCAAGTGATGTAATGAAAAAGTATCAGCAGGTAATAACTTACCTGAAAGTAAAAATACCACCAAAAGAAACAGATTGGGTGAAAATAGACAGAACTACCCAAGAAGCCAGTGAATCGGTACACGCCTACTATGAACGTTTATTACAGGTATTCAAACAGTATAGTGGATTTGAGGATATTGGAGATAAAAACATGAGTCAGTTTGTCTACCGATTTGTTTACGGTCTGAAGTCAGAGATTTGTCAGATGATTAAGCAGCACATGTTGTGCTGGCAGGGGAAACCGATCGATGAAATCTTGAAATATGCCAAATATTGTGGAGATGACATTGAGGATAGGCACAAGAAATTGCAGGAGAAAGTAATGTGGGCTCAGGTAAAAATGGCTGAGAAACAGGGAATTAACTTGGATAATCCAAATGAGAATCAGGGAAAGGATTCTGGAACGAATGGTGACACTGGGAATGGTGGGAAAATGAGAGGACGAATGAGCAGAGAAGAGGCTAAAAAGAAATTTCCTTGTCATGGTTGCGGAAAATTGGGGCATTGGAAGGATGAATGTAAAAAGATTCGGAATAATAATGGCCCAAATCAAAATTTAAATCCACAGACACAGAATGATTCACAGCAGGGTGTAAATCCTCAGAGTCAGTTGCCACCAGCACCTATACAGGGTAATGTAAGCAGAGCAAAGCACGGTACAGATGTCAGATATCAAGGAGGAAGTGGTAAGAATGATTATGTAACCTCACAATTTCTTTTACAGGACGATTTCTGTCCGTACAGTCAATGACGGTGCCTAAGAGAGGGGGAGAAGGAGTGCGTACTTGGCGCGTCCTTACCGGTAGATCAGTCAGGTCCATATGTTGAAGGGAATGTGAAGGGTAATGATATTACCTTCCTTTTGGACACTGGTGCTACCAGGTCTACTGTGACAACACCAGACATCCCAGACCTTCCTCTCTCTGGAGAAGCTATCCAAGTAGTGGGGGTAGCTAATCGAAAGATTAGAACACCTCTTACCGAACCAATGGAAGTTAGAATTGGAAATTTTAGAGAAATGCATCAATTTGTAGTGTGTGATTCTTGTCCAGTAAACTTATTGGGCAGAGATTTGTTGTGTAAAATGAACTGCACAATTTTCTGCACGCCGGATGGTGTGGCAATTCAGACCCCAGATGAAGACCATGTATATAAATTTATGATTGCAAAGCAAGGTACAGAAGTAGATGAGATGTTCTCTTTGATTACCAAAGACGAGTTGCCAGAAGAATTAAAAACTACAGTAAATCCCATAGTATGGGATTTTACTGGAAAGGAAGTAGGACTTATGGCCAAAATAGACCCCGTTAAAATTACTGTAAAAGAAGGTGCAATTTTCCCAAATACCAGACAGTACAAAATGAGTGCAGAAGTAAAAGCAGGAGTCATTGAAGAAATAAACAGAATGGTAAAACAGGGAATATTAAAAGAGATAATGAGTAGCCCTTGTAACTCACCAATCAAGGGTTTGAAGAAACCTAGTGGAAAGTATAGGATTGTTCAAGACCTGCGCAAAATAAATAAGATCGTGGAACCCTGTTGTCCTATAGTGCCCAATCCTGCCGTAATTCTATACCAGATTCCTTGGAGTGCAGGATGGTTTACTGTGATTGATTTATGCCAAGCGTTCTTTTCAATACTCTTGCACCCAGATAGCCAGTATCTTTTTTCATTTAAATTTGAGAACAAAGTCTATGTATGGAATCGTGTTCCTCAGGGGTACACGGAAAGTCCTTCCATCTTCAATCAGATATTGAAAAAGTGCTTAGAGAAACAAGTGATGCCAGGAAGCTCAGTCTTAGTGCAGTATATAGACGACTTACTGGTGGCATCTAACACCAGAGAGGACTGTATTGTTGAATCTATTGCATTATTAAATCATTTAGCTGAAGAAGGACATAAGGTTTTACCTGAAAAGTTACAGTTTTGTACAACAGCATTCAAATATCTAGGACACCAGATTGAGAGCGGAAAAAGAAGAATAACCTCTGAAACAGTAAAACTAATAAAGAAAATGCAAATGCCTGTCTCCCAAAGAGAGGTGAGAATGTTCCTTGGAATAGTAGGTTATTGTCGACAATGGATACTAGGATTTTCTCTGTTAGCAAAGCCATTAATTCAAATGACGAAAAAGAAGGCAAAAGACCCAGTTGAATGGGATGATGAGAGCGTAGGAGCTTTTGTAAAATTAAGAAATGCTCTGTGTGCAGCACCTGCCCTAGGCATGCCTGATTATAAGAGAAAATTCGCATTATTCTGTCATGAGCGAGAAAATTGTGCACTTTCAGTCCTAACTCAGAGACATGGTTTGGACAGATGGCCTATAGCATATTTTTCTGCTACATTGGATCCAGTGGCAGCTGCGTTGCCAGGCTGCTTAAAAGCAGTGGCGGCTACCTGTTTAAGCATTGAACAAAGTGAGTCAATCGTAATGGGACACCCTGTAGAAGTGTTTGTTCCACATGCGGTTGTGATTCTGTTGACAAGAACCCGAACTCAGCATCTTACTCCTAGTCGGCTGACTAAATATGAAAGAATAATATTGGGTGCTGAAAATGTGACCATTGTAAGGTGCACAATAGTAAATCCCGCTACCTTACTACCAGACCCATATCATGAAGAAGTTAAAGATGACGAAGAGGAACATGATTGTTTACAAGTCACAGAGTTATGCACGAAACCACGTCCTGATATTCAGGAACTGCCCCTCAGGAAGCCAGACAGGGAGCTGTTTGTTGATGGTTCGTGCCAAAGGCATGAAGATGGTAAACTAACTGCAGCATATGCAGTGTGTGAATTGACTGGAATAGTCGAAGCATCCTATTTACCAGGAGTAAAATCTGCACAAGTAGCTGAATTGATTGCGTTAATAAAAGCCTGCAAAATTGGGAGGAATCAAAATGTAACTATATTTACAGGTAGCCAATATGGTTACGGGGTTGTGCATGATTTTGGCCAACTATGGATGCAGAGGGATTTCATGACTTCTTCAGGATCCCCCATTAAAAATGGACAGTTTGTAAAAGAACTATTGTAAGCAATACAATCACCAAAACAATTGGCTGTGGTGAAATGTGCCGCACACCAGTCAGGAGATGACTGGGTGGCAGTCGGCAACAGATACACAGATCTTGTGGCTCAACATTGCGCCAAAAATAGATTGTCAGTAAATAAAAGGGTGGAAAGAATGGGAATCAGCTGCCATTTTATGCTGTATGCACCTCCTGAAACATGGAATGATGTAAAACGATTGCAAGATGATGCTGATGAGAGTGAAAGAAGTACATGGATTAAAATGGGATGTTCTCAAAGGGCAGACGACGATGTATGGATTTATGCCGATGGCAGACCAGTCATGCCTGACTGTCTGCTTTCACAAATGGCCAGGATGTAT
Organism: Calotriton arnoldi; assembly: GCA_963921515.1. Lineage (NCBI taxonomy): Eukaryota > Metazoa > Chordata > Amphibia > Caudata > Salamandridae > Calotriton > Calotriton arnoldi. Next base: position 279,069 of record CAWUFW010015084.1, on the reverse strand, counting down.
CATGGAGACACACACGTAGGGAGAGATGCAATGATAAGGCTCTTCAGACAAAATTAGTACATTCCAAGGTTTAGGGCCGTAGCAGAGAGTCTTTGCCAGAGATGTTTAACATGCCAAATGCATAATCCAGGAAGAAAAACAATAATTGGGTTTGGAAAAATTGGAAAGGCGGAGGGTCCATTTATAAGATTGCAACTTGATTTCATTCAGTTACCACCATGTAGAGGGCTGAAATATGTACTTGTCATAGTGTGTTTGTTTTCAAAGTGGGTGGAGGCTTACCCTACCAGGAGGAATGACAGTATTACAGTCGCAAAGTTGTTACTACGAGAACTCATTCCTAGATTTGGTTTCCCAGTAACTTTGGAATCAGATAGAGGAAAGCATTTTAACAGTGAAGTGATTAAGATAATCTGTGAAGCATTCCAAATTGAGCAAAAATTGCACTGTGCATATCGTCCAGAAGCTTCTGGAGTGGTTGAACAATTGAATGGCACAATAAAATCCAGACTGGGAAAAATGTGTGCATCAACATCATTAGATTGGCCGGATGCATTGCCACTTGTTTTAATGGGACTCAGAAGCATTCCTGATAGAAATACCGGATTGAGTCCACAAGAGATAATGATGGGAAGAGCAATGAGACAAGCACATGTTCCTACAAATAAACTGCTGAATATATCTGATGATATGGTTCTGGATTATTGCAAAGGATTGGCTGACCTAGTGCGTTCTGTCTCTCACCAGGTTGGAGAAAACGCAGTTTCCAGGCAGCCTGAACAAGAACATGATCTGAATCCCGGTGACTGGGTGGTAGTGAAGAATCACACCAGAGAAACGTGTCCATCACCTAGGTGGGGCGAACCTTGTCAGGTCATACTGGTTACAAACACAGCAGTAAAGTGTGCAGGATTTCCTAATTGGATTCATGTAAGCCACACCAAAAGAGTACCAGATCCTGAAGAAGAAAATCCTCAGACAGTATCGATCACTGAGGAAGCTGAAGGTTGCCCAGCTGAAGAATCTCAGGAACAAGATTCGAGGGAAGCTGAAGAAGAACAACCGAGCACAAGTCAGGACTGGATATCAGTGGTGGAAATTCCTGAAGTTTACCACAGAACAAGAAGTCAAGCAAATTTAGAAGAAATTGAAGAAGATCAGATAGGTGAAGAAGAAGCAGCTCAGGAAGAAGAAGAAGACACAATAAGAGAACCTGAGCAGGACCAGATAGGGAGAGGAAACTGGGCTCAAAATAATGACGAACCAACAGATTTTGAGCAGGGACAGACAGGTCTAGAAGAACGCGGTCAGGCTGTAGAAGTACAAAGTGCAATAAGTCCTGATCAGAACCAGTTAGATCAAGGGAAATACATTCAAACAGAAGATCTCGAAAATCTTGAACATAAAGGCGTAAATCCTGAACAAGGTTAGCTATTAGGAACTCACAGCGGAGCTGCTGAAGAAAAACCGATCAGACCTGAAAAAGAACAGCTAAAAGAAACTGTAATTGAAGAAAACCAGATTGTAACACAACCCGAAAATAAAAGAATTTCTGAAGAAGAAAATAAAGAGACAGTGCAGAACAAGAAAAGGTGACATTGGCCTAGTGTCATTAAAAGAGTAAAATACCACATAACAACCAGAAGTGAAGATCCAGAACAAGTAAACGAAGTAACAAGCCAAACGGGACAAGAAAGCAGAACTGAGAAAAGAAGGAGTAAAAGACTGAAACTTGTGAACAACAAATTTAAGGGTCCTGATTGGACTTATATCATCCTTGAAGATTACGAGAGCTCAGAGTCAAGTGAAAGTGGTGACGAAGGAACCAGTGCGGAACTGACGTATGAGAAAGAAACAAGACCACCTTGATAACGTGAAATAGTTGCGTAAAGAAAAATTGAAAACAGATAAGAAGAGTAATCTTCCTTGTCAAAATGTCTGACGATAGAGTTACTGGGAGATCAAAACAGAAATGTTGTAAAAGATGCTGTGCAATATGCATATGTAGTTTGGTGATGGTGCTTATAGTTTGGTTAGTTCTGATCGTAGCAATTCTTTACCTTATGATTACGGATAAAAAGATTAACAACGAAGGGAAGGATAGATAACTTAAAGGGTGATAGAGTAAAATTAGAGGCAGAAGATGAATCAGAATTTCATCATGAAGTAACCGATAACGACACTAGTTTGAATGTTTTTACAAAATTATTGTTTCAATATGTAGATACCATGGAAGTTAGTAATTGTTATGTCTGTGTGAAGTTACCAGAATCAGTAGCAGAAGGGTTAACATATCATCACTTGCCATTAACCTATGGCATATCATGTAGTGTATTGGCTAGTTTATTTTATAGAACAGGGAGACTTCAGTATTATTATTCAAATATAGATGTGATATTTTCTGAGGTTCCCATTCGAAAGAATATGAATCCAGTACTTAGTAGTCAAGATGCACAGTTTATGGGAGAATTTTTCTTAACAATGAAATCGATAGATATAACACATGCACATAGAAGCAATCTAACATGTTCGTTACATGAAGAAGAAAAGATATTTTTGAATTTAGTAGAAGATAGAAGACAAGATTTTCAAAAGAAAGCTTCTGAGCATAAGGCTCATTTGCCACCTTGGGCTGAGAAAGAGGGTAGTTACACACCTGGCAAGGCTCAAGCTGCTATGGCTCTAGATTTTGTAAAGACAGGGAAAATGTGTCTACATAGGTTAAAGACTGATTATAACAATGTTTTCATCAGTACCAGTGAGTGTGAACACAATTTCTTAATTCTTGGAAGTTGGGGACTCAAAGGAGGAACAGATTCAGTTTTTCCTGGAATCTATTATGTGTGTGGGAATAAGGCTTACTTTAGGCTTCCTGCACGGTGGTATGGAAGTTGTTATTTTGGAATAGTATTTCCAAAAATATACCACGTAAAAAGAAACACTGGGAGCAATGAAAATGATGGAGAATTAACACGTAGTAAAAGAGCTAGTTTTTCTGAAATAGTAGGTGATATATTTGGTGCATTGATACCTTCAGTGGGAATAATACTGAACTCAAGGAAAATATGTAAATTATCTACAGTGGTTGATCGATTAGCAACTGACACTGCAGGAGGATTTCTAATGATTAATGCGGAGATGGTTGCGATTAGGTCTATGGTTATGCAAAATCGACTTGCTCTTGATATTATATTGGCAAAAGAGGGCGGAGTCTGTAAATTATTGAAGACGAAACACTGTTGCACTTACATACCTGATAAAAGTGCAGAAATTGGAACGTACATACAGAATATAACGAAACTTGAGAAGGAATTAAAACCACTGGAAGTTGATAGTGTATGGGAAAGATTGACAAGTAGTATTGCGTCAATTGGCACCTGGTTTGCTAATGTAGGGAAAGGACTTATAGGTCAAATATTAGTACCCTTAGCAGGGATAGCGATAATAGTACTGTCAATAATAATATGGTGCAAATGTTGTAGAAAGGATGAATCGTATAATGTGACAGGAAAAGGAAAGAAAAGAAAGTTTGACGAAATTGAACTTGAAGATTTGAGAAGTGAATTATACAAGAAACTGAAAGGGGATGTGAAAAATAGAAAGTGTAAAAATGAAAATGAAACCATTTTATGCTAAAAGTTGGCATCTGGTTGTGGGTAGTATTTGATGGCTCAGATACGCCATCAGAGAGGGGATTGATGGAGCAAGGACTCACAAATGAGACTTGCTCGGAGGCAATCTCCTCACAGTATTAATTTATTAAACTTTGTATTGTTCATACTAACTCTTGCATACACGAACATAAATAGAGAGGAAGCTTGCTTATGTGTTTAAACTAACAAATAACGCTTGTCTGTTCTAAAATGGCCGCTAAAGCGCGAGAATCTTTATTGCGCATGTGTCAACCATATCACGTGGTATGACGTCTTTCTTTGCTTGGTGGGAAACTCTTGCTTCTGCGCAGTGTGTATTAAAATGGCTGCCTAGTGTTTTCACGTGCTACAGCTTGCTCTCATGTTGCAATTAACTGTGGTATTCTAAACGCTATTAATGCGGGATAGAATTTATAAGTAAATGGGAATAGAGTAGAAAGAGTGGGAATACAGTGAAACAATTTATTTGTGATTTTAATATTTTCTTCTTTGACTTTTATTAGTTCGTAAATTGGGCCTGGGGTTGGTGAACTGAAATTCGAGAGACAATGGTTCTGCGCATGCGTCCTACACGGCTGCCCAGAGAAAGGGATGAAGTCAACCTGGACGACGTCCAAGGCCGTGACCTGATGGCCAACACTGCTGTACCCATGATGTCCCAACTGAAAATGCAACAATTTATATGAACAATGTATAAACTTTGTCGTGAGACGGGTGGGAAATAAAGCAAATGTATTAACTGTGATGGGCGGTATTTTAAAAACAATGGGCTTTAGGAAATTGAACTAAATCAATATGGTGTGAGGATCAAACCCCTGTCCCTGTCCAATCAGAAGTAGTGGGCCCATATTTTTGCAACATTAATGGGAGGTACATGGGCGTAGAAGGGTATAATAGATATAGAATTAGCTAATTAGTCAATATAGGCGTCCACACAGAGAGCCATTAGCTCCAGACCGACAAGCTGATCGATTGCAGACTGAATCGCTGTCCAGAGAGGTCCTGAGGAGGGGGCGGCAAAGTCCATTAGAAGGAAGGCACGGGAGAATCGAGGAGAAGCGGAGTATCAGAGAGGGGAACGACGCAGGCGTCGTTGGTAGAAAGGTCACCGGTCCTGTCCTGAACCTGGAGGAGGTCTTGCTCTTCATCCTTCCTGGGTCCTAATCTTTTCCAACTCCTTGACCAAGGGGTTTGGTTCTCGCACTTTAGGTAAATATACATGCAACCTTTAGTTGCGCTGCTGTCTCTATCTTCTCTTTTCTGAGGGACCGTCATTGATCAATAATTGATTTACTATGCTTCATCCTTGATATACGATTAAGTATCATGCAATTCTACACTTTACTCTGCTAAATCTTTAGATAAACATTTTAAAACTTCTTGACTCAGTGATTATTTCAAGATTATGAATTGTAATGAATGTCACTCATTTTAAACTTCCCAATTAGCAAAGGATCCATTGGTAAGTCATTACTCTTCAATCAGAAAAGTAATTGGTAGCAGGGATTTGATAAAGAGTACAACTGACCCACCAGCGGAAATTACTAGCGTAGTATGAATGTATGGGCCCAAGTGAGTATTTGGTGTATGAATGATTGTTGCTAGTAACTCGCTGGATCAGTTGTTTAAAACCTTGTGTGCGTGGGTCAGCAGCTTGAATTGGCATCTCTTCTGTACGGGAGCCAGTGGAGTTTCCTGAGGTGGGGTGTGATGTGAGTTCATCGGGAAAGGCTGATGATGAGTTCGGCAGTGGCATCCTGATGGGTCTGTAGTCTCTGTAGAAGGTGTGCGGCGATTCCTACATAGAGGGCATTTGCATAGCCCAGTCGGCTGGTGATGAGGGCTTGTGTCACGGTGCGTCTCATGTGTAGGGGTAGCCACTTGAAGATCTTGCGTAGCATGTGCAGAGTGAGGAAGCAGTCGAAGGAGACGGCGTTAATCTATGATTTCATGGTAAGCTTGTTGTCAATGATGATTCCGATGTTTCTGGTGTGGTTGGAGGGAGTGGGTGCGTGTCCTAGGTCTGATGGCCACCAGGAATCGTTCCATGTGTTGCTGCTGTTGCCAAAGATTAGTACTTCCGTCTTGTCTGTGTTCAGCTACAGGCAGTTGTTTTTCATCCAGTTGGCGAAGTCTGTCCTGCATCTGTGGAAGTTAGTTCTGGTGGTGGTGGGGTCATCGGTGAGAGAATGAGTTGGGTGTTGTCTGCATTGGAAATTATGTTGAGACTGTGGGATCTGACGATGTTGGTCAGCGGGGTCATATAGGAGTTGGAGAGCGTGGGGCTGAGGGATGAGCCCTGGGGGACACCTTTACTACTTTTCAAAATCTAAACCGTTCTGCAAAGGGACTTAACCAAGGCCATATCAGCTATTGTAAAACAATTTAGAAAAAATTGAAAATTGGAGAAATGTTTTTAGCTAGAGACAATTTTGGATTTCTCTGTGGAATCACTTATCAACCAAGTAATACAGCAAATGTCAAGTCTTGTATCCCACCGCAGCTGCACCAATGTAGGAAGCAGGCTCTTTATGTGATGTATCAGAAATCTGATATACGATGTAAAGCAGAGGTCTTCAAACTGTGGGGCGCACCCCCCTGGGGGCTGTGGATGGGTTCATAGGGGCGCGCAAATGCCTCTGCAAGTACATGTAAATGAAGATGGCCTGGAAGTGTGGCCTTGTTTATTTGCTGCATTTCCAGACTGTCTTCGTTTACACAGAGCCCTTGAAGTGAATTAAAAAGAATGAGAACTGTGATCAGAGTGCTGTGGTGGTGAGGGTGAAAGAGGCGGCTAAAGAAAAATAAAAGAACAAAATACTCTAAGTGTTTGTTTTTTTCACCGTCAGGTAACTGAGTATAAAATAATGCACTAACAGCTTCATTTTAATTGAAAAATGAATGCATGTTAAAGTAACCAGTGTTAAAGGTACTCTTTTAGGTTATGAAACCTCAGATAGCAGATACCATCACTGCAGATGTCTGTGTGTGTCACAGCTGAACAGCACATTATTGAACCCTAGCTGGTGCATTGGGGAAAAGTGACCTTTGTATTTATAGTCCAGGCCACTGGAATTATGAGATTTAGCAGCCACGCCGTTTTTCTCATAATTATGGATTTGCTGCATTTGCCACATAATCCATCATCTGCTGCATAATTTGCAGATTTTATTTTTAAAAAATGGTTTTAGCTCAAACAATTCTAAACTTTACTTTAAATGCATGTTGCCACGCAGTGGAAGGCCCTTTGAAAAGGTTGACTGGTCACCTTTCTGTTTCTTACTGCTTTATGTGGGTGTTAAACTGGTACTTATGAGGGGCAATATGTCAGGACAGTGTTTACAAGTGTAAAAAATGTGAAAATAATGCTTGTGGGAGTGCGGGCCAGACAAACAGACGTGGAGGCTGTATATAGTGGGCCAGTTGGACTGTCTTTATTGAACAAACAAATGAAACTAAGGCAATTCTGTCCGCAGATATTGTCTTTGGGATTCCCACAACCACTGCTCCGGGTCTTCGGTCTTGGACGGTCTTGGGGCTCTTCCTTTTCCAGTGGGGCGTCGTTAAATTGGATGGTCCTTCCCCGGGAGGCTCAGAAGAGGAAAGAAATAATACGGAGTCGTCAGTGATATCTGGGCTCCCACCTTTCAGACAATAGCGTTTCCGTCACCACACCCAGTCGGTGTTTAGGGATACACAGGGGCTGGAAAGAACGTGAAGAGAGGCAGAATAACACGAGGGAAGGTGGTGAGGGATTAAGTGGGAGGACAAGCTGTGCACAGGGAGGACAGGCGAAGAGGGGGTGGGCGTGGAATAGTGTTGTTACAAGGAAGTTCCTGTTCTAAGCAGTCTGCTTTAGCAATGTTACGCACCCCTCCTATGGATCCAATAGACTCCCGTTTCCCCACAGAGCACGATAGCAGCGAAACAAAAGGGAATAACAAAAGTAAAGCACAGCAGGTACCGAGTCAAAACCCCCCCCTATGCACTTTTAAACCTCCCGCCACCCTCCTGTACACCTTTAAACCTCCCGCCACCCCGGTTCCTCTTTCCCCAGGTTCAGAACACTCACCGGCTCCACCGCAACTCTCCTGAGCTGCGGCCGCTCTTCAGCCACCTCCGGTGGGGACCACCAGTCCTCGCACCACGTCTCGGTTTCTTCCCGTTCTCCTGCGTCTGCTTCTTCCTCGTCTTGGTCCGTTCGGCACTCCTCCTTCCTTCCGGCTCCTCTCTCGACCTGGTCCGCTTGGCACTCCTCCCTCCTCCCGGCTGCGTCGCGCCGTCTGTTGGTATCACCGGCCCTTTTCACCTCCTGCGAGGGTCCTCTTCCGGGGTTAGCCACGCCTCCTTCCTCTACGGTGGTGTAGGAGTCCTGACGCTGTACGGGGAAAGGATATGGGGGAGGAGTTACGTTTGTTGACGGTCTCCTCCCGCGTTGGAACCTGCAGGAGATCGGTCGCACAGGTAAGCCTTTGAGGGGTCGTGGGGGTGTACACTCCGACATCCGGCACGCCCTGTTTGATACCCCCTCACATCCCCTTTCCCATGCTGTCCTTCTAGTAGGGGAAGTTTCACAGGGGTACCTAGAAAGGAAGTCTGCATTTGCTTGTTCTGTTCCCTTACGATGCTTGGTGTGGAATCTATAAGGTTGTAGCGATAGAAACCAACGCAACACCCTTTCATTGTTTCCTTTGTTGCGCGCTAGCCATTCTAAAGGGGCATGGTCGGTTTATAGCGTGAACTCTCGTCCCTCTAGATAGTATTTTAAAGTGTCAATGGCCCATTTTATGGCCAGGGCTTCCTTTTCAATTACTGCATAGTTTTGTTCTCTGGGAAACAGTTTCCGACTTATATACAGTATAGGTCTTTCCTCTCCATGTCGGTTTCTCTGGGACAGAACCGCCCCAATCCCTGGTCGGAGGCGTCCGTCTGGAGGACAAAGGGCCGAGTGTAATCTGGGCTTGCTAGTACTGTGTCAGAAGTTAGAGTCGTCTTTAAGGTCTCAAATGCTTGGATGAGATCAGGGTTAGGGTCTCTTAATCTGGCCTCGGTCTTTACATTCTTCTGCAAGAGGTCTTTGAGAGGGGCTGCAAGTTGTGAAAATCGGGGTATAAATCTCCTATAGTAACCGAGCAAAGCTCGGAGGGCTTTAGCCGAACGGGGAAAGGGTATTTAGGCTATGGCGGTGAGTTTGTTACTTTGGGGCCGTATCACTCCCTCCCCCAACAGGTAACCAAGATTCTTCACATTTTGTGCAGCTAGATGACTTTTGGTTGGGTTGATTTTGAGGCCATGATTCCCCAAAGCCTGAATCACCTCATACAGGTGGATCAGATGTTGATCCCAGGAGTCGTTATAAATGACAATGTCATCTATATATGCACCTGCGTATCTCTCGTGGGGTCGTAATATAAGATTCATGGCTCTTTGAAATGTAGCTGGAGCCCCATGTAAACCAAAGGGTAGCATGACGAATTGGAACAACCCATCTGGGGTGGAGAACGCGGTTTTCTCTCGGTCCTGTACTCTCAGAGGAATCTGCCAATACCCCTTGCATAAGTCCAGGGTACTAATGTACTTGGCCCTCCCAATCCGCTCTATCATCTCGTCTACACGGGGAAGAGGATATGTGTCAAATTCAGATACTTTGTTGACCTCCCTGAAGTCAATACAGAATCGTACCGAGCCATCCGGCTTCGGCACGAGAACAATCGGTGAATTCCATTCACTCACAGAGGGTTCTATAATCCCCATTTGTAGCATCTGTTGGACTTCCTCTCGGATGGTTGTTCTGCGGGCCTCTGGTATGCGATATGGACAAAGACGTACTCTTTTCCCTGGGATGGTTTTAATGGTGTGCTCTACTAGCGTAGTGTTCCCTGGAGTCAGGGAAAACACACTTTGTAAGGGAAGTAGGATATCAACCAGACTATCTTTTAAGTGGGTGGGCAATTCGCTGTCAATACATTGATAATATAAGGGATTGTATCCTCTCATGTTCCCCACCAAGGCAGGAAGAGGTCCCTCCCATTTTTTAAAAGATTGATATGGTAGATTTGGGAGGTACCTCGCTTTTGTCGAGTTCTAATCGGTAGGTGACAGGCGTCACTTTCTCCAGCACAGTGTACGGACCCTGCCATTGTCCTAATAATTTATGGTCTGAGGAGGTCATCATCAATAGTACGGCGTCTCCTACTGAAAAGGACCTATCTTTGGCGCTTTTATCATATTGGGTCTTTTGGGACTCCTGTGCTTTTTCCATGTTATTCCGTACTACGGCCCGTATCGGTCCCAAATGAGTTTTTAATTTACTGACGTACTCTATCAGTGGGGTAGCGCTATGGGGTTCTGTTTCCCAGGTTTCACGGAGCATATCCAGCAGGGAGCGAGGTTGGTGACCATAAAGCAATTCAAAGGGGGAATACCCCGTACTTTTCTGGGTCTGACAGCGGATGGCATATAATGCGAGGGGTAACATATCCTCCCACCGTTTGGACTCAAGAGCCAGAAGTTTTTTTAAGGTGGTCTTTAGAGTAGCATTGTAGCGTTCAACAAGACCATCGGTCTGGGGGTGGTATGCTGCCGTTCGTATTTGTTTGATCCCTAACTGAGAGCACACTTGCTTCATCAGGTTTGAGACGAATGGGGTCCCCTGATCCGTCAGGATCTCCTTTGGAAACCCCACCCGAGAGAATACCGCTATCATGGCCTTGGCTATGCTGGGAGCGTCGGGATGACGTAAAGCGATGGCCTCTGGAAAGCGGGGAGCATAATCTACGAGGACCAACACATAGCGGCACCCACTACGAGAAGGTAATAGGGGCCTATGATGTCCATCCCGATTCTACAAAAGGGTACCTCAATGATGGGAAGGGGATGTAAGGGGACTCTAGGAGGTCTGTACCTACTATGTTTCTGACAAATTGGGCATTCACGACAGTAAGTTTTCACTCTACGGTAAATGCCGGGCCAATAGAACTGTTTGGTTATTAGCTGCTCAATCTTTTCCTCCCCAAAATGGCCTCCCAATAAGTGACTATGGGCCAAATAGAGTACTTTGTCTTGAAAGGGGGTAGGGACTAACAACTGAGGTGGACCTGCAGGCTCTGCTTTCCGGTATAATAATCCGCTTTTGATAAAGAAATAGGGACATACGTGTAGTGGGTCTTCCTGGCTTAGGGCTTGGTCCCAGGCCTCTTGTAGAACCGGGTCCTCCCTCTGGGCTGTCTGGAAGTGTCTATCGCTTTCCCAAGGGTTTTCCACCGGTGTAGCAGGGTATACTCCGGTGGGTTGGCCTTTTCTCTTCGTCTTTGGGTTTTTGTTTTTCTAGGTTTAGAGGGGGCCATTCATGGTCGTCATCTTGAGCAAAGGGAGCGCTGCCCCACCATTCCTCTTCCTTAGGGGTTGTTTCTTGAAGCAGCTTTGGCAGATGCGAATAATCATTCCCTAATATCACTTGTTCAGGCAATCGGGGAATGAGACCCACTTTTAAGTCAGACCCCGGGTCCATGGCATGTTGTATGCGGACAAGGGTTGTGGGATATGTCTTTGTATCGCCATGGACACATTGGATGTTCACGATACCGTCCACGGGGCCAGGTTTGGGTCCCAAGTCCTGGGGTCGCATCACGCTTTGTCGGCAGCCAGTGTCAGCTAGGGCGGTCATGGGGCGACCATTTACCGACACGTCGCAACGATAGGGGTTTTGTCGTGTGGATGGGGTGAGACAGCAATAGTTCTTGGTGAGACCTATCTCCATTGGCTCCTCCTTCTGAGGACAGAAGCGAGCTATGTGTCCTAGGCCTCCACAGCTATAGCATTGTGGGCCAGATGTAGGGGTTCTCACTATCATTGGTCCCGGGGTCTGAACACTGGGCTTCCAGGAACGATGGTTACGGGGTCGGGTTTTCTGACTGGAGGGGCCCGAGAAGGGCGATGTCCCCCGCTCATGTTTGTTCTCCAGGGGTGTTCTTCACGTCCCTTTTGTACTTCTTGTGCTCTGTTGTAGGCGCTAGCGATCTCCACCGCTGTTTCTAATGTGATGTGGGCATGTTGCCTAACCTACTTCTGTATTGGGGGATGAAGAGAGGACAAATACTGTTCCAGGTACACCTTGGCCATTATCTCTTCCTTTGTGGCAGTGGTGGGTTTTAGCCATTGATCGGCCATGTCTTTTACGCGGAAGTACAAAGCTCTGGGAGTTTCTTGGGGTCCTTCTTTAATCTGTCGAAGTTTCATTCTATAAGTCTCATCGTCGATTCCCAGGCGTTCCATTATGCAGTGTTTTATTTCCTCGTAAGGGGTAGTACCTAGGATATTGGCAGCCTGATACGAGGCTTGTAGTTCTCCAGATAACAAAGGTCCCAGATACTGGCCCCATTTCTCTGTTGGCCATGCTGCAGCCCGGGCCATTCGTTCGAAATTATTGAAGAAGTACTCCGGGTCTTCCCCCTCCACGTATTTCTGTAGGATTACGGAGGGCAAGGTGCTGGGGCCTCTCTGTTGTCCCATGGCATCTATGAGCTTTCCCATTGCGGTGTCGTGGGACTGACCTTGCTCTGCGATACCCTGTTGTAACTTCCCCCGATCCTCTTCCACCACTGCGAGGAATTTCTCCATGGCTTTTCCCAGGCTGGCCTGGTTGTCTGCCATTCTTGCTAGTACAGCCTCCATGTCTCCGGCGGATCCCACTTCTGACACCACTTGTGGGAGTGCGGGCCGGACAAACAGACGTGGAGGCTGTATATAGTGGGCCAGTTGGACTGTCTTTATTGAACAAACAAATGAAACTAAGGCAATTCTGTCCGCAGATATTGTCTTTGGGATTCCCACAACCACTGCTCCGGGTCTTCGGTCTTGGACGGTCTTGGGGCTCTTCCTTTTCCAGTGGGGCGTCGTTAAATTGGATGGTCCTTCCCCGGGAGGCTCAGAAGAGGAAAGAAATAATACGGAGTCGTCAGTGATATCTGGGCTCCCACCTTTCAGACAATAGCGTTTCCGTCACCACACCCAGTCGGTGTTTAGGGATACACAGGGGCTGGAAAGAACGTGAAGAGAGGCAGAATAACACGAGGGAAGGTGGTGAGGGATTAAGTGGGAGGACAAGCTGTGCACAGGGAGGACAGGCGAAGAGGGGGTGGGCGTGGAATAGTGTTGCTACAAGGAAGTTCCTGTTCTAAGCAGTCTGCTTTAGCAATGTTACGCACCCCTCCTATGGACCCAATAGACTCCCGTTTCCCCACAGAGCACGATAGCAGCGAAACAAAAGGGAATAACAAAAGTAAAGCACAGCAGGTACCGAGTCAAAACCCCCCCCTATGCACTTTTAAACCTCCCGCCACCCTCCTGTACACCTTTAAACCTCCCGCCACCCCGGTTCCTCTTTCCCCAGGTTCAGAACACTCACCGGCTCCACCGCAACTCTCCTGAGCTGCGGCCGCTCTTCAGCCACCTCCGGTGGGGACCACCAGTCCTCGCACCACGTCTCGGTTTCTTCCCGTTCTCCTGCGTCTGCTTCTTCCTCGTCTTGGTCCGTTCGGCACTCCTCCTTCCTTCCGGCTCCTCTCTCGACCTGGTCCGCTTGGCACTCCTCCCTCCTCCCGGCTGCGTCGCGCCGTCTGTTGGTATCACCGGCCCTTTTCACCTCCTGCGAGGGTCCTCTTCCGGGGTTAGCCACGCCTCCTTCCTCTACGGTGGTGTAGGAGTCCTGACGCTGTACGGGGAAAGGATATGGGGGAGGAGTTACGTTTGTTGACGGTCTCCTCCCGCGTTGGAACCTGCAGGAGATCGGTCGCACAGGTAAGCCTTTGAGGGGTCGTGGGGGTGTACACTCCGACATCCGGCACGCCCTGTTTGATACCCCCTCACATCCCCTTTCCCATGCTGTCCTTCTAGTAGGGGAAGTTTCACAGGGGTACCTAGAAAGGAAGTCTGCATTTGCTTGTTCTGTTCCCTTACGATGCTTGGTGTGGAATCTATAAGGTTGTAGCGATAGAAACCAACGCAACACCCTTTCATTGTTTCCTTTGTTGCGCGCTAGCCATTCTAAAGGGGCATGGTCGGTGTATAGCGTGAACTCTCGTCCCTCTAGATAGTATTTTAAAGTGTCAATGGCCCATTTTATGGCCAGGGCTTCCTTTTCAATTACTGCATAGTTTTGTTCTCTGGGAAACAGTTTCCGACTTATATACAGTATAGGTCTTTCCTCTCCATGTCGGTTTCTCTGGGACAGAACCGCCCCCAATCCCTGGTCGGAGGCGTCCGTCTGGAGGACAAAGGGCCGAGTGTAATCTGGGCTTGCTAGTACTGTGTCAGAAGTTAGAGTCGTCTTTAAGGTCTCAAATGCTTGGATGAGATCAGGGTTAGGGTCTCTTAATCTGGCCTCGGTCTTTACATTCTTCTGCAAGAGGTCTTTGAGAGGGGCTGCAAGTTGTGAAAATCGGGGTATAAATCTCCTATAGTAACCGAGCAAAGCTCGGAGGGCTTTAGCCGAACGGGGAAAGGGTATTTAGGCTATGGCGGTGAGTTTGTTACTTTGGGGCCGTATCACTCCCTCCCCCAACAGGTAACCAAGATTCTTCACATTTTGTGCAGCTAGATGACTTTTGGTTGGGTTGATTTTGAGGCCATGATTCCCCAAAGCCTGAATCACCTCATACAGGTGGATCAGATGTTGATCCCAGGAGTCGTTATAAATGACAATGTCATCTATATATGCACCTGCGTATCTCTCGTGGGGTCGTAATATAAGATTCATGGCTCTTTGAAATGTAGCTGGAGCCCCATGTAAACCAAAGGGTAGCATGACGAATTGGAACAACCCATCTGGGGTGGAGAACGCGGTTTTCTCTCGGTCCTGTACTCTCAGAGGAATCTGCCAATACCCCTTGCATAAGTCCAGGGTACTAATGTACTTGGCCCTCCCAATCCGCTCTATCATCTCGTCTACACGGGGAAGAGGATATGTGTCAAATTCAGATACTTTGTGGACCTCCCTGAAGTCAATACAGAATCGTACCGAGCCATCCGGCTTCGGCACGAGAACAATCGGTGAATTCCATTCACTCACAGAGGGTTCTATAATCCCCATTTGTAGCATCTGTTGGACTTCCTCTCGGATGGTTGTTCTGCGGGCCTCTGGTATGCGATATGGACAAAGACGTACTCTTTTCCCTGGGATGGTTTTAATGGTGTGCTCTACTAGCGTAGTGTTCCCTGGAGTCAGGGAAAACACACTTTGTAAGGGAAGTAGGATATCAACCAGACTATCTTTTAAGTGGGTGGGCAATTCGCTGTCAATACATTGATAATATAAGGGATTGTATCCTCTCATGTTCCCCACCAAGGCAGGAAGAGGTCCCTCCCATTTTTTAAAAGATTGATATGGTAGATTTGGGAGGTACCTCGCTTTTTGTCGAGTTCTAATCGGTAGGTGACAGGCGTCACTTTCTCCAGCACAGTGTACGGACCCTGCCATTGTCCTAATAATTTATGGTCTGAGGAGGTCATCATCAATAGTACGGCGTCTCCTACTGAAAAGGACCTATCTTTGGCGCTTTTATCATATTGGGTCTTTTGGGACTCCTGTGCTTTTTCCATGTTATTCCGTACTACGGCCCGTATCGGTCCCAAATGAGTTTTTAATTTACTGACGTACTCTATCAGTGGGGTAGCGCTATGGGGTTCTGTTTCCCAGGTTTCACGGAGCATATCCAGCAGGGAGCGAGGTTGGTGACCATAAAGCAATTCAAAGGGGAATACCCCGTACTTTTCTGGGTCTGACAGCGGATGGCATATAATGCGAGGGGTAACATATCCTCCCACCGTTTGGACTCAAGAGCCAGAAGTTTTTTTAAGGTGGTCTTTAGAGTAGCATTGTAGCGTTCAACAAGACCATCGGTCTGGGGGTGGTATGCTGCCGTTCGTATTTGTTTGATCCCTAACTGAGAGCACACTTGCTTCATCAGGTTTGAGACGAATGGGGTCCCCTGATCCGTCAGGATCTCCTTTGGAAACCCCACCCGAGAGAATACCGCTATCATGGCCTTGGCTATGCTGGGAGCGTCGGGATGACGTAAAGCGATGGCCTCTGGAAAGCGGGGAGCATAATCTACGAGGACCAACACATAGCGGCACCCACTACGAGAAGGTAATAGGGGGCCTATGATGTCCATCCCGATTCTACAAAAGGGTACCTCAATGATGGGAAGGGGATGTAAGGGGACTCTAGGAGGTCTGTACCTACTATGTTTCTGACAAATTGGGCATTCACGACAGTAAGTTTTCACTCTACGGTAAATGCCGGGCCAATAGAACTGTTTGGTTATTAGCTGCTCAATCTTTTCCTCCCCAAAATGGCCTCCCAATAAGTGACTATGGGCCAAATAGAGTACTTTGTCTTGAAAGGGGTAGGGACTAACAACTGAGGTGGACCTGCAGGCTCTGCTTTCCGGTATAATAATCCGCTTTTGATAAAGAAATAGGGACATACGTGTAGTGGGTCTTCCTGGCTTAGGGCTTGGTCCCAGGCCTCTTGTAGAACCGGGTCCTCCCTCTGGGCTGTCTGGAAGTGTCTATCGCTTTCCCAAGGGTTTTCCACCGGTGTAGCAGGGTATACTCCGGTGGGTTGGCCTTTTCTCTTCGTCTTTGGGTTTTTGTTTTTCTAGGTTTAGAGGGGGCCATTCATGGTCGTCATCTTGAGCAAAGGGAGCGCTGCCCCACCATTCCTCTTCCTTAGGGGTTGTTTCTTGAAGCAGCTTTGGCAGATGCGAATAATCATTCCCTAATATCACTTGTTCAGGCAATCGGGGAATGAGACCCACTTTTAAGTCAGACCCCGGGTCCATGGCATGTTGTATGCGGACAAGGGTTGTGGGATATGTCTTTGTATCGCCATGGACACATTGGATGTTCACGATACCGTCCACGGGGCCAGGTTTGGGTCCCAAGTCCTGGGGTCGCATCACGCTTTGTCGGCAGCCAGTGTCAGCTAGGGCGGTCATGGGGCGACCATTTACCGACACGTCGCAACGATAGGGGTTTTGTCGTGTGGACGGGGTGAGACAGCAATAGTTCTTGGTGAGACCTATCTCCATTGGCTCCTCCTTCTGAGGACAGAAGCGAGCTATGTGTCCTAGGCCTCCACAGCTATAGCATTGTGGGCCAGATGTAGGGGTTCTCACTATCATTGGTCCCGGGGGTCTGAACACTGGGCTTCCAGGAACGATGGTTACGGGGTCGGGTTTTCTGACTGGAGGGGCCCGAGAAGGGCGATGTCCCCGCTCATGTTTGTTCTCCAGGGGTGTTCTTCACGTCCCTTTTGTACTTCTTGTGCTCTGTTGTAGGCGCTAGCGATCTCCACCGCTGTTTCTAATGTGATGTGGGCATGTTGCCTAACCTACTTCTGTATTGGGGGATGAAGAGAGGACAAATACTGTTCCAGGTACACCTTGGCCATTATCTCTTCCTTTGTGGCAGTGGTGGGTTTTAGCCATTGATCGGCCATGTCTTTTACGCGGAAGTACAAAGCTCTGGGAGTTTCTTGGGGTCCTTCTTTAATCTGTCGAAGTTTCATTCTATAAGTCTCATCGTCGATTCCCAGGCGTTCCATTATGCAGTGTTTTATTTCCTCGTAAGGGGTAGTACCTAGGATATTGGCAGCCTGATACGAGGCTTGTAGTTCTCCAGATAACAAAGGTCCCAGATACTGGCCCCATTTCTCTGTTGGCCATGCTGCAGCCCGGGCCATTCGTTCGAAATTATTGAAGAAGTACTCCGGGTCTTCCCCTCCACGTATTTCTGTAGGATTACGGAGGGCAAGGTGCTGGGGCCTCTCTGTTGTCCCATGGCATCTATGAGCTTTCCCATTGCGGTGTCGTGGGACTGACCTTGCTCTGCGATACCCTGTTGTAACTTCCCCGATCCTCTTCCACCACTGCGAGGAATTTCTCCATGGCTTTTCCCAGGCTGGCCTGGTTGTCTGCCATTCTTGCTAGTACAGCCTCCATGTCTCCGGCGGATCCCACTTCTGACACCACTTGTGGGAGTGCGGGCCGGACAAACAGACGTGGAGGCTGTATATAGTGGGCCAGTTGGACTGTCTTTATTGAACAAACAAATGAAACTAAGGCAATTCTGTCCGCAGATATTGTCTTTGGGATTCCCACAACCACTGCTCCGGGTCTTCGGTCTTGGACGGTCTTGGGGCTCTTCCTTTTCCAGTGGGGCGTCGTTAAATTGGATGGTCCTTCCCCGGGAGGCTCAGAAGAGGAAAGAAATAATACGGAGTCGTCAGTGATATCTGGGCTCCCACCTTTCAGACAATAGCGTTTCCGTCACCACACCCAGTCGGTGTTTAGGGATACACAGGGGCTGGAAAGAATGTGAAGAGAGGCAGAATAACACGAGGGAAGGTGGTGAGGGATTAAGTGGGAGGACAAGCTGTGCACAGGGACGACAGGCGAAGAGGGGGTGGGCGTGGAATAGTGTTGCTACAAGGAAGTTCCTGTTCTAAGCAGTCTGCTTTAGCAATGTTACGCACCCCTCCTATGGACCCAATAGACTCCCGTTTCCCCACAGAGCACGATAGCAGCGAAACAAAAGGGAATAACAAAAGTAAAGCACAGCAGGTACCGAGTCAAAACCCCCCTATGCACTTTTAAACCTCCCGCCACCCTCCTGTACACCTTTAAACCTCCCGCCACCCCGGTTCCTCTTTCCCCAGGTTCAGAACACTCACCGGCTCCACCGCAACTCTCCTGAGCTGCGGCCGCTCTTCAGCCACCTCCGGTGGGGACCACCAGTCCTCGCACCACGTCTCGGTTTCTTCCCGTTCTCCTGCGTCTGCTTCTTCCTCGTCTTGGTCCGTTCGGCACTCCTCCTTCCTTCCGGCTCCTCTCTCGACCTGGTCCGCTTGGCACTCCTCCCTCCTCCCGGCTGCGTCGCGCCGTCTGTTGGTATCACCGGCCCTTTTCACCTCCTGCGAGGGTCCTCTTCCGGGGTTAGCCACGCCTCCTTCCTCTACGGTGGTGTAGGAGTCCTGACGCTGTACGGGGAAAGGATATGGGGGAGGAGTTACGTTTGTTGACGGTCTCCTCCCGCGTTGGAACCTGCAGGAGATCGGTCGCACAGGTAAGCCTTTGAGGGGTCGTGGGGGTGTACACTCCGACATCCGGCACGCCCTGTTTGATACCCCCTCACATCCCCTTTCCCATGCTGTCCTTCTAGTAGGGGAAGTTTCACAGGGGTACCTAGAAAGGAAGTCTGCATTTGCTTGTTCTGTTCCCTTACGATGCTTGGTGTGGAATCTATAAGGTTGTAGCGATAGAAACCAACGCAACACCCTTTCATTGTTTCCTTTGTTGCGCGCTAGCCATTCTAAAGGGGCATGGTCGGTGTATAGCGTGAACTCTCGTCCCTCTAGATAGTATTTTAAAGTGTCAATGGCCCATTTTATGGCCAGGGCTTCCTTTTCAATTACTGCATAGTTTTGTTCTCTGGGAAACAGTTTCCGACTTATATACAGTATAGGTCTTTCCTCTCCATGTCGGTTTCTCTGGGACAGAACCGCCCCCAATCCCTGGTCGGAGGCGTCCGTCTGGAGGACAAAGGGCCGAGTGTAATCTGGGCTTGCTAGTACTGTGTCAGAAGTTAGAGTCGTCTTTAAGGTCTCAAATGCTTGGATGAGATCAGGGTTAGGGTCTCTTAATCTGGCCTCGGTCTTTACATTCTTCTGCAAGAGGTCTTTGAGAGGGGCTGCAAGTTGTGAAAATCGGGGTATAAATCTCCTATAGTAACCGAGCAAAGCTCGGAGGGCTTTAGCCGAACGGGGAAAGGGTATTTAGGCTATGGCGGTGAGTTTGTTACTTTGGGGCCGTATCACTCCCTCCCCCAACAGGTAACCAAGATTCTTCACATTTTGTGCAGCTAGATGACTTTTGGTTGGGTTGATTTTGAGGCCATGATTCCCCAAAGCCTGAATCACCTCATACAGGTGGATCAGATGTTGATCCCAGGAGTCGTTATAAATGACAATGTCATCTATATATGCACCTGCGTATCTCTCGTGGGGTCGTAATATAAGATTCATGGCTCTTTGAAATGTAGCTGGAGCCCCATGTAAACCAAAGGGTAGCATGACGAATTGGAACAACCCATCTGGGGTGGAGAACGCGGTTTTCTCTCGGTCCTGTACTCTCAGAGGAATCTGCCAATACCCCTTGCATAAGTCCAGGGTACTAATGTACTTGGCCCTCCCAATCCGCTCTATCATCTCGTCTACACGGGGAAGAGGATATGTGTCAAATTCAGATACTTTGTTGACCTCCCTGAAGTCAATACAGAATCGTACCGAGCCATCCGGCTTCGGCACGAGAACAATCGGTGAATTCCATTCACTCACAGAGGGTTCTATAATCCCCATTTGTAGCATCTGTTGGACTTCCTCTCGGATGGTTGTTCTGCGGGCCTCTGGTATGCGATATGGACAAAGACGTACTCTTTTCCCTGGGATGGTTTTAATGGTGTGCTCTACTAGCGTAGTGTTCCCTGGAGTCAGGGAAAACACACTTTGTAAGGGAAGTAGGATATCAACCAGACTATCTTTTAAGTGGGTGGGCAATTCGCTGTCAATACATTGATAATATAAGGGATTGTATCCTCTCATGTTCCCCACCAAGGCAGGAAGAGGTCCCTCCCATTTTTTTAAAAGATTGATATGGTAGATTTGGGAGGTACCTCGCTTTTTGTCGAGTTCTAATCGGTAGGTGACAGGCGTCACTTTCTCCAGCACAGTGTACGGACCCTGCCATTGTCCTAATAATTTATGGTCTGAGGAGGTCATCATCAATAGTACGGCGTCTCCTACTGAAAAGGACCTATCTTTGGCGCTTTTATCATATTGGGTCTTTTGGGACTCCTGTGCTTTTTCCATGTTATTCCGTACTACGGCCCGTATCGGTCCCAAATGAGTTTTTAATTTACTGACGTACTCTATCAGTGGGGTAGCGCTATGGGGTTCTGTTTCCCAGGTTTCACGGAGCATATCCAGCAGGGAGCGAGGTTGGTGACCATAAAGCAATTCAAAGGGGAATACCCCGTACTTTTCTGGGTCTGACAGCGGATGGCATATAATGCGAGGGGTAACATATCCTCCCACCGTTTGGACTCAAGAGCCAGAAGTTTTTTTAAGGTGGTCTTTAGAGTAGCATTGTAGCGTTCAACAAGACCATCGGTCTGGGGGTGGTATGCTGCCGTTCGTATTTGTTTGATCCCTAACTGAGAGCACACTTGCTTCATCAGGTTTGAGACGAATGGGGTCCCCTGATCCGTCAGGATCTCCTTTGGAAACCCCACCCGAGAGAATACCGCTATCATGGCCTTGGCTATGCTGGGAGCGTCGGGATGACGTAAAGCGATGGCCTCTGGAAAGCGGGGAGCATAATCTACGAGGACCAACACATAGCGGCACCCACTACGAGAAGGTAATAGGGGGCCTATGATGTCCATCCCGATTCTACAAAAGGGTACCTCAATGATGGGAAGGGGATGTAAGGGGACTCTAGGAGGTCTGTACCTACTATGTTTCTGACAAATTGGGCATTCACGACAGTAAGTTTTCACTCTACGGTAAATGCCGGGCCAATAGAACTGTTTGGTTATTAGCTGCTCAATCTTTTCCTCCCCAAAATGGCCTCCCAATAAGTGACTATGGGCCAAATAGAGTACTTTGTCTTGAAAGGGGGTAGGGACTAACAACTGAGGTGGACCTGCAGGCTCTGCTTTCCGGTATAATAATCCGCTTTTGATAAAGAAATAGGGACATACGTGTAGTGGGTCTTCCTGGCTTAGGGCTTGGTCCCAGGCCTCTTGTAGAACCGGGTCCTCCCTCTGGGCTGTCTGGAAGTGTCTATCGCTTTCCCAAGGGTTTTCCACCGGTGTAGCAGGGTATACTCCGGTGGGTTGGCCTTTTCTCTTCGTCTTTGGGTTTTTGTTTTTCTAGGTTTAGAGGGGGCCATTCATGGTCGTCATCTTGAGCAAAGGGAGCGCTGCCCCACCATTCCTCTTCCTTAGGGGTTGTTTCTTGAAGCAGCTTTGGCAGATGCGAATAATCATTCCCTAATATCACTTGTTCAGGCAATCGGGGAATGAGACCCACTTTTAAGTCAGACCCCGGGTCCATGGCATGTTGTATGCGGACAAGGGTTGTGGGATATGTCTTTGTATCGCCATGGACACATTGGATGTTCACGATACCGTCCACGGGGCCAGGTTTGGGTCCCAAGTCCTGGGGTCGCATCACGCTTTGTCGGCAGCCAGTGTCAGCTAGGGCGGTCATGGGGCGACCATTTACCGACACGTCGCAACGATAGGGGTTTTGTCGTGTGGACGGGGTGAGACAGCAATAGTTCTTGGTGAGACCTATCTCCATTGGCTCCTCCTTCTGAGGACAGAAGCGAGCTATGTGTCCTAGGCCTCCACAGCTATAGCATTGTGGGCCAGATGTAGGGGTTCTCACTATCATTGGTCCCGGGGGTCTGAACACTGGGCTTCCAGGAACGATGGTTACGGGGTCGGGTTTTCTGACTGGAGGGGCCCGAGAAGGGCGATGTCCCCCGCTCATGTTTGTTCTCCAGGGGTGTTCTTCACGTCCCTTTTGTACTTCTTGTGCTCTGTTGTAGGCGCTAGCGATCTCCACCGCTGTTTCTAATGTGATGTGGGCATGTTGCCTAACCTACTTCTGTATTGGGGGATGAAGAGAGGACAAATACTGTTCCAGGTACACCTTGGCCATTATCTCTTCCTTTGTGGCAGTGGTGGGTTTTAGCCATTGATCGGCCATGTCTTTTACGCGGAAGTACAAAGCTCTGGGAGTTTCTTGGGGTCCTTCTTTAATCTGTCGAAGTTTCATTCTATAAGTCTCATCGTCGATTCCCAGGCGTTCCATTATGCAGTGTTTTATTTCCTCGTAAGGGGTAGTACCTAGGATATTGGCAGCCTGATACGAGGCTTGTAGTTCTCCAGATAACAAAGGTCCCAGATACTGGCCCCATTTCTCTGTTGGCCATGCTGCAGCCCGGGCCATTCGTTCGAAATTATTGAAGAAGTACTCCGGGTCTTCCCCCTCCACGTATTTCTGTAGGATTACGGAGGGCAAGGTGCTGGGGCCTCTCTGTTGTCCCATGGCATCTATGAGCTTTCCCATTGCGGTGTCGTGGGACTGACCTTGCTCTGCGATACCCTGTTGTAACTTCCCCCGATCCTCTTCCACCACTGCGAGGAATTTCTCCATGGCTTTTCCCAGGCTGGCCTGGTTGTCTGCCATTCTTGCTAGTACAGCCTCCATGTCTCCGGCGGATCCCACTTCTGACACCACTTGTGGGAGTGCGGGCCGGACAAACAGACGTGGAGGCTGTATATAGTGGGCCAGTTGGACTGTCTTTATTGAACAAACAAATGAAACTAAGGCAATTCTGTCCGCAGATATTGTCTTTGGGATTCCCACAACCACTGCTCCGGGTCTTCGGTCTTGGACGGTCTTGGGGCTCTTCCTTTTCCAGTGGGGCATCGTTAAATTGGATGGTCCTTCCCCGGGAGGCTCAGAAGAGGAAAGAAATAATACGGAGTCGTCAGTGATATCTGGGCTCCCACCTTTCAGACAATAGCGTTTCCGTCACCACACCCAGTCGGTGTTTAGGGATACACAGGGGCTGGAAAGAACGTGAAGAGAGGCGGAATAACACGAGGGAAGGTGGTGAGGGATTAAGTGGGAGGACAAGCTGTGCACAGGGAGGACAGGCGAAGAGGGGGTGGGCGTGGAATAGTGTTGCTACAAGGAAGTTCCTGTTCTAAGCAGTCTGCTTTAGCAATGTTACGCACCCCTCCTAAGGACCCAATAGACTCCTGTTTCCCCACAGAGCACGATAGCAGCGAAACAAAAGGGAATAACAAAAGTAAAGCACAGCAGGTACCGAATCAAAACCCCCCCCCTATGCACTTTTAAACCTCCCGCCACCCTCCTGTACACCTTTAAACCTCCCGCCACCCCGGTTCCTCTTTCCCCAGGTTCAGAACACTCACCGGCTCCGCCGCAACTCTCCTGAGCTGCGGCCGCTCTTCAGCCACCTCCGGTGGGGACCACCAGTCCTCGCACCACGTCTCGGTTTCTTCCCGTTCTCCTGCGTCTGCTTCTTCCTCGTCTTGGTCCGTTCGGCACTCCTCCTTCCTTCCGGCTCCTCTCTCGACCTGGTCCGCTTGGCACTCCTCCCTCCTCCCGGCTGCGTCGCGCCGTCTGTTGGTATCACCGGCCTTTTTCACATCCTGCGAGGGTCCTCTTCCGGGGTTAGCCACGCCTCCTTCCTCTACGGTGGTGTAGGAGTCCTGACGCTGTACGGGGAAAGGATATGGGGGAGGAGTTACGTTTGTTGACGGTCTCCTCCCGCGTTGGAACCTGGAGGAGATCGGTCGCACAGGTAAGCCTTTGAGGGGTCGTGGGGGTGTACACTCAGACATCCGGCACGCCCTGTTTGATACCCCCTCACAATGCAGTAATGCTATCACATAATGTTCCGCATTATGCTGCATAATTTGCCTTTTCTTGCAGCATAATTTAGTAAACCCTGTCGCATAATTTGTCTTCTGCTGCGTAATTCCAGAGGCCCTGTTTATAGGGATCCGAGGGGCCCACTGCATTACAATTATGACTGTCTCACTTTTTTTTTTTAAAAAGGGGCATGGGAGCATATTTTCCTTTCTAGCATTAGGACGGAGGGCACTCTTGCAGAAAAAAGGGAGAAAATATGTGGGAGGTTTTTTCTGGAAGGGACAGAGGTCCTGTTTCAAGATTGGAGTGATGATCCAACATGGTGGGTAAGGGGTGAAAGACGCAGGGGACTGCAGTTCTCATTAGTGCAGCAAGTGTAGTTGCATTGAGTCGAGGAGCGTGAGGGGCTCACAACACCTCAATTATGGGGGAGCAGTATTATTGGGTCAGTACTTGTTTTTGTTTTATGCATTTGCTGTTTTAGAAGTATCCTGTTTAGTGTGTTTTATGAGCTATAGAAAAAGTACTTATCTCGTTCGTTCGTAAAACTTAATTTGGCTATCAAAAACAGCCGTAAAAGTACATATAAAATAAAACAAAACAGATAAAACTTTTTGATACGATACATACAATGATGGTTGTAAACTTCATTTGCTGCACTATTGCATAATACTTTTCCTCACATTGATAGATTTCAAAATAAATAGGGCAACATTATAACATACAAAAGGTTCACTTAAAGTCACCAAATATTTCATTGCTACTTTATGTGACCTAATATTCTGTGCAGCAAGCAATGGTTTAAGATAAATAACCCTAAAATACTGATAAAATTTACAGAACAATAGAGCAACTAGATGGTGCACAATGCCACATCTCATTCTTACCAGCACAAAATGATGCTGCGCATTAGTCACATATGATAAATAGCTATTCCCTCCCTCCTCCAAGTTCAAACACTTATAAAAAGCGACTGTTGATTTACTCCTATCATCCATCGATCTTTGGTCCAGTCTATGCTGAAGAAAGGTTTCTTTAATCCTCCTCTTGGTTAGAGATAATACCTTTATAGGATCCAACCAGATAGATAAATTAAACAGCCTGGTGAGGGAGGAGTTAATATACAGTAGCCAAGGGATACTTAGTGCATCATTCAAGGAGAAACAATCTGAAATAATTGTTCTGGTAAAATCAGTTTCCTCCTTGGCCCATAACGAAGCTCACAATAACGGTCTGACTAATAAAAGATCCTCTAGAAACTGTAGTCCGACCTTGTGATGTAAAATAGTATTTGATGCAGAGGAGGGTAGACATAATAAACGTTTTAAAAAGCTCTTTTCTTCTACTTGCAGGGCCGTGCTATTTGCGTAACCCCAGAGACCTGCCCCATAAAGGGCTGTAGCCACTCCTTTTGCTTTATAAATAGCTACCATTTCGTTAATGGGTCGGTTCCCTAATTTGAGGAGAATTTTAAAATCCCTTGCGATGCCCTGCTCATTTTAGCTCTAGTGTTTAAAACATGTTGTGACCATGAGCCATTGCCCGCAAATAAAATACCCAAATAACAAAACGAGTTCGCTAAAACAATTGGGGTGTTATCTATGAGAAACGATTTACAGGAATTATGCTTAGGCCCACAGACCATGGTAAATGTTTTAGATTTGTTAATTACCATTTTCTTTTGAGTCATAAAATATGCGAAAGCATTCATCAATCTCTGGAGGCCCACTGGAGTTCGTGCTAATAATACTGCATCGTCGGCATATAACAATACAGGTATGGGGCGTCAGCCTGGACCGTCTGTAAGTAATTATCTACCCCTTTGATAAAAAGAGAAAATAATATTGGCGCTAGCACACACCCTTGCCGAATACCTCGCCCCACATTAAATTTAGTCGAACATTCCCCCTGGGGGCCAAACCGGACTTGGCTAGTTAGATTTTCATAAAGACGGGAGGGAAACCCGATGATTGGCCTACGTGCACCCAGGGAGGTCAGTGTTGACCAGAGTAAGTTATGGTCAACCAGATCGAAGGCGCTACTTAGATCAGCAAAGCATAAATAAAGTGTGCCCTAGTATAGCCCTAGTATATTTACCAATTAGTAGCTCTAAATTGATACATTGTTCGATAGTCCCTAGCTGTTTTCTGAACCCAAACTGCACCGGGGATAAAATAGATTGCTCTTGCGCCCATTCCTCCAATCTTATTAACAGGACTCTACTCATTACTTTGAAAGAGGACTCCAGGCGTGAAATAGGGCGATAGTTTTTTGGGTCTGTTTTATCCCCTTTTTTAAATATGGGTCCAATAATAGATTTGCCCCAAGAAGATGGAATCGTATCTATTGCAGATGAATTAAACACCCTGGTTAAGATAGGCCCCCACAGTTCAGGGGCGGATTTAAAAACAACGGCTGGCACCCTGTCGGGGCCTGGGGCCCGACTCCCAGCACTGGCCTGTATAGCCAGATGAACTTCTTCATTAGTAATATTCAAGGGAAGGCGCCCCACTCGCACAATGGCTCCCAGTCTTGCCCTATAGCGTCCTCACTACTTTGTCTAAAGATTTCAGAGAAATGGGTCACCCATCTATTGCAAGGGACAAAAGAGCAGAACTCAGGGATGTCATCATTTTTTAAAAAGGGTGCATTCACTGTATCCCAAAAAGGTTTGATGTTCCTGTTTTCTACAGCAATAGCCAGGTTTACCCATGCTTCAACCTGGAGTGTCTTTTTCCTAGCGGCTATAGCTGATTTGTACTTGCCCCGGGGGGACTTAATAGCCGATATATCCCATGGGGAATTAGACATGGACTATTTAAGTGACTGTAATGCTTTAGTACAAGCACTATCGAACCCTCCCTCTCTTCTTTTTTTCCCTGGTGTATTTGGGTACTGAGTTAAAAATGATTTAATAGAAGTGATAATATGGCTGAAGTTTTCTATCACTATATTTGGGACAATTTCGTCCTGGAGACAATAGGTTATTTCCCTATTGTTATTCACTACTATTTTCTGCCGAATCCCACTAGGGTCAACACCCGTCCACTTGATTCTTACACCATTTACCCTAGTGGGATTAATATTATTTACTAAATGAAATTAGGCCTGCATTGGACCCCAAAAAAAGAAGGGTAATATAAGTAGATTGTGGTCACTAAAAATTTAAGGTACGATACTAAGATTACCACACATATCATTAGCAGAGACAGAAACCAATACGTGGTCTATAATGGAGAGCGAGTTTATCCCAGTAAATGTTGGGACTAGCTCCCCATTTATATCACAGCCACCTCTAAGTAATTGAATGTCATATTTGGAGATAATTTACTTTAGTGCTTCACCGTACTCATTGTGGCAAACATGATCGTTGCCCTCCCCGTCCTTGTAAATATCTCTGCATGCCTGGGTGGTAGATACTACACATGCCTGGATATTAAAATTACCGGCCCATACTAGTACAAAATCCGTACAAATGGAAACTAAAAAGACTTCGAGGCCATGGTCAAGGGCTATAGCCACACTGCTACGTGTTGAATCAAAGATATTTTTATAGAAATTTACGATTACTAGATCTCTCCCTTCTTTTTTGTTCAACCTCACTAATTGGGAAGGGAGCCCAATGATGAAATCTTCTTAACATTTACAGTAATTTTATTAGAGGTATAAGTATCTGTAGTCCCCCTTTTGCCCGCCGGCTTGCGGCGATAGAAGTTCTAGAAAATATGAGGAAAACCCTTCTACGTGTACTGGGCTTGTGCACCAGGTTTCTTGTACACATATATTAGCATAACCAGATATAGTGCTAATCCAGTCAAAATTTCCTATCTTATTCATTAGCCCATTCACATTCCGTGTTGCAAGCTTAAACCCTCCCTCAAGGGGCTGACATACAGGATTCATATTTGAAGCACAGGTAGATATATTACAGGTGCTAGGATGTGCATTACAGCTTGCCTTTACGGCCTTGTCTACAGCCAATCTACAAACTCGAGCTGTTCCAGAAATAAGTATGTGGTCTTTGGGGGGCAGATGACTTGCCTGGGCGGTAATAAGATCCCCCCTACAATAGTTCTTGGAGCCCCCAACATGGTATCGGCCACAACTGAGTCATTCATTATCATCTATGTTGCTCAATACCTGATATCTATTGGGCACTTCAAAATCATGGCAATATGGTAGGTGCAGACTCGGCATCACCCTTGGTGTCTGCAGGTTCCGTCCACCGTTATGATGTTGGCCTAAACTCCGTAGATGTTGATAAAAAAAACCCAATGGGAGTATACCCATATCTCGAGCAGCCCCGGTGGGTGGGCCCACCTTTGTTTGGATGCCTCTAGCAACCTAAGTATTCTAAAAATTAATAACTATACAGTCACCCTCAAAATGTTTCTCTAGTTGTCCGATTCACCCCACTCTCCTTGTAAACAAAATTCTGTGTGCTCTAGCAGGTGAGAATGAGTGTTTGGAGCTAAGCCAGTGAACAACCTTGTTCTTCAAACATTCCGTAGTCTCCCTAACCCCTGGTTTCAACGGTTGGACATTAACCAATACTGCCACGTATGGGCAACAGGCAGGTACTGATCTCATAAGCCCCGCCCCCTGCACTGAGCCATGTCACTCCCACAATCCTTGCCATAAAGTTTTGAGGGGGCCCAACTTCAAAACATTTTCCTTAGGGGGGTTTGGAGCAAAACTGTTTGAAGACCTCTGGTGTAAAGAGTCCAGTGGTTCCCTTACTAGTGGACAGGGGCTTGCTATGCAGTCCCAAAGTGCTCTATTAGGGGGTAGTGTGGTCGAGCAGCCTTAGGCTTAACACAGAGGAGTGCAAGACATTTGCAAATGCACACACTGATTAATAAATGAAACACACGACTCAAGAAGGAGATCACTAATTTATACAAATAGCAAGTATCTTTATATATGTTTAGGCATCAGAGAAAAATCGTTCAGGTAAATATGTTTTTATATATACATTCTTTTCACTTTAAAAAGTGGACACAGTGCAATTTCTGAGTTCTGCAATGTTATCCTATGGAAGGAAGAACAAGTTCTGCAAACAGGTATAGTACAGCGACTTACAAGACCAATCTTCAGGACTTAAGGTGAGTGGTGGGCAAGGTCCAGGGCAGCCTCAGCAGTACACCATTAGCAGAACGAGAGCGGCTGGGTACAGGGTGCAAAACAGCATCAGGAGCCCAATGTATTTCAATGGAGATCGGTCACTGCAGAAAGAGGCTGCAGGCTCTGCCCAGGAGACCAGTCGGGGTGAACCAACAGGTGGGTTCAAGACTTATGATGCTCGGCGATGTAGAGACACCTGGGGTCCTCTTCTCCACAACATGGGGTGACTAATGCAGAGGTGTCTTTAGCCATCTGGTTTTCTTACCAGAAGCGGTTTGGGGGGGGGGCTGCGTGCAAAGGCTGTGAAACCACGATGGACTCGAGCTCTGGAGGGCTGCGGGACCTTGTTGACACCGGTGGCCCACTTCAACTCGGGCCAGAGGCGTGGGTTGCAATTCATGACAATTGTTCCCCAAAAGCAATGCTTATGACCTCACAATATTCATACCAATAAATAATAGACCTTAACCACACAAAATCACTAGATAACAAGACCTATCTAAAGCAAATATTAATACTTTATCCATTAAAATGTCAATGACAGCGTCACTGTCAGGGCAATATTTAATGTCAGCAGTGATGCAATTGATTTCATTTGTGTTGTCATCTGTCACATCATGGGTGTGGCCACTGGCATTTCATTTGGGGTGAAAATGATGGTGTACATTGCAGTAGTGTAAAT
The DNA here is from genome assembly GCA_963921515.1 of Calotriton arnoldi. NCBI lineage: Eukaryota > Metazoa > Chordata > Amphibia > Caudata > Salamandridae > Calotriton > Calotriton arnoldi. The sequence goes on along the minus strand of CAWUFW010015084.1, from coordinate 249,071 downwards.
TATGGTTTGTCAATTTTAGGGGTGACTCCAGGAAGTGTCCTTTAGGACCTTCCATAAAAGCGAGTAGAACTTGAATGCGGTGCATTGCAATGCTTCGTGTGACCGTTCCCTGTCATCACTTGGTGCACCGCATTTATTGTTTCTCGCTGATATTCTGTATCGTAGTCCGCTGTTGTGCCTTCTTTCTGTATTTTGTTGGATTCCTGCTTATGTTGTTTGCGTGTTTTGTTAAGAGATTTTTTCTAACTGTGTTGTTTTCCTTTCTAGGTGCCAACCTCATCTTGTTATAATTGGGGTGGTTGTGTGCTCTTTTTGTTACCTAGCTCTTCTACCTGCTGCTGGCCGCCTGCATCAGAGAAACAGCAAGGTGGAGTCTGGGAAGGTCACCCTGATCATTCCTTTGAACTAAGAAGGCTGACCGCAAGGCTCCCTCAAGACCGCAGTGGGACATTATCAGTTGTTGACATGGGTTGGGGCCCCTACAGCAAAGATCTAAGTGTTATCTAACAATGTGCAAGGTGTAAGGCAGCACAGGGAGTTAATGCCCTTGCTGCAGAAAGATACGTGTAATCAGTTGGGCATAGACTTGAATTGCCATAACTTACTTTGTAGGCTCAGCGTGTCTGCTGCAGAACACTTTGTATAACCAGCAGCTCACATGTTAGAGTGCTAATAAGTGAAGTATGGTTCAGCCTTTTTTCAGAGATCCTTGTGTTATCTGCAAGCTACAAGTTCCTGGTATGGTAACTTGTTCAGTTTGCTATGCACCTGCATTTAACCAGCAAGTCATACATGTGAATCTTTTTGTGGGCTAAATCAAACTTTCGAAATTCTGAGATCGATAAGATGAGAACCACTGAGTTAGGTGGTAATAAACACCTGTTGTGCTCCGTATATGACTAAATATGTTTTGTGAGCTATGTAAATGTTCATATTTAGTATATTTATGCACACAGATACAAGTAGACCCTGGGAAAAAGGGGAATTGGATAAGACTTGCATACATACAATGCATTGCATGTAATTTGTGTTGAATAAGCATGCATGTTTCCATGTTTGTATTGAAAACAAGATGCAACATGTCTTCCAGCAAACAACTACTACTGTCTCTCTTTTTTATTCATAAATCATCCAGCACATTTTCATTCTTTTTTTAGAGAGACTGGCGAGCTGAATCTCGGAGTTGAGGAGGGTGTGAGGAGTTGTCCCTGGCAACTACTTGAGGTCTGAACTTAGTTTGTTCTGAGAGAAGTGTGGCCCTGCGTTTTTGTGTGTGCTAATAATGGGTCTGTTTTGCAGGAAAAACGTTGTCCAAATTCCACATGGCATTTGGCAAGCTAGGCATAAAAGCTGAAGTCCAGTATTTAGCACAGTAAATATAGTCACTCTGGTCTAAAGCAGGTTAGTTGGCAACTCTAACATGCCAACCCTGTGTAAAAAATGAGTTCACATGTCCTTAAATCTAATAAACATTTCCCCAGCTAGTCACTGATGAATGCACTGTACAAAAGTATTGCTCAACGACTGAATTCCCAATGCTCTGTTAGGCAGCACATTATAAAACAAGCATTGGCAGACCCAATAAGTCTTGACTGTGAAACCTATTGGGTTTGCAAATGTTTTTTGTTAACTGCCAGTTAGACACATCTGCTTAGTGCTCTACTCACAGATAACAGCTTCATGATTTACCAATAAGCCATTGAACTCTATTTTAAGTTTTCCTCTGCTTCAGGCATCCAATGCCTCAAAAACTATTTGCAGAAACTTCAGACCTGGATAATCTGAAAGAGACAGTTAGTTATAGATTCCTTACCTTAGAATTTCTCCCCTGGCGTCAGACTGGATTTGGAAAATTTTTCTTAGCAGTACCCCTGCGCATCGGTAGGTGGCGTCGGTCGACTCCACGTCCGGCGTCGTGGCCGCCGGGATGACGTCGCGGTGCCTACTTAGACGCTGCCCCTGCGCGTTGACGTCAGTTCTTTCTTTTTCCGCTTCAGCCTAGCGCAGATCCGGAGAGAGCTACCCCTTTAGTCACTTTTTGACTAAACTTTTTTTGACATTTTGTCGACTTCTTTTCGAGTCTTCGACTCCTGGTGTGCGAGGGATGTCCCATCGTCGGACCGGCTTCAAGCCTTGCGGGGCCTTTCACAGGCTGATGTCTGTGACGGACCCGCACCTCGTGTGTCTTTGGTGTCTGGAGCGCGACCATGGCCCGAAGTCATGCTCTGACTGCCGGGCCATGAATCCTAAGTCTTTGCAGGAGCGGTCCCGAAACCTCTTGGAGACCCGGCGGTCGGCTCTGCCTCGCTCCCGGTCTCTTTTGAGGGGAAGGTCTCAATATCGGTCGCAGAGCCCCCACACCTCATCCCATTTCAAGTCTTCGAAATCCTCGGCTAAGTCGAAGCACAAGAAGGCGAAGAAGCCCTGACGCTCTTTGCCTTCTCCCCGTCGATCGGCTGACGCAACGGGGGATCCAGAGTGTCGTCGCTCTAAGGCTCCGTCTCCGGTGCCTGATTTAGGGAAGACTCCGCGCCTTCCCCCGTTTACAGGAGACGGGCGTCCCCTGCCCAACTTCGTACATTTTACGAAGCCATCCACCGTATTTTTGGGCAGCCCGACTCTGCCAGCGCGCCTTCGGGCCCCGCAGAGTTGGTTGGGGGCCATAGGGCTTTGATGCCGGCAGCTCCGGTGCCGGAGGGCCCCCATGAATCCAGGCCTGGATACGGATCGACGCCGGTCGATCTTACTCGACCTTCCCTGGCAATGACGCCCCCAGTGTCGGCCGTGCCCCCGGCCGACGTCATCCCCATCCTCATCCCCGAGATGGACCCAGAGTCGGATCGACGTCTGCCGACGTCGAACCCGACGCCGGAGGGTTCTTTTGTTCCCCTGTTTATCCCTGGTGTTCCCTATCGCCCAGAGGGTGGTGATGAGGACTGGGAGGGGTTATCAGACCCTTTAGCAGACTAGCTTGAAGAGCCGGACTGGAGAGAGGACCTGGGTGATGCCAGTGGTCTGGGCACTTCTCCAGACTTTGGCATGCTTTCTCCCCCTACCGTGGCTACGGAGGAGGGAGCGTCCTATGCTGTGGTGGTGCGAAGGGCAGCTGAGGCCTTGGGCCTAGAGCTCCCTTCAGTGGCGGTCAGGACTAATCTCCTGACAGAGGTGCTTCAGCCTGTGGCAACCTCCTTTGAATCCTGCCTTTCAACAAAGCCCTCACTGACGTCCTTCTGGGCACCTGGTTCAAGTCCAGCGCGGGTCCAGGAGCCAGCGGGCGGGCCAGTCCACCCTTTCCCCTCCTACAGCAGCCTCCAAACCCTCCTAGTCCGACCCTTCAGGGCCATCAACAGCCAGTGGGTGGCAGGATTCGCCATCACCTCCCCCACTAGCAATCCATCACGTCGTACAGGTGGGTTTTGCAGATAGTCTGAAGGGGCTACTCCCTTCCCTTCGAGACTACCCCTCCCTCCAAGCCACAGTCTTTCGATCGCATGTCGGAGGATCATTTGGCGCTTCTCCGCCAGGAAGTTCTAGCTCTCTTGGCAAAGGGAGCTATCGAAAGGGTCCTTGCGCCAGAAGTAGGTTGTGGTTGCTATTCCCGCTACTTTCTGGTACCCAAGAAGAACAAAGGCCTGCGTCCTATCCTAGACCTCAGGACCCTCAACCGCTTCCTCTGGAAGGAGAAGTTCAAAATGCTCACATTGGCTCAGGTCCTGTCTGCCCTTGACCCTGGAGACTGGATGGTGGCGTTGGACTTGCAGGACACATATTTCCATATCCCCGTCCTGCCAGCCCACAGATACTACCTACGGTTCACGGTATGCCACGAGCATTTTCAGTTCACTGTGCTCCCCTTTGGCCTTACCAGTGCCCCTTGGGTGTTCACGAAGGTGATGGTGGTGGTCCCAGCTCATCTGCGCAGATCAGGGGTTCCAGTCTTCCCCTATCTCGATGACTGGCTGTTGAAGGCGGGTTCGCCCCAAGCTGTCGTCTCCCACCTCCAGGCTACGGCGGACCTCCTGCACTCACTGGGGTTCACTATAAACATGCCGAAGTCACACCTGACTCCCTCTCAGTCGCTCCTTTTCATTGGCGCTGTTCTGGAAACAGTGCAGTTTTGGGCCTATCCTCCCAAACAGCGAGCCCGGGATATTCGGGCTATGATACCGATGTTTCAGCCTCTATCCCGGATTTCGGTGAGAATGACCCTGAGGCTGCTGGTCCTCATGGCCTCCTGCATCCTGTTAGTAGATCATGCCAGGTGGCATATGCGGGCTCTGCAGTGGGACTTGAAGTTCCAGTGGGCGCAGCATCAGGGGAGTCTTTCCGACTACGTCCAGATCTCGGAGGGAACTGCACAACAACTGCAGTGGTGGTTAACGGACCAGGATTGGGTCAGAGGCAGATCCCACTCCCTTCCCCAACCAGAACTAACAGTGGTGACCGATGCGTCACTCCTGGGATGGGGCAGCCATCTGGGAGAGGTGGAGATCAGAGGAGTCTGGTCTCCAGCGGACTCCGGGCTCCATATCCACCTGTTGGAGCTCCGGGCAATCCGCCTGGCACTGAAGGCATTCCTTCCCTCCCTCAAAGGGAAGGCAGTGCAGGTGTTCACAGACAACACCACTGCCATGTGGTACTGCAACAAACAGGGCGGGCTGGGGTCATGGACCCTATGTCAAGAGGCTCTTCGCCTTTGGACATGGCTGGAACATCAGGGCATGAGCCTGGTGTTTCAACACCTGGCAGGTTCTCTGAACGCCAGGGCGGATGAACTCAACCGTCAAAGCCTGGTGGATCTCGAATGGTGTCTTCACTCAGAGGTGGTTCAAGGTCTCTTTCAGCGGTGGGGAGAGCCTTGGTTAGATCTGTTTGCCACCGAAGAGAATGCGCAAAGTCAGCAGTTTTGCGCGTTGGAGTTTCCAAGGCGGCACTCGCTCTGCAACGCTTTTCGTCACGAGTGGAACAGCGGCCTCCTGTACGCCTTTCTGCTGGTACCACTTCTGCCCCGAGTGCTGAAGAAGATCAAGCGCGACCGGGTCCAAGTCATTCTTGTAGCTCCGGACTGGGCACGAAGAGTCTGGTACCCCGAGCTACTGAGCATGGCCATCGATCCTCCTATCAGACTGCCCCTTCGGGAGGATCTTCTTTCACCGCAACAGAGGACGGTCCTCCACCTGAACCTGTCCAGCCTTCACCTCCTTTCGTGGAGCTTCAGCGGCGACAGTTGACAGCTTTTGACCTTCCACCTGAAGTCTGTAACGTCATCTTGGCAGCCAGGCGTCCCTCCACTAAGTCGGTATACACCTGTCGATGGAACAAGTTTGTGGCATGGTGCACAGCAAAGGCTGTCAATCCCCTCTCTGCCCCTCTTTCTGAGGTTCTGTTGTTCATTCTTTCTTTGGCCCAGCAGGGCTCTGCTCTGGGCACTCTAAAAGGCTATCTTGCAGCCATTTCTGCTTTACTTCGGCTGCCAGATCAGCCCTCTTTATTTAAGTCCCCTATTGTAAATAGATTCTTTAAGGGCATTATTCATCTTTTTCCTCCATCTCCTTTCATAATGCCCCAGTGAGACTTGAACCTTGTCTTGACTTATCTTATGTGCGCTCCTTTCGAGCCTCTTCAAAACTGTCCTCCCAGGCTCCTCACTCTGAAGACTGACTTTCTTGTTGCCAGCACCTCTGCTCGCAGAGTGAGTGAGCTCCAGGCTCTTTCTTCTAAGCCCCCTTTCTTCTCTGTGCATCCAGACAAAGTGGTGCCTACGACGAGACCCTTGTTCCTTCCTAAAGTGGTTTCACCTTTTCACATAGGACAAACTATCACTCTGCCCACCTTTTTCCCACCTCCGCACCCTTATAAGGAGGAGGAGAGACTACACCGTCTGGACCCAAAACGTGCGCTGTCCTTCTACCTTGACCGCACTAATGATTCCGGGTGAACGATCAACTCTTCGTTCGCTATGTGAGTGCTAAGAAAGGTCGAGCTGTCCCGATGGGTTGTCCTTTGTATAAAAATGTATTAATCTTTAGCGAAAAAGGAACCTCCAATGGGGCTGCGTGCTCATTCCACTAGGGCTACGGCAGCAACTACTGCATTGTCACTTGGAGTCCCACTCCTTCACATCTGCCAGGCGGCAACGTGGGCATCTATGTACACGTTCACCAGACATTACTGCCTGGACAGTCAAGTCCAGAGGAACGGCTATTTTGCATGTTCTGTCCTCCAGGACTTTCTGGTGTGAACTTAGTTCGCAGTCCCTCCTCCGGGGGTGGTATTGCTGGGGTATCTATTCTAAGGTAAGGAATCTATATCTTACTATCTCTTTCAGATGAACAAGTTACTTACCTTCGGTAACGATGTTTGTGTAAGAGACATAGGTTAGTTATAGATTCCTTACTGCCGCAAACTATCCTCCCCGCTCTGCGAACTGACTTCTAGGGATAGGGACTACCTTGCAGGGCCCTAGTTATTGTACACCAGTGGTCAGTGTCTTTCATGGCTCTGCGCTTCTGGCGTGGAAAGTCGTGTCAGAACTGACGTCAGCGCGCAGTGGCGGTGTCTAAGTAGGCACCGCAATGGCATCCCAGTGACCACAACGACGGATCTGGAGTCGACCGAGGCCACCTACCGACTCGCAGGGGTACTGCTAAGAAAAATTCTCCGGATCCAGTCTGACCCCTGGGGGGTAATTCCAAGGTAAGGAATCAATAACTAACCTATGTCTCTTACAGATACATCGTTACGGAAGGTAATTAACTTGTTCTTCAGTGCCTACCTGAAGCTCAACCCAACCAAGACAGAATTTCTTTTATTTGTTAAGAACAGCAAACAAGAAACAATATAAATAAACCTTGCTCAATGACATCAGTCTTGATGGCTTCAAACCCTAACTTTGACTGAATGCCAAGTCACTTTTATTCACCCTGGACACCAACATCACCCTCAAGGAACACATTGCCATAAAAAACAAAACAAAAATGGCCTGGTACCGGCTCGCTCGTCTAATGAAAGTGAACCCTTTTCTTCCAGAAAGTAACTTTAGAACTGCTTTTCAAGCGTCATACTTTTGCATCTGGATTTTAGTACGCACTGCTCCATGGTTTGCAAGACTCCATATCGCCACTCCTTAATGGCACCCTACACACTGCAGCACTCCTTAACTTGGGCCTGAAGAAATATGATCATATCACCCCCCATCTGGCATTCCATTGGCTCATCTTGCCTGCCCACATCATCTACAAAGCCATCACGACCAGTACCCCCTCTTTTCTTGCATGCAAGCTCAAGATTTCTGGTGGTTGTGGGCACACTCGCAGACAGGACACCATCAGCTTGCAGACTAAGAAATGAAAGAAAAGAAAAAAGGCAGCAGGTTTTTTCCATCTGTGCACCCAGGATTTGGAACTACATTCCCTTATCTTTCAGGACTGCACCAACACATCTCCAACTTTTAGGAAAGAGTTAAAAATGCACCTCTGTAAAGAACACTCCATCACAATGTATACATGTATTAATAGTCCTCAAACTAGCTACCTCTCTTAATCATTTGTTGATTTTATTCTTGTCTTTGACCCTGTACAATGCTCCGCTAGCTTTTGGCTAGGTTTGCGTTATAGAAATTCCACCGGCATACAAAGATATACAGTGAAAACACGCACATTCAAGGATGCCATCTTTGAATGGGATTATAGAAAAATAAAAGAAAACTCATTCAAGACAGCCGCAGCAGGTGTGCTTGCATCCACTGTTGCCATCATTGAAAGCAATGTATTTACTTTCTACAAATTTGATGGAAATATGACCCATGTGGATGCATATGTATGGATGGGGGCCATCTCAAATGTGATTTGTAAAAATAAAAAAAGCCAAAGGATGACGCTTGGCACACATGTGCACACTTGCAACCATCATAAAAGGATTAAAAAATGTTTAAGCGCAGAGGTAGGTAAAAAAATTAGTGAGGGTGGGGGTCAAGAGGACACTGGATAGAGCTGGGGAAAATGGAAGATTTTACAATTGAGAGGGAAGTGGTGAATAGAGAGAGGGGAGCAGGAGCAGGGAAAGAGAATGAGGGAGATAACAAGTACACTTTCATATACAATGCAAGATCTTATGTTAGCAGTAAAAGGAAAAATGAACCAATCAGAACAATGTGAGACTGAAATGCTCCTGGACGTGACAAACAGTAGTAGAGAGAAAAGGCATTGAATCAGGAGCAGAGAAGTGATATGGACAACAAAGTTGTCTAGTTATGACCAAGGGGCATACCAAAAGCCCACTCAATGTATATGTAATATATTGGAAACTGTAGATCTCCAACAGACACATAAAGGGTCTGTAACCTAAAACATAATGGGCCTGATTCACAGAACTAACCTACGTCAAAAACGTAAAGTTAGTACTTTTTGGTATTCACAGAATACACTTACTCATTTTGGTATTCACAGAATGAACTTACTCATTTCGGTATTCACAGAAGTTAGTAGTCCTAACTTTAGGACTCCTAAATGCCTTCTGTGAATACCGAAAGTCTTAAAGTTAGGATTTTTCTCAGTTTAGGAGTAGTAAAGTTAGGACTCCTAACTTTACTACTCCTAAACTGAGAAAAATCCTAACTTTAAGACTTTCGGTATTCACAGAAGGCATTTAGGAGTCCTAAAGTTAGGAGTCCTAACTTTACTACTCCTAAACTGAGAAAAATCCTAACTTTAAGACTTTTGGTATTCACAGAAGGCATTTAGGAGTCCTAAAGTTAGGACTACTAACTTATGTGAATACCGAAATGAGTAAGTTCATTCTGTGAATACCAAAATGAGTAAGTGTATTCTGTGAATACCAAAAAGTACTAACTTTACGTTTTTGATGTAAGTTAGTTCTGTGAATCAGGCCCAATAAGTAAAAAGGTTTATTTAATTTAAAAGCATATGCTTATTCATTTGAAAGCTTAAGTGCGCAGAGCATCAAAAATCAATTGGTGTGAAATGCATACCTGAGATCACTGTGCAGAGCTATTATATTCAGCGCTGTGTTTAAAAATGTATCTAAATTCATGGTTTAGAAACACTCATGGCAACATTAAAATTGTGTGTCTGATGTACTGCCCTAAGTGGCAAGGGTATGCCCTGACATGGGTCCTGTGCTCACTGTGCCACTCTATCCAAGGTACACCTGACTGCAGACCCATAATCAAGGGAAAAACCGGTCTTGATTGCTTGTGTTCATGTTCATTGCCTGCTCTTCGGTTGAACTGTTCTTATCAGGGCCGGACTGGGAACCGAAACCGGCCCTGGCAAACTTCTTGGCCGGCGGGGGGAGGGGAGGGGGGGTATGTGGTGCAGCCGAGCTGTCTACTAGGGCCAGTTTCTGCCAATTTTGTTACAGGGGTCCGATATTGCCGGCCCCTGGTATCAAAATCGGCCCCCAGGGGCCCAGAACCAGCCCTCACCCTGTCCTGGTGGCCCACCGGGGAAATGCCTGGTGCCCGCTACGGCCAATCCAGCCCTGGTTCCTATTGGATCAGGGTCAAGACTGATTTGCATATACCTCGGTAGAAACTAAGATGGCATGGTGGGCAAAAGATTTATAGATTGGAATGTCAACCCGAGCGATTGCCAGTGGTTAGACGAATAGCATTCGTTCCTCCCTTCACCTTTTGTGTGTTATTGTCAGGAAATAGCATTTAGGGTGCCTTCAGGATCCAGGATATATGTATATACACGTATGTTTTACATGTATTTCTTTTCTTTCATTGTTAAGGCCGTTTAGAACTGCATATCCTATGTTTCCCATGCCTCAATGATCTGCAGCTGTGGGCGGGGCTGAAGAGAAGAAGTTCTCCTGAACGTTGGCTGGCATGAGAAATTAACGCTCCTGTTTCGTTGTGGTTGAAGCTGATGGTTTGTGGCCGGAGGCGCGTATCTTGGGATTCGGAGTGGATTTTCTTTCCTGTTTGTATTCATTGCCAGAGCCCCTGGGAGAAGCATGGTGGGATGCTTTTATGCTGTGCTGATTGCCATTATGACCGGAAGAAGTCACGGAGGTCGTCGACCTCACGGAAGCGTGACGATGGGGCCCGCTGCTCCCGGTCTTCACCGGACACGGGCCCTCAGGAGTCGGCCCCCGCCTAACCACCGTTTCCTGGTGATGGGGCGACTCGGACCCAGATGGAGGCCTATTCCAGGGCCCTGCAGGCCATTTTTGGGTCACCCCCTCTCCCTGGCGCACCTTCGGGCCCCACAGTGGGGGTAGGGATTCAGTCGGGGGTTCGCCGGCGGGTTCGCCCTCGGCGCCGACCGAGTGCCTTGACTCCAGTTCCAGAGTCGCTGCGACGTCAGGACACGGCCCGGAGGGACATCCCACTTGGACATCTGGCCCTCCTGCAGCATCTTCGCACAGCCCTGTGGGGCTCCCTGCGTCGTCGCTGGATGTGGCTGCAGCGCGGAGCTCGACTCCGAGTCGACGTAGTTCCTCCACGCAGGTTCCCACCTCGGTGGAGGTCGAGTTGACGCCGGTCCGACGCCGGGCGGATGAGTCCTCTTCGGGGGTTGTCGACGCCGATCCGATGCCGTTTCGATGCCGTTCGACGCCGATTCCGTCCCCGGCTGTTCCTCTGCTGGTAGAGGACGTGACCCCTGAGGGTTCTCCACCCCAAGGGTTGTTTCACTGCTCCACGGAGCAGGTGCCCATGGGGCACTGGCCCGCTCATCATTCTGCGCCGCTGTCGTTTGGTGGACGGATTAGCCTGCAGCCGTCCCCTACGGATGACTTGCTGTCACCACTTCGGATGGCCACGGAGGTTAGCGCAGCGTTTGCGAGGGCGGTTCGCAGGGCTGCGGATATCTTGCAGATGCAACCGCCCTCTGTCTCCCTGCCTTCGGACCCTTTGTTGGATCTTCTCCACCAGGGCACAGTGGACGTAGAGCCCTTGTTGCTTTTTGGCTGGTCATTGCATGATGTCCTTCTGGGGACTTGGGCCAGGCCCTCATCGGAGGACCCCGTGGGTCGTGCTATTGCACATCGCCCGGCCCCAGATGACCCTGCCTGTTTGTCCCTCCATCCTAGGGCTCAAGGACTTGTGGTCCAGGCAGCGCTCCATTCCTCTCCTCCTCCGTTGCTTCCTCCCACTCGGGAGTCTAGGTGGTTGGAGTCGTGTGGCCGCAATGTCTTTGCGTCCACCAGCTTGGGTCTTCGGTCCCTGAACACGTCCTGCGTGTTTGCTCGGGCTACTTTTGCCCTTTGGGACTCGGTCGAGCAACTCCTTCCCTCTTTGCCGGAGGGCCCTCGTGCTGACCTGGACCGGCTTATTCGGGATGGCCGCGACATGGCCCAGTTTTCCATCTGGTTGGCCATGGACACCACTGACTCCGTGGGTCGAGCTTTGGCCAGGTCAGTTGCTCTGCATCGCCATGCGTGCCTACGCAATGGCAGTTTCCCGGAGAATGTTTGGGAGCGACTCGGGGATCTGCCCTTTGATGGGGCTAATCTGTTTGATGGGCATGCCGACTCTGCGTTCCAGCGCCTCATGTCTGGATTCCCATGACTCCCATGGTTTTTAGTCCTCTTGGCAGACTTTTGATTTCGTATGCAGTATTGTCAATGCTTTTCTGGTTTCCGTCTCTGGGTTCAAGATGTTATTTCCCAGACGGGCTGTATGGCTGATCAGCCGTGTTTTTCCTTTGGTACAGCTGGGCCAGCTGTTTATACGTTTCCTTTTGACCTCTGCCTATGAGCTTGTCGCAAGAGGTGTCCCTTGCTTTTTATAGGGATGTTACGTACCCTATGTGGGGTATTCGTTCACTATTATGTAGCTGCTCTTCCATGCCCAGGAAGTTTCAGAGGCTCCCGTGGAGTCTTCTTCGTATGTTTTCTGTCCTTCTGGGGACTTTTCCTATAGGTTATACTGTAGGCTTCTCACTTCGTTCTGTCTTCCTGCTGTGGTATGCCGCCTCCTCTGAGGAGACCCACGGACTGGCGTGGCCCTCTCCTGGAGCTTCTGTGTCGCAGCCTACGGTTGTTCCGTAGCACTCTCCTGCGTCTGTAGATGCAGCCTGCTCCAGTGTTTTGTTGGGGGTCTGACATATCCCGCTCGCCCCAGGGGGTTTCACGTCCTCCTGTCTTGCCTTTGGCTAATCTTTCAGCCTTCGTTCTGCCCTTGGCAATGTTGGCTGTCTTCGGCGTGAGTGCGCGTCCATGTGGGCGCATTTTTCTGTTCCGCTCCAGGACGGTTTCTTTCTGTGTTCTGGCGGGCACCAAATGTGGATCCACACTGGATGTGGGCACTGTCATGAGGGGCCCGTAGTGTTCCTTGCGCCATTGTCTTGGCTGCGTTCTCTTCCTGTGGTATTGTCTTCTTCCCTGGCGTTGGGAAGGGCTTGGGCTTTTCGCATGGTTCACGCTCTGTCTGGGGTTTGCCTATGGGCAGTGGAGTCTTCGCCAGACAGATCTCTGCTGCGTGTTGACTTGTGCCCTTTGCTTCCCTCTGCCCTTCCCCGGCCGGGGCTCAAGTTCTTTGGTTCGTTGCTGCACACGGCTCAGGTGTTTCTCCTCCTGGACTCTACTGCGCATTTCAGTAGACGTATTCTATCTCCGGATGATCTCTGGCATCATCCAGTCTCTACATATATACTTTTCCTGACACTCTATGTCTGGGTATTACTGACTCCTTCTTCTTCTTTAATGTGGTTGTCAGTGTCCCCGCCTGTATCGCAGAAGCTCAGTCTTTCCTTCCCCGATCGGGGGTTGGTTCCCCCCCATTTTTGGTGGATGGACATTGTACGTCCTGCTATGTTCCACATCGGTACCGTTGGTACAAATTGGGCGGCCTCCTATTCTCTAGGGCTGCTCTTTGAGTTTTCCCTTGGTCATCACTTTCATGACTTTTTCATATATTTCTCTATGCTCTATATATGTCGTGAGGGGTACTCATGCGAGAGGACAGGCATACGGGGTTTTTTCCCTGATGTGGTTTCTGGGTATTGTCCCAGATTCTCTCTCTCTCTCTCTTTCTATCTCTCTCTCTCTCTCTCTCTTGGGAGATAGCTCTGCGTGTGTACGGCCTGCCGGTGACCTTTGGTTATTGCACCTGTGGGTACGGTTGGCTGGTTGACTACCTGGTGACGTGCCCGTCTTTCTCTGCCGACGCGCACATGCTGCTGCTGTTACATTTCATTGGGCTCATGCATTTGTGTGGCACAATGTCTGCTTACGTGTATTCTTATAATACACATCTATGTATCCCCCGGTAGTTGTAGTTTGTATGTCTTGGCATGATGTCATCTGCCCTGACAAGTCATTTTTTGGCATCCGCTGTTGAGCACGCTCAATTTGTATGTTCTGACTCTGTCATACTGTTTGGTCCCTTCTCTGGGACATTGTCTCTTGCGGATCCTGGGATCCTATCCTCAGTTTCACTTCCTTTTGCAGAAGTTTATGGCATTCTGCCATTATGCACTGACCATTCTGGTTTAGTGATTTTGTTTCGTCCCTGTCTGGATGAAAGTGGGCTCGTACCGTCCTCTGATGGATTGTGGTACCTTGCTTCCCTTGCTCATGCTTCCACACTGAGCTCATGGGTCTGGTGTCAGCCACGCTGGCATTGCTGAGCTTCATGGGTCTGGTGTCAGCCATGCTGGCATTGCTGTCCCCACCTTGTTCTAGTCAATGTTATTGACAGATTACTTCTCCTGGGAACTTGGTGGCTTTCAGTCGCAGGCCCTCCTCCAATGGGGTATAGCTTTGGTATCTATTCTAAGTTAAGGAATCTGCGGCTAGATGTCTCTACCAGATGAACGAGTTACTTACCTTCGGTAACGATGTATCCGGGAGAGACACAGTCTAGCCGCAGATTCCTTAACGCCCGCCCATCCTCCCCGTTGTGCGAGGACCTTTCCAGGTTGGGTTCTACCCACTTGCCTCCTTACAGGTGGCCTTGGTCCTCCTGAGGGGTGCTCTAGTTCACCTCCGGGGCAGGATGTCTCATTCTGTTTTAGCACGTTGGTTCTCCACCCATTCTCGTTCTTGGGTGGTTAGGTTATGTGCCCTTCCATGCTCATCCAACCGGGTTCTTCCGGCGTGGGGACTCTCATGTTATCCTACCCTCCCTCTGCCCTCGTCTGTTTCTCCCCATTACTTTGGGGTCTCCTTGCCTGTGCTGCAGTCGATTGGGTTGGGGATCTATTGACTATGCTACAGTCCATAGGTCATTGTGCGGGTGTGGTGAACATTCTCTGTTGTTGTACACTTCTGGTCACTTGCCATGAGTCATGTTGTTCCAGTCTTGTTGTCCTTTACATTACATCCTGTGGTGACAGACTGTCTTTCATACAGTTCCATTATATGGTTGCAAACTGTCCTTCGTTTGTCATGCCATTCATTTCATCAACATGGTGATGTTTCTCATCATTCTATGATTTCTTGTCATTGTTGTTTCCAAGATTTTTGTTCTTTTTAGGCACACTGTTCCCATACTCTCACAGTTTTTGTAGTGGCTCCGCGTTGTGACGCGGAAAAGTTTCACAGTAGAAAACCGACGTCAGCGCGCCGGGGGGGGGGGGGGGGTGACATATGGCTCCATTGACGTCACTTCCGTGGACGACGTCAGGACGGAGCCAGGCGGCGCCGTCCCCCGGAGCGCAGCGGTACTGCTGGGGAAAAAGTTTTCCGGATCCAGTCTGATGCCTCGGGATATTCTGAGTTAGGGAATCTGCAGCTAGACTGTGTCTCTACCAGATACATCGTTACCAAAGGTAAGTAACTCGTTCTTTAGTGTACAAAAATGAATAACACCTTGTGCCTGAAAATGCAGTTACCACAGTGCTAAATCAAACCTGATACAATAGTCAATGAATATAACATGTTTATAAATAAATCAGGTTTCATGGAAATATAGCATCTCTCAAAAATAGTCAGATTACAATGTGTGGGAAAGTTTGATAAGACTGCAATTAAACAGAACGTGTACTAAGATACCGGTCACAGACTGTGACTCTACTTTTTGCAACCAGTTTCTTTTTTGCGACCTGACCTCAAAAAACAAAACAAAAAGTAGCCCACTTTCCCTAAAAGAAAGGGGGCTACTTTAAAAGAAGTTTTCATTTTTGGAAAAGTTCAGTGAGAGTTGGCAGTGGTGAGAAAGTAAGGCTTGTTTTTTCAACCGTTTACGCTGTATTGTTTTAATAATATGGAAGTCGACTAATTAATAAACATGTGAATCTGTGTTTATTAGTACACTTGCTCTAAAAACGTATTATTGGACCATATTTCTTTACCCTTGCTTGGCATGAATAAATAAATATATAATAAATCACAGAAAAGGCACAAGAAAGAGAAAAGCCTGCGCTCAGGTAGATGCCTTCAAATAAGAACCTGTCCTGACCAGTGTGCCTAATTTGAGCAGATGCGTTCCAGTGCTCAGCACCGGCACTTAATTGTCAACACCAGCACTTATAACAGTTTGCCAAATCGTAGCCCAATTTGCCTTATCTACATAGGAGCACAACAATAGTTGATTACAAATTCAAAATACATTAAAAGTGATTAATACCTGCCACCCAAGCCATTCTTATAGCTTTGGGTGGCCTTTTGATGGTTAGTAATTCTGTTGGTACTGGCATTGGCAGCACTGGTACGGGCAATGAGTGGTGCAAGCTGCAGTGGCCCCCTGAGGAGGGCTCTGGTACTTATTGTTTTACAAATTAAGCACTGCCGGACCATATTAATTTAAAATTTCCAGCAAACATTCCGACCAGTGTCCAGTGACAGGACGAATATGACTCGTTACAACGCAAGTCATTACATCGCGTGGCATTACAACGCGGTCGTTACAACGACCGCGTTGTTACCACGCAATGCCATTACTACGCAAGTCATTACATCGACTTGCAGTAGATGGCGCGCTGACATTAGAAATGTATAATTTACTATTCTAACTCCAGCCTACGTAACAGTAGGGAAGGTGTTGGAATAGTAAACTATACTATTCCTAATGTTAGCGCGCCATCTACTGCAAGTCGATGTAATGACTTGCGTAGTAACTGGCGTGTGTAACAACGCGATCGTTGTAGCTGACCGCGTTGTAATGGCATCGCGGTGTGATGACCGCGATGTAAAGGTCGTCTCCCGACAGGACCAGCTCAGCATAAGCTTTCCTTCCTGGTACCAGACTTAGGATGCAGGCTTCCTTCCCCCTTCATCGACCTCATTCAGTAAGTGCTTAATCATAATCCGTTTCTCCCTGCCAGACCTGCAGTGGTCTCACCAATATACTACGCAGTGTCTCACAGAAATCAATCCCTGAGTGACCATTCTTAATGAATAACCACTAATGTGTCTCAGGAAACTTGCACATCTTCTTAATGGAACCTTTGTGGTGTTGATGGATCAGCATCACTCTCGCATTTCATCAGCAAGTCTTGGTCTTCTGCTTGGCAGCCCAGACAGGAAGCGACAGCAGGGTTCGCATTATATGACTCCATAGGGGAGGACACCCTTGTTTCCATCTCTGCAAACTACAACTGATATCAACAGCCATCCTAGACTTATCAGGCATTAGCCAGTGTCTTGGTCCATAGAGAAGTGTGAACATGAGCATCTTTCTCA
The DNA here is from genome assembly GCA_963921515.1 of Calotriton arnoldi. Lineage (NCBI taxonomy): Eukaryota > Metazoa > Chordata > Amphibia > Caudata > Salamandridae > Calotriton > Calotriton arnoldi. The sequence goes on along the minus strand of CAWUFW010015084.1, from coordinate 232,475 downwards.
TGGTTTATTATCCACACTTCCTCCTTGCTTCTATGTCTCGGGTCAAGCTTTCTGCCTATTTTGTTTTCTCAGTCCATGATTTGGGGTGCCATTTTCTCTGTGGTGTTACTAACTTCTTCCATGCACTGCACTTGCTTGTCAGCTGCCACACACTGCCTGTCGGTTTGTAAAAAGAAATTGAGAGGGGGGTGAGGGGATTTTGCTGTCTTGGTCCTTAAAATCAATTAGGTCAGATGTAAAATACTGCACTGTCAGCTACCAACAAGGACTCTAAAACCGACGTAGCTTTTTCTTTTTTTTAAATCTGCTCGCAAAATAATTGTCACACATTTCTATTCATACATGGATTGCACAAAGGAATTCTAACTTCAGCCCTCTATTGATTTTTGCAAAAGGAAGGGTAAATGATCCTTGCTCTAGTCTATTCCAGAGAATCTGAAATCGAAAACCGGTATTTCACCTAATTTCATAAATCTGCGCTGAAGTTTTTCTTGAAGTCATGGCAAATGACAGAACATTTGTGAATAATCTTCCATTGAGTGAGCTCTCAAATCTCAGGATTAAGAGAGATTCCACAGCCTGCACATGGACAGTTTTATATCCATAACTGTCATTTCTACCATGCTAGTTCACTAAAACAGCAATCTTTGGGGTGGGCGAAGAATTCTGCTCCGCTGGAGGAGTTCGCAGGGTTTTGCCCACTCCGCGCGGAGTGCCGGGTTCCACAAAACTCCGCAAAGTGATGCAGAGCGGAGTTTTTTCTCTCGAGCGGCTCACCAATGTAAATTAAGTTGGCAAGCTCTCGCAAGAAATAATTGCATGCTAGACCTCGTCCTGGCGAGATGCCTAACGCAGGCGGTCACGACAGGTTGCGACCTCTCACGTTGAGATCTCAACCGCTCATGTTGAGAAAGTTGCCACTCAAGTAGAATGCCTACTTTAGCAGCAGAAAACAGCAGCGCATTCAGACGAGACGCATAGTGCTGTTTGCTCTGATTTTACAACGCAGGACAAACTCCCGACGCTAAAAATCAGTGCGAGCAGTGCGACTTAGCAGACTCCGCCGCTGGCGGATCTCTCCGGAGCGCGAGTGGAGTTTTTCCAGCACTTCGCAGAGGTCTACAGAATAGAACTCCGCCCAGTCCTAAGCAATCCTTGTCAAAGCCGATAAGTCTAGCTTTAATGTGCTAATTTGTATTTTTTTTGTTTATTTGCAGTTTTATACAGCACTAACTCGGCCCAGTGGCATTGGAGCACTTTACACGAGCACCAGTTACATTACACAAGGTCAAATTCTTTTCTTCTTTCAGGGACAGGAATATTAAGTTATTTGCTGAATCACAGGATACTAGGCCGACGCCGAAACTTAAACCTGGCTCCCAGTTCCTAAGTCGGCAGCTCTGGCAGTAACGCCATTGGCATGCACAACTGCAGGTTGGTTGCATTATCACATTAAAACAAAACTTGTTGGCTGTGCCAGTTCTGCTCTCACTACTCTCTATATGGTTTGGGGTGCTCATAAATAGGACATATGTGTGGGGTGTCCTCATTTGCATTGTCTGTATGTGAAGGTGGTCTTCTCATCTATCTGTGTGCTATACTGAATATATGTTTAATTAAATAACACTTATTACCTATGTTTCAAGTTTCTTGTTGACTAAATATGGTAGATACAGAACACTCGGGGCCCAATTTACAAACTGTTCTTTTTAAAACACAAAGTAGTACTACTTACTCCAAAATGCAAGTCACAAACCTATAAGTCTACATCTCCACCTCCAACTCTCCTATCTTTTCTATCAGTAGATCCTCACACATGTAAGTTTACTACTTAGTAGCAAATGTGGGAGGGGCTAGAGGAGAGGATGGAAAAAGGGGCATACATACTTCTAAATGGGAGGGGTTTTGGGAGTGTCAGACACTCGCCCACAAAAGAGGAATTTCATTGCTATTAGAAATTTGCATTTCTAAAGTTACTACTGCCAAAAAGGACCCAAAAAAGTAGCAAATTCAAAAAGTGTATTAAGATGAAAACATGGTAAAAATATTTTTTATATAAATGTTAATATAAATTAATGTTATATATTTATTTTAAATGTGGAACATAACAAAAAAGTAAAGCACTATTAACCTAATTTTGAATGAAATATTTAAGTATTTTAAATATATTAAATGTAATTAACATTATTATTTTTTTACATTTAATTTATTAAAATCACATCTAAAGTAAAATGTTGATATGTATACATTAAAATAACAAAATTCTATGTATAAAATTAATGAACGTCAATTTGTTATTTAAAATAAATTTACATTTATTCTTAAGTTTTTATCATAAAATAATTAAGTTGTATAGATGCATGATTTCCTATAGGGTTCTATTTTAAGTCATTGATTCCATTATTTTCTATCGTAGGGTGTTGCAGTAACAGTGGTTGGCCATGTGTGGTACTGGACTAACTACTGCTCCTTTTTGGCTGTAGTAACTTATTCTTATAAATTAGGCCCCACCCTCTATATCAGGGGGTGGAGGCATGTAAGTCTACACATTTTAGTAACTTTACACTCTTAAATGGTGCATAGCCAAGAGTACTAACATTACTCAAAAATAACTTACATGTCTAACTTATTCGCAGGTGTAAGTTACCTTTGTTATTAGCCCCAATAAAGTGCAACACCATAGAGATGGCCTGAGGAAACTCACCAAAGAAAAAATGTCAACTACAAATGTGATTTAAGTTTGGTAGAACTGAATTGTAGGAGACTGTAAAACATAGTGAGAAGTAATGAATTATTAAGTCAGAGATAACTTTGCTAGGGTGCCAAACCTCTACTACATGCTGCCTTTGTAACCTGCTAGCTAGGCCGGTTTCCCCTGAGCTTTACCCCATTCAAAAGACCTATAACAATAATTAGTTATTTTTAACATTTGTCTGCAGCCATGGATCATAGTGAGCCCCTTTCATACAATTGTTGTGTGGGGCACCACACCTAAAGAATGTTAGGTGATAAACACAATTTTTGTTCATGCTCCTTTTATTCATTTTTGCTCTTTTATTATTTTATTGTTTTCTCTTTAATGAAGTATTACCATTTTTAGGTCTGGTGTTAGCCAAGTCCTTGGGGGCTATTCACAAACTGCATTTTGCAGTACATGAAGTAGTACTACAGTAGAATACAAATGTATGGGTTTAGACATCTGCCTCCACCTCTTCTAGGTTTCCTATGTCAGAACAGTCGAGATCTCTACACACAAGTCAATATTTCAATAGTAAAGTTTGGAGGTACAAGGGAAAGTGGCTGGAAAATTGTGAATATATACTAATAATTCAGTGGGGTTTATGGAAATTTAAGGAAGGGTTTAGGAGGGACAGGCTACAATAAACTACCAGCCGCAAAAGTGTAACCCTATTACTATCCAAAAACTATACTTTTAAAGTTATTACAGCCCTAAAGATGACAAAACAGTACTAAATGTACTCCAAGCCAGAGCCACGGAGTAAGTCAAGAAGTTAAGTACCACACATGGCCACTCATAGGTACTGCAACACAGGTGATGGGATGGCAATAAGTCAACCCACTGGCAATAGTTCAGAGCTGCACTGAAAGCCATAGTTGTTTTGCTAAGCATGCCACCTCAGTTTTGTCCTAGCCATATGCAAATCAGTCTTCACCCTGCTCCTTACGGGACCAGTCCAGCCCAAGCAGGCAAGCCAGGTCCTCCCTAAACTGAAAGACAAACAACCCCGGAGTGGTTTTGCCCTAGTTATGGGATGCCATCAGTGATGTCATAAATTATGTCATAAATGATGTCATAGAACATGTCATGAGTGATGTAATATATGAAGTCATAAGCAGTGCATGGCGGGGCGCAAGTTAAAGTTAGCTCTGCTAACTATAACTGGCGAATTTCTGTGCTTTTTAGTTCAAAATATTAATGTTGTCAATGCCATATTCACATAAATATAACGTTAATTTAACCTTTGTGTTTTTTGTAAATTTCTACGTTTTTTTTAAAAACAAAAACAGATCTTTTCATCACACTTAACTATAACGTTACTATAACCTTTTGGTTTTTTTCCAGGGAATTTGTCTTATTTCTTTTACGTAAAGTAATATTTTATCACCATACTCAAAGCCAACCCCATGCCGCGCCCGTCCTTTGCTGTGCCCTTTGGGGGGGTGAGTTGGCCAAAGACCTGCAGTAAACCCCCCACAGGCAGCCAACCCTATGCTGTGCACGGCCTTTGGTCGTCCACAGCAGGGTGTTGGCAACAGGGCCTGGCCACAGCCCTCTCCTCTGGCTGTTTTGGGCCCCAGGGACCCCATTCCCCGAGGCCAGGTCGTGCTGTAAAGTGGGATGGAGGCTCACGGCCCCTCCATGGGCCCACTTTCGGCCAGTGAACCCATCCCTTAGGGCCTGTCCTTATTTGAAAAGGGGGAGGGGGCACGCAGCCCCTCTCCCCAGGCTTATTGCGGCCCCGGGACCCCATCCTCCGGGGTCCAGTCGTATGTGCAAAGGGGAGGGGGGCCATGCGGCTCCCCTCCCTGAGCCTTTAATGGCCCTGGAGACCCCATCCACAGGGCCGGCTCCTAGGCTATGTCCCGTGGTGCCCACCCCCAGGACATAGCGGTTTCCCTGCCCGCACTGATGCGGGCAGGGAAACCTGTGTTTGCTATCACTTGGCAGGAGCAATTTCAAATCTCCCACCAAGAGGGTGCAAACACCAAGTCTGCTCTCGGTGGGCGGAAGCTTGAATAAATGCTCCCACCAGCTGAGAGTGGAGTTTTTATCTGTTTTCCTGCCCGCACTGAAGTAGGCAGGGAAGCAGATGAAAAGATTGCTCCTACCCACAGGGAGCAGCATTATTAGCTGCTCCCTGTGGACAGGAGCAATGCCAGCTCCAGCTGGATGCAATGAGCAGGCTATGGCCGCGGGGGCTTTGGGGGTCCCTGCGGCCCGCACAATAGTGTGGTGGGTGCCCTGAGTGGGCACCAGGGCATCCACCATTTGTTGTCCAGGACCTGAGGGATGGGGTCCCCACAGCCAAAATCATCCCAGGATGGTGGGCCGGGCGCCCCCTTGCATATGGTGCTGGGCCCCTCAAAATGGGGTCCCCGAAGCCGAAATTGGCCCGGGGAGGGGACCATGCATGACGGGGGTTTGGATTAAAGTATGGTAATTAAATATCACTTTACGTTAAAAACCCTAGAAATTCACTGGAAAAAAACCCAAGGTTAAAGTAACTTTATAGTGAGGTGAAATGTTCAGTAACAACATAACATTTTAAACTCTAAAAATCGCTGAAATTCACAAGTTATAGTTATAGTTATCTCAAGTAACTATAACGCCTGCCCTAAGGTACCTATAACTTTGCTCTCACCATGCACTGACATCATTAATAATATCACTGTGCATGGCAGGGGCAAGAGTTATAGTGGTTTTTAGAATTTAAAATGTCACGTTGTTACGTTGTTACTGAACATTTCACCTAACTATAACGTTACTTTAACCTTTGATTTTGTCAGTAAATATATATATATCAATACAATACTCTTTCAGGGTTAGAGTGCTGCATAAATTATGCAGAAAAGGAAGAAGAGAGCTTGGGTACTTTTGGTGGATAACAGCTCCTTTATCAGAGAACCCTACAACACCAACAACACTCTGAATCGGCTCACCTCGAACAACCCAGAGTTCCCTACTTCCTTTTTATAGGTATAGATATAATGTAAAAAAATACAATCTTTATTTTATTTTAAAAATGTAAATAGAAAATTAATTTCAAAAATAAAATTTACTTACATTTTGAAACTTTTGTTAAAAAGTTAAAAATTTTAATTATTTCAACTCCTAACTTTCAACAAACTCTAATACATATTAGATAGAAATGACAATGTTAGCAAGAGTGGACATTTTTTTATTTATTATTTAACAAATGTTATTTATAAATTAAACGAATATATGTTAATTATTTAATACACATTTAATTTAAGGAGTATGTGCTGTAACATTGTATTTTATTAGTTGTAGGATAAAATATTTAGATAAAATAATTAGTTTCAATTATTTTACATTGATATTTTACTTTGTTTTTAATAACTTAATTCACGTTTTGCATTTTCCTTATACTTTGACATATGGAAATCTCTCCTATGGTGGTGGTGATCTCCACCTACATGTGAAATGTTACTAGCAGTAACTTTACACTTATAAATTCAGTCTTGGGTGTCTTCACCCACAGAACTGGGCGGGTGGAGGCATGTATGTCTACATGTATTATAATTCTACACTTGGAAATCGTAAATAGCACAAAAGCGTAGAAATAGACAAAAGTGCATGCATAGATTTACAAGTGAGTAAATGTACAGGTGTAAATGTACCTTTATGAATAGGCGCTCTTTTGTTTTTAATGAAAATATGCATACTATGTATATTTACAGGGGATTTCAGTCATTCCTCTTCCTCCACTGTTCTAATGTAGTATCATTCTCATTTGCCTTCCGCCCCCCACAGCGTACAACATGGAGTACAGAGTCAGCCCACTTCAACCATTGGCTTATCTGATTGTAAGTGGTGGCATTTTACTCCTCCACAGTGTGCACGTGCACAATAGCTCCCTTCAGTGCTATGGTCTAATGGTACAATGTTTGCTTTACATTACAAAAGTACACAAATTGGCTTGTAGCCAAAGATTGTTTTCAAACAATGAGTGCCTTCACACAAAAAGTATTCACCAACAAAATAACATTGACAAAGCCAAAAGGGCAACAGCCAACATCAGACATATGAGCTTTGTTAATCGTTGTCCTACTTCTTCTTGATTGGACATTAAGGGCCCGATTACAACTTTGGAGCAGTTGCGCCAGCTCTTCGCTGGCGAGGCTGTGCCAAAGCCGCATGAGGAATACCTTTCCAATAATTACTTTTTTAGTCATTGGCGGGCATTTACTTTGCCGTTCCCACAGCAGTGCCTATAAAATAGGCACCACAATGGGAACGTCAAATGAAGTTCCAGCACAACATGGACTGAAAAGTCCATGCTGTGCTGGAACTTCTGTGCATGCACGCGGGGGAATATGTTGTGACCTCCTGTGTGCTTCCACAAGGCGTGAGGCACAAGGGGGCCCTGCAGGACCCCTTTCTTTCCTCACTGCCACTGTTTTCATGGAGGAAAGACCTCCATGAAATCGGTGGCGGTGATGAAAGTCGTTACATGCTTGGCGGGACCGAGGAGGTCCTGCCAATCATATAGATATCTATGGACTGCCACGCCACCGCCAGGGAACAGTGGTTCCCTGGCAGCATGACTACTAGGGTCGTAATGTGGCCGTCGCAAAACCGCCACCGCTGCTCCACCACGAGTCTGGAGGTCCTCGGACCGCCAGCCTCGACATCAGGCCCTCAGGGTCTTATTTACAAGTTGTGGACAGGATACTCTGTTATAAACGTGACAACTGCCCTGTCTGCCATATTGCAAGTGCCCTAGGCTGTAATGCGGCGTGCCGGGTATCTGATATGTTTGCAATGGAGTATTCCTTCTGCCAATCTCAAATGAAGTCCCTATGTTTCCTAAATTTTAACTGAGTCATTGTTTTAAATGTTTGTTTTGTTCCATGCATCCCAATCATCTTTCAGAGTCAAGTTTTAAACTCATGCATCCTACCTAGTAGAAATGCAAGGGAGCTTAGAGGGACTTTGGATCACTTTCATCTTAAATAGCTGAGTTTGGGTGTTGTGAAAGATTGTTTCTTGTGCACGGCAGAGTGTCTCTATTCATCCACATCTACATGGAAAGAGACATAGGGTGACCACACGTTCAGCTAGGACAGTCCTGTTTTTTTTTTAACCATCTGTCTCAGCAAAATTCTGTAAATTTAGTATGCCCCGGTTTTTAGAGAGGGTCAACTGAACACAGAGTGAGGCAGTTTTTATTTTTTTATTCATTCCAGGGCAGAATTTGTTAGCAGCTACTATCTGAAAGGAGGAGATTACATATACATGTTGCATTTGAATCACTCCTAGTGCCTCATCGTTTATATTTTCTATGTTAGTGAGCGCTGTAAATCAAGACAATCTGTGGCCCTTGGTAGATGCCAAATTCTAGTCCTACTTCTATGTTTGTGAAATGTACCCCTTTTCAGTATTCTAAATCCGGTCAGCCTAACTAAGATATTTTCACTAATTATTGTTTATCACGTTAGTCTCCTTTCAAAATGGCCATTTGGAGAAGCAGGGGTGTTTCCAGGCTGAGGGGAAGAGGAAGCACTCATACCTGAGAAAAACTCTTGCCTCATAAATGCGGGTGAATTGAGGTGTTTAAGAGGGTGATCCCATTAAGTCAATGGGAAATTGTTAGACCTGGCATCCTTGACGTGGGTTTACCCTGTATTTTTGCCTTTGCCTCCGGTGTTTTTACTGTGTGTTGGACTTCGTTTTTGCTGGTCTAGATGCTTTGGGCACTTTGCCACTGCTGTTCAGTGCCAAAGTGCAAGTGCTACCTCTGTAAATTGTTGTCATGGAATAGATTTTCCATAATTGACTTATTTGGTTTACTGTTAAGTCCCTAGTAGAGTGCACTGTGTGTGCCCAGGTCCTGTAAAACAAATGCTGCTAGTGGGCTTGCAGCACTGATTGTGCCACTCCCACAAGCAGCCTTGCAAAAGGGTCTTTTAGAAAGTGGGTATTTTCTTGCTTAGCCATCCAGTGTGCCTCTGCTAGCGTTGTGTATTGACTGTCTGGCTTTGGAAGGACAGGGGCTGGGGATGTACATTCTGTTCAGACAGCTGCTTGGGGGGTGAGGTGTGTCCTGCCTTTTCAGGGTGAGTCTGGGCTGGGCTGAATAGACCTGGGCTGCATTCAGAATAGGGGGAGGAGATTTCTTTCGCACCTGAATGGCCTCGTCTGCCTTGGACAATGCTGTCTCCCCCTTCTGCCGGGCAGCTGCACCAGAGAGGACAGAACTGGTTTTGGCTGGACAAAGGGCTTCTCTGCCACCAGAGAACAAAGAGATTTGTGCTATAAAAAGTGGGGCCCAGACCCCAGACTTTTAGATCACTTTTGGACTTCAAGAGGAACCTCTGCCAAGGAGAAGAGCTGGAAGAAGCTGGAGGAGAAGTACTGACCCTTTGCTGTGTGCTGTCTGGAGTTGGCCTGCAGTAGCTGTTTCTGCCAAGGAGAGGAACTGTGTGTGTATCCTGCTTGACAAGGTATCTTCAAGGGCTTCAGGTAGAGCTTGCCCCCTGTTCAAGAAGTCTCAGGAAGAGCAAAGACTTCACCATCCTTCTGGGCACCATCTCTGGAAATGCTGGTTTCAGTCGCTGCGGAGGAAAAGAGCAGCTGGCTCTGTCACAGAGTCTGTCGCTGATTCCGTGTCCTGAAGGCACCGCAGAGGGCACCGCCGCGCTTCGCATCGCATCCCTGGTCTCACCGACGCCACTGGGTGACCGTCACCGAGCCGTTGCTTGCACCGCGTCCTGTAGGCACTGCACTCCACACTGCCTCGCTTCACTCGGCCCGGACATCACTGACACCGTCGCTGCCCAACCTGAACATCGACCGGCTCCGTCGCCTGCACTGTGACCTGCCAGGGCCGCATTGAGCACCGCCTCACTCCACATCGTAAGCCTTGGCCTCACCGACGCCATTGGAAGACCGTCACCGAGTCGCTGCCTGCACCGCATCATGAGGGCACCGCAGGCTGCACCACTTCCACTTCACATCACAACCACGATGGTTGCCCCGACTGACTCGTACCAACGGGATCGGCCACAATGACAAAGGTACTGTCTACGAGTCTGTCAACGCTTTAGCTGGCCCGTACTGACGCATTCGGCTGGAACTGTTATTTCTGCAATTTAAAGGTTATCTTGCAAAGTAACTATTTTTACAGATTTGTATGTTGGATTTTTGTCATATTTGGTCTTGTTGGTTTAGATAAAGTTTTGCTTATCTTTCTAAACTGGTGTGGTGACAATTTGTAGTGTTTTCCCTGTGTTACTGTATGCATGCACAAATGCTTTACACACTGCCTTGAGATAAGCCTGTCTGCTCGTGCCAAGCTACCGAGCAGGGGTTATTTTAGAAGTGTATCCCCCTTACCCTGACTAGGAAGAAGGGTCCCTACTTGGACAAAGGTGCAAACCATTGCCAACTATAGACCCCCATTTCTGACAGGAATTAATACTTTCTTGGAGGTGACATGGCTTTGAAAAATGGGTGGCCCCATTAAAGTCTACAGAGGCATTTTGTTTGCCAGTGGCTGAATAGAAATAAAAAGAGTGTGACACCTGCCTAATGCAGGTGATTTGATAGCTAAGGGTGCCTCATTTGATCATGCTCCCGCCTGCATTTGTTAATAAATGCACACGAAATCCCTGGAATAGAGGCGTAGCAACAAATCAGCATATGGCACTGTCAACAGATATGTTAAATCATTTTGAGATGTCTTTTTTTCTCCTTTCTTTCTATTCTCGCTCCCTTCTGCCAATGCAATGAAGAGCCTACTTTGCATAAAGTTCCCTTTCTTCCTTCTATTCACCTTCACGCCTTTCACTCTGCTCATTTATCTGGCCATCATTTATTCTATTTTAGCCTTCCCTCTGAGAATTAACTTCCGTTTTTGTGTCCATGTCCAATCTTCACTATTCTCAGCCATGTTATTACTAAGTTGTATTGCACTTCGTTTTCCCTGCTTAGCTATTCCTCTCTTTCCCGCTTCTTAAATGTTGTGTCCTGCTGGACACGTTCTAGTGTCTCAGCAGACACAGAGTCTGTTAACCACTCCCTTGTGGGAGTGGGCACACATGCACCCCACACCCATCCATCACAGGCGTCACAAGTGACATGAGCCTGTTAATAAAAGGGCCCGGGTGCACGTGCTCGTGGCCAGTTGTAGTATCCCCATAATGGTGTCTGTGTCAATACTTTATCAGCATGTGGGCCTAGGGCCCACGACACAACATTGGCGACGAGCGTGGGATCACCCCTGCGTGTAGCCTGGCAGCCATTGTTACTGGTTGGCGTGAGGGTAGTCAAGCCTGCTCTGAAGCCCATCCTGCCGGCTCCCAGCAAGACGGCTCATGAGGAGACGACTCGGCTGGAGAGTTATCCGTGTAGGGGAAAGAGAGAGGCTTCGCAGCTCGCACCACACTGCCAACCCACCTGCAAGTGGCTTCCCTGTTCCGGTAGTACCGCGAGGGAAGCAAGAAGCCGGCAAGACAGTAAAGTGTGCAGAGTGCGAAAGCGGGCACATCAACAAAAAAAAAATGAAAAAGTAAGTGCCGCAACCTGCTGCTAGACACGTCTGCGAGGCCCACAGTATCAGGAAAACTGCCTCGGCCCCCTGTGGCATGCACGCGACATAGACCGTCATCCGCAAGAGAGGGTGGGGAGAGTGGTTCCTCTTGCACTGCAGCCATCGGCGAGAGCTACCCCTAACAGACACGGCCCACCGTGCTGGGAAGGCGGCGTGATTGACTGCGTCGGAAGTAGTGACTTGCCTGGAGTGGATCGAGGCTAAGGTGGCAAGACGAGCCCAACCACCGCTCCATCGTAGTGCAACTCCGACACATGAAGGGCGAGCCCGGTCTGCAGGTCAGCTGCCCAAGGTGCACTCGAGCCGGCACATGTGCAGACGCTGCGCCAGCACTAGAAAATCACTGCCCCCTGTAACATGTAACCGGAAAGGGAGAGTGTCTACAGCGCCACCGTGCCATTGTCGGCTGCACCGCACCACACCGAGGCCTGGGAAGACTGCCGTGAGAACAACGGGGCCTGCCCAAAAGCTGCTGGGTGTACAAGAGGTGCCTGCAGGGCAAAGAAAGCAGCAATCGCGCCACAGCCTGCAGCGCGCTGCCACCCAGAATAAGAAAAGAACCGCAAGTTGCAGACCTCCACCCCATTCCCTCTCACCTCATAAAAGGGGAAGCAGCGGCGGTTTGGTGAAGTGCAGCGCCCGAGGCTGACCCGCAGAGACAGTGAAGCTACCGTGGCACCAGGAAAGTGGTTGCAGCGCCACCTAGCTGCTGGGTCGCTCCAACACACAACAGCACACACGGCCCGGTACCGGCATCTCCTGTGTCAGCAGAGGCCCAAAGTTCAAAGAAAGACTGTCAGGGTCCGTGATGTGAAACACTGCACTGCCACCTAGTGGCCATCCGTGGTACTGCGCCACAACAAAGCAAGCATGAGGACCCTGTGCCTATATATCGGAATCACAGAGTCAAAAATGTTGGGCAGCCCTTTTCCCCAAACACTGACTGAGTAGCTCCCTGCCTCAACTCTGCTTCAATGCCAGTGGGGAGACCAATAAGGTGAGGTACAGCCAGATAGACGCAGGACACAAAACCTGTATCTACAGCGCCACTGCATCGGTGAAGCTGCCCTCGGCCTCCAAGGTGTGACAGCGGCCGCTCTATCTGGTGACGTGTGCTCTCCACCAGCATCAAAGGAATTCTTACACACCGCCCTACAGTATCACCGTGGTACTGGCGACAGAGAAAGGCAAAAGCATCAGCCCCTGCACAACCCAGGGAGGCAAAGGCACCAAGGGACCGGTGCAACAAGGCCGAACACAACACAGTAGATGCTATACACACCCCAGCGGCCATCTGCCGCCACCGCAATCAAGAAGACACAGCTGCATGCCCTTAGGGGCGATTACCCATTACTGCAAGCGGAAGTACAGGCATGCCAGGTGCCAGTGAGAGGTACCAGCCTACCAAGGTGTGCCCTTACAAAGACAATGTGCAGAGACAATGCAAGAGCCCCCGATAAAGCCCAAATCTGCACCCGCCCAGACAAGCATCAAAGTGACGAGCAGCAAGGCACAAGGCGGTAAGCCCCTAAAGGTGCAAGGAGGACGTGCGCTGCACATACAGCCCCGGAGGCTATCTGCCGCCACATCAAGCGAAGACACTTTGACACAAACCCCTGGTGGTGAACGGCCACTACCGTGAGATAAGGGATCAAGCAGGCCAAGCGCCAGAAGAGGGCACCGCGAAGAAGGACTAGGATCGCCAAATCCGAGGTGCGCCAGAGCATGCACCCAAAAGTTCAACCGCATGAGGAGGCGCCCCAGAGGGTGAGACCTCTCCACGAAAGAAGAAGCAATGCTGAAGGCAGCAGGGAGATCCCCTACATCTCCACTGCTCCAGCGAAGCCCCGCAGTGGGCCAGCCAGCACTGTGTCCTCCCCCACACTGCCTCAAGATGGAGTCGCCAGTGACCCAAGACAGGCAAGAGGAGAGTCGCACACTCCAAGTGGCCAGCCACTACCACAGATCCCTACTGCCCGTGGAAGTCATTCCCAGAAGAGGGAACACCCGGAGTAGGAGCTTCAAGAAGCTGCCTGAAGAGGGAGCATACGAGACAAGTGGCTGTTCGCCACCCAGCAGAGAAGAGCGACGGAAGACTCGCCTGCATGGTCCAGAGACCATTGAAGTTGAGAGGCCCTGTTGGCCTTTTTGGAACATGGTGCATGTCACTGCACCCGGAAAGAAGAATCGAAAAGAAGAGTGACAATCCTGTCACCATGAAGAGCTGGACAAACACAGGTGCGCTACGGAAAACAAGAGGAGAAGCACGAGGACTCGTAGCACCACAAGCCAAGAGCACACCCAGAGACACCCAGAGACACCAGACAGCCACCAAGGCGGAACGACGCACCTGGAGACAGCCCCATGGGAGAACCAAACATAAGCCGCAGCAAGCGCGAACCGCGTCTCTCCCCAACGCTTCCCAGTCCGACCGTCCATCCCGAGTGTCGGCAGTCGAAGTCGGACAGCATCCCTGCTCCTGACCGCAGATGCCAGAGGTGAAAGAACAGCTTCAGCAAGGCAGAGACATGTAGCTGCAAAGTCCCTCCAGAAACCTCCTCTCCGAGAAGATCGTCACCACCTGTCGTCCAGGCCCAATGGCAACTACATCATTATTGCCACGTGCATGACAACGCACTCAACAGGAAAGGTGGAAGTATGACCGGAGGGTCTACACTAAGAATCGGGCAACCAACCAAGTTCCGGAGGGGAAGTCGTGAGTGGCTGGGCCGGACGCAGAAGAGAACCCGAGCTGCTAAAGGAGCGCATCCCGACACACCAACAGCCAGTGGAGTGGGTGACAACCAGAGAATGAACTGGCGACCGCCCAGCGGGAGACCGAGAGTAAGCGCAAAAACCTGCGCGAACAGAGTCTCATGCCTCACGTTTCTCAACGTGTCCATCACGTCACTGTCACCAACGTCCTAGTAGCCCAAGAAGTCCAAGTGCACGGATGTAACTGCCTCCCCAAAGGAAATGGAGGCACCTGGCCACCCCCGCTCCAGGTGATCGACTCAAGACTAAAGGCCTGCAACCATCAAGGCAAGTCATCACCAACCGTTGTCCAGATTCACCACACGGCTGGCAATACCATCACGCCAGTTCTCATCAAATGCGTCAAACACTACTATATTGAGTACCAATGGACTGGAGTCCTACACCGTTGCCAAACCAGCCGACAAGAAGACCCCGCGAATACCTGCTACACTGGCTTACACCTGAACTGCGGCAGCGAGAGCATGTCTTGACCAAGACTCATCCACCCCTGAGGTTTGTGCGAGCGACTGGGTACTGGCTCCTCGGTGGTCTTGCAGCTGCCCCACGTCGGCACACACGCAGCCCCAGCGCAGCTCACAAGCAGTCCCGTGGCAAACCCGACAAAGGGCCTCCCCAGGCGGGAGAGTTGGACGAGACATTGCCCCACCGACAGGTTACAGGATACAGCAAGGTAATCTGACAGGGGCGTCAGTCGATCCCGCAACACTTTCGTGAACTTTCACCATGGACTCCAACCATGCTCTTGACGCACCCAGTTTACTGAACTGTTATTACCCACCACATACCATCCTCAACGTCAGCAAAGGGGAGCCACCTCAGACCAAAAGACATGGTTCCACTAGCATGGTACGAGAGTGCAGCTGACGTCTCCAAGCCAGCGTTCGTGTCCTGAACCACTCAGGTTAAATTATGAGTGCCTGCTGAGATCGTCCTGCTGCAGTCAGAGTCACCAGCCCCTGTCTGCTGTCTTCCTGCTGCCTGACACAAGAAGCTGATGGACCCGGTGGTGTATAGTTAATTGTTGTTTACCCCAACAGGTTGGACTAGTGATTGTTTTGCTTTCAATAAAATTTGGGAGGAATGTTGTGTCCTGCTGGACACGTTCTAGTGTCTCAGCAGACACAGAGTCTGTTAACCACTCCCTTGTGGGAGTAGGCACACATGCACCCCACACCCATCCATCACAGACTCACGAGTGACGTGAGCCTGTTACGTGAGCCTGTTAATAAAAGGGCCCGGGTGCATGTCATGTGCTCGTGGCCAGTTGTAGTATCCCCATAATGGTGTCTGTGTCAATACTTTATCAGCATGTGGGCCTAGGGCCCACGACACATTAAGTTTTTAATATCATGCAGACAGGCATCCCTCCCTCTCCTCCCTTATGTCTGTGTCATCGTTCATTAGTTATGAGGGCCCAGGGCCCACGATCTAACATTGGCGACGAGGGGGTCTGACCCCGCATGTACGCTAGCTGCAGC
Source organism: Calotriton arnoldi (assembly GCA_963921515.1). NCBI lineage: Eukaryota > Metazoa > Chordata > Amphibia > Caudata > Salamandridae > Calotriton > Calotriton arnoldi. The sequence continues at coordinate 216,901 of CAWUFW010015084.1, read as the reverse complement.
TCGAGTGATCCCGCACCTCGTGCCTCTACAGCCGCACGCCGTGGACCGGCGCAAGATTGGCCTGAGGGAGGCAAGAGGGTGACGTACCACCCCAACACCAAAGTACCCTCCTCGGCCCCCACAAAGCCTACATGGGGCAAGGTGGAGGTGCCCAGGTGCGTGCAGCGAGGAGCAGTCCAGCTAGAGGCTGACGGCAGAAACATCGCCTGCACGCGAGACGAGCGTGGATGGGCCCGTGAGTGTGACTGCCACTGCAGCCCGCACATAAACTTTCCTCCCGGAACGCTGCTTCTCCTGACCTCTTCACGAGCAGCCACAAACCCCAGCTACTGTTGTCAGCCCCTCCCACCCCTCCTCTCTGAGGTCACCTCCCAGGCAGGCTCTGGGCCCTCCCCCTGTGTGTACACACAGGTATTTGGCCTCTTCTGGTAAAAGCTCTGTTTATTGCTATGATCGCAGGACAGCCCTCTCCCTCTAGGTATCGACCCCACTCTTTTGCATCTCCAAGCCCGCAGTTGTCAGCAGTTTTTTGCCAAATAACTTGCTCCGGTTTCCTGCTCCGCACTGCACGAGGCAGCACCGTCTTGTCCACCTGCTGCGCGCAGCGTCACCCTGGCTTTAAAGGGGATTTAAACTGTGCAATACTCCAATAGTAGCTCCCGTGGGAATACAGGGGACCTCAAGCCTCGCTCACCGCCATGGAGATCGGAGGTGCACTAAAGACGTCTCGGAAGGGACAGCAGCTGATGCAGGAAAAGTACAGGCGACGTTGGGAGGTGAGTGAGGGGTGGCCCGCTGTGGTGGAGGTGTTGGTGGGCCCCCCTTGCCACCGCGAGATCGCCCTGGTGCAGCCCGGGTATTACGGTACATCGCGGCAGTCAGCGGGAGCGCTCTTGAAGGTTGGAAGCCCCGCGCTGCCGAGAGAACTTTAATGCTCTGGGTGATAAATTCATGTATACCCTCCCTATACAAAATGGCGACTCCCACAGCGCTGCCCACCGTGGTGGGTGATGTGCCCCAGCGCCCTTTCGGGGTCTGCGTGCGCCTCGAGAGCCTAGGGACACCGGGGGTGAGTCCGACCCTTCCCTTTCCACAAAGGGGTTTGGAAAAGGGGCCCAGGATGCCGGACCCCAACATGGCCGACACTGGTGACTCCTTCCCCCGTGCTGAACTTTTACCTACTCATCCCTCCCTGGACTATGCCTGACATCAAGAGGACCTCCAGCTCTCGTTTTGCCGAACTTCAGACATTTCTCTTTTGCCGAACTGCCTTATCTCTTTCTCGCCCTCAGGTCCCCCTCTCGCCAATCTCAGCCTCCGACTCTTCTCCCCTCCCACCCCCACCGCTCTCTACCCCCTTTGATGTCTCATTTCTCCGTTCAATCTGTTAATATGTAATTTTGAGGTGCCCAAGCCTAATCGCTGGTAAAATGTAATCATGAGTAAAGTCACTACTTGTGTATATATGCTTAGATATTACTCTAACCACTAGTATATGTAGTAGACCTTTGTACTTACTACCATTCCTAGGAGTTTAGCGTTTATCCGTTTGTATCTCTTCCTTGAGTGACTTTGCAACTTGTACATTTGCAATTTTTGTCTGTGTGCATCTCTTCCTTGTGTGACTCTACAATTTGTACATTTACATTTTTTTTAAGTCCTTATGTAACGCTACCGGTTCTTTTGTAAAGCCCTCTGACGCAGGGGGGGAGGGTGCCGAACTTCTGACATTTCTCTTTGCTGGACTGCCTTATCTCTTTCTCCCCCTCAGGTCCCCCTCTCGCCAATCTCAGCCTCCGACTCTTCTCCCCCTCCCACCCCCACCGCTCTCTACCCCCTTTGATGTTTCATTTCTCCGTTCAATCTGTTAATATGTAATTTTGAGGTGCCCAAGCCTAATCGCTGGTAAAATGTAATCATGAGTAAAGTCACTATTTGTGTATATATGCTTAGATATAACTCTAACCACTAGTATATGTAGTAGACCTTTGTACTTACTACCATTCCTAGGAGTTTAGCGTTTATCCGTTTGTATCTCTTCCTTGAGTGACTTTGCAACTTGTACATTTGCAATTTTTTTCTGCTTGTATTTCTTTTGTAACGCATGTAATCCAAAGTCCTTATGTAACGCTACTGGTTCTTTTGTAAAGCGCTCTGACACCTTTGGGTAATGTTCGCTATGTTCGCATTTATTTTGTAACTCATGTAATTCAAAGTCCTTATGTAACGCAACTGGTTCTTTTGTAAAGCGCTCTGACACCTTTGGGTAATGTTCGCGCTATATAAAATCGCATTAAATAAAATAAAAAAATAAAATAAAAAAGTGTTCTTTTATGCGGTTACCTTAGCCATAGTGTTCTTTTATGCGGTTACAAGTGTTACAAGTGTAGAGCTCCACCTGCACGTTCTCATTGCGAAAAATGCAGGGACGTGAGGCTTGTCAAAACTAAGTGGTAAATAAACCGTCAGTGACACATGCGCAGACGCACGGCTAGGCGCCGGTGTTGCTGTCCAAGATCAGGACACTGCGCGTGCGCGGACCAGGATTCGCTGTGAATTACCAGCCAGATGGTGCGTTCCAAGGGCTCCCTTCACTCGATGCCGGGATGGTATGCCCCCGAGTAGACGCAGAAAGGACGCGGCTCTGTGACAGCTGTGCCCGGCACTGACAGCGAGGGGGAGAGGCGGCCCGGGCTCCGCGTGAGCGATCATTGCAGCAGCTTCGCCTCCTTTATTGCGAGCCCCGCAGCTGCGGCAGCCGTTACCCTGCGCCAGCTTTGTGCTGACCCGGAGCCCTCAGCTTGCACGCGGACTCCCTCCCCTGCGCGTGAGAAGTGAAGCAGCGGCGTGCTCTGCCCCGGACTCCGGCGGCTGCTTGTATACACACTGTAAAAGAGGGTGCACGGGTCCCTGATCCCAGAGCCTGTCGGTGCACTCACGCCAGAGTCTGGACTCAGTCTGCGCCGGTGACTCCTGCGGCTGCATGCAGACGGTCCAGCTCCCGCCGGTAACGGTCTCCGAGCACACCAGCCCCTGATTTACTGCCTGCCCGCTATATTCGCAGTGTCCAGATTGACCAACGACCCCCAGTCGGTACACAATAGCCTGCGTGGGCACCATTTACTAACTGCTCAGTCCGTGCCTAGCAATCTGTGTGCCCGGAACTTCAATTCTTCTCTTGGTGCACAACGGTACATTGTTCGTTTTCTTTGGAAAGCAGGCTTACCGACCCAGCTGCAAGGCTTACTTATACTCACATGTACCTTGGTTTGATGATACTAGCCTTGTCATATTTTATTCCCTACCCTCCCTACTAGTGACTGAGTTAAGGTTCTCCATCACTCAAGTTCTCTTGACCAAGCATCAGCACCTGTTCCTCTCCCCCTAACTCTGTCTTGTGTGCACCCAGCTGTTGGCATCTCTTCGAGGGGTACAGCGCAGGTTTTATGGTACCTGGATTATGAACTGACCCCATCAGGTCTTCTGTCTCGGCCCCCACCCCGCTAGCGCTTAGTTATAAATGATAGAGGATACCATGACCCTGCTGTCCCTCCTTGGCCGCATCATGCGCTACTTCCTGCTGAGGCCGGAGACGCTCTTCCTTTTGTGCATCAGCCTGGCCCTCTGGAGCTACTTCTTCCACACAGATGAGGTCAAGACCATTGTGCAGTCCAGCCGAGATGCTGTTCAGATGGTCAAGGGCAAGGTGGCCGAGATCATGCAGAACGACCGGCTCGGAGGCATGGATGTGTTGGAGGCCGAGTTCTCCAAGACTTGGGAATTCAAGAGCCACAACGTGGCCGTCTACTCCATCCAGGGTAGGCGGGACCACATGGAAGATCGCTTCCAGGTCATCACCGACCTGGTCAACAAGAGCCATCCATCCATCTTTGGCATCTTCGATGGGCATGGCGGAGAGGTAGGATGCTTTGCTTGTGCTACAATTTGTGGTTTAGCGCTTAAGACTCTGCAAAGAGACATCAGAATGAGCTGTTTGCGAGCATTGTCATCTTTATGCAGAGCCGCATCAAATTTGAAATGTCTTGTAGCAGAAGTTTTCTGTTGAGGAACAGATTAGTGTGGTCCTCCATTCACTTTGCAACATTGTGTAGGAGATGTTCTTCTACAAATGGTATTCAAGCTTTTTAAACCCCCTGCCTTTGTAAATTAATTTCATTGGGGCCACCAAAAAACATACTTTCTCCCAATTATTCTAGCCAGTGGTAAATACTGTAACAAGCTTAAGAATTTTAGTGGGGCTTGAGGGCACACCATCTCCCAAATATGCACAAAACCAATTTTCAGTGTTGTTTTTCAAGTTCTCATGCTAAATATATTCAATGTGAAATATACCAATAACACCAAAAATGTAATGTCGGATCACAGGGCAGGTTGCCATATTAAAATAACTGCCCAGTAGCAATGTTCCATCTAATTTAAAAAAAGAAGAGAAAAAATTCCAATAAAAACCATACGTCAAATTAAAAATACATTGTAAGCAAAGGAGTCAAAAAGTGCGAGGGACTTAAGGAAGCATCAAAGATATGTAGACATAAATTAATGTCTGTTCGTGCTATTTTACTGTGACACATTATAATATGTAGCTGGCAATTTGCCCCATATCATGATTGACGCCCTCTACCAGTCTTGGCACACTTTACATGCTGGAATGTTTGAGCATGTAATTACAATGATAAAAGTAAAACTGTTGGTTCTTGCTTTTTATTGTGCCACATTATCATATGTTGCTGGCAATTTGCCTCATATCATTGACGACATCTGCCAGTCTTGGCACTTTGCAAGCTGGAATTTTCTGAGCATGTACTTACAAATGATATAAGTAAAACTGCAAGTCTAATTATGCAATGTGCTGGTGGCTAAAATACCAGGATTGGCTGGAAGACTTGGGACACTTGCCACTTCTGAACAAATTTAACATTAACCCTTTGAAAACCGTACTCATTTATGATTGCCAACGCGCCATGTTGGTGTACCTGCCACAGCTAAAGTCTCCACAGTGTCTTCCTTTATCCAAAATGAGGGTTGAGACTTTGAGGGGTGTTTAGAGGCCTCCCTTTGACTCCTGCGCCCATCGAGGGCATTAATGACAAAAGGCATTATTGATGGCCCATAAGAGAGTGCCTACTGCCCCTTTGTTTTCTTTTATTAAAATTGCAGTACTTAGCATGACGTTTGTCCTCCCATGGGTCATACAAAGTGTTCCACTTAGAAGAGCCTTCCTACCCCGGGGACATGCAGCCCACAGTTTGCAGACCACTGTTCTAGATTGTAACTTATTATGGGCAGAGGGCCACAGACTTAGCAATACCTTAGAGCAGGTTAACTCATGACCATAGTAGATCAGTGGTTGCGCGATTCAGAAACCGCCAATGCCAGAACAACAATTTCCAGTGCTTAATTTGAGTCGGTGGATTCTGGTGCTCAGCACCGGCACTTAATCATCAACACCAGCGCTTTTCATGAGCGCCAGTTAAGGACACATTGATTTATGGGGAGATTAAGTGATTTGCCTAGAATCACAGAATATTGAGCTGACCCCCGAACCTGGTTCCCCAGCGCCCAAGACGGCAGCTCTGCCCATTATGCCACATCTTCTCCCCACTTTCATGGTTAGTAGTTGGTTCAGTTTTAGATGGCGCTAACAAGAGAAATGGGCTGGTGCAAGCTGCCTCCTGACGAGAGCCCCAGCACTTATTTCTTTACAAATCAACCACTGACAATGTCCCTAAATATAGGTGCTGCAAATCGTCATCTGTGTAGATCTAATGTTTACTCATGCAATAACTTCCATCAGCCGACTGTTCCCATATTCACACCTACCATCAGAAAGGCAATGTCCTTCTTTGAAAGTCACGCCAGAGCAGTGCTTTACTATGGTTGGTACACCGAAGAGCAGAGTTTTGCTATGTTAAAAGCATTGAGAGCAGATGTTAGTGAACATATGAAAATTTCAGAGCAGAGAATTCTCCAATTATGAACACCGAGCAGCATTTAGATCACTGGTACCAAGCAGTGCCGGATTAAACCCTGTGGATGCCCCCCCCCTCACAAATTATCTTCTAAGACCCAATGCACTGGTTTATTGTTTACAAACTGACACCTGCCAGAAGATGAGCTTTTAAGAAAAACTGTTATGTGAATCTGATGTCTCTGGTTTATGTACTCTTAAGTTGTTAATGGGTACATTATATTAATACAGTATTTTCTCTACAGAGTCTTTAATGCAAAGTTTTCGTTTCTTTGAGCTGATTCATTTTTTTCAATCGTTTGGAATCAATATTTAAGAAAGCTTGATTGTAATTTTCTTTCAAGATCAAATCAATATAATTTTGATCCATTGTCACGGGGCCCCTAAAAGGATTGGGGGGCATAGGCCGCTGCTTACTTTGCCTATTTGGTAATGCGGAACTGGTACCAAGAGGCAGAAACATGCCAGACCCCGCAGTCAACAAAGCTGTCTTAATTACAGCCCATTGTCTTCAATGTCACATTATTCGACTAAGGAACGTTCTAGTACTGATGATGCCAAAAGTTGAATTACTCTACGAGTTGGTCCCACTGTCTTATCAGCTCCATAGAGCAGCTGATCGGTAGCCTCTGAAATGTGAGGGAGCACTCCCTAATCTAGAGACAAACTAGAGAAAAGAGTTTTCAGTTTAAGACTCTGAACATAGTCTTGGGTGGTCAAGTCTCTGAAGTTTGGGGGGAGTAGGCTTAGCTTCAACTGAAAGTCATTAAACTAGTTCAGGAGAGGTGTGGCGCAGTGGCCAGGGAGGCTGACTCCAGAGTGCAGGGCTCGCGGTTCAGTGCCTGCGGCAGCTCAGCACCATGTGACTCTGACAATATCTCTCTTAATCTCCCCGACGGCCCCCAGCGCCTTGAGACCTTTAGGGGTGAGTAGTCCGCGCTTTACAAATACCTTTAGATTTATTTAGATTTCTACCTCATACATGCTCCCCTGAGCCTGAAAGCAGTGCTAACGTTTGGATTACCAGGGTACTCCGTGTCACGGTTTTCTTCTAATGTATTGTGCAAATTATAGAGCAATTGGAGTAGCACATCTGAAAGCAATTTTTTGCAAAATTAAAGCCCTCGACTGAATTCTTGTGTCCCTGATGAAATGTTGTCATCTGATCATTTTAAAGGCTAGATTAGAGTTTGCATTGCATGTTGCTGGTCAGGAATACAGGAGGATTCACTTCCCACTATTCTGCTACAGTCCAATTGCAGAAAGTGAAACAAACAGTGGAAATTCTCTTTCTATGACTGTATGTTGCACAAGATCAAACAAGTGGTGAGAGAAAATTTAATTATTTTTAATGTTTAGGATGCATGTTGAAGTTCACAATGGGAAATGAGCACATGGGGAGTCAGCTGATCTGTGTTTACCAAGAACACGAATAATGTCAAATGCAAACTAAAGAATTAGTCTTGCTGAAGAAATCCAAGAGAAAAGCAAACATCCGTTCGTTCCAGTGCTTTACCGCAGAATTTCCATTTTTAACTTGAGTTTCTGAGGCTTATTGCTCGAGTCTAAGACGCAGTTCGGTTCGAGGACCCCCAATACCAATATTTATAGTTAAGGGGGTTCCTGCTGTCTCCTTACTGAACTTAAGACGCAGTGTGTGTTGTCCTCGGGCCCAGGCCCTCAGCCCGGAGACCTGTCAGTCACAAGTTACTCCATCCGTCTCCCTCCGAGGAAGATGAACATACAGGGCCTTGTTTTCATTTCCTCTGGCGCCTTTGTGTCATGCGGAGTTTGCATTCCCTACAGCTGCCCCGACAGATCAATCAAACGTGGTGTCATGGTTGAAAAATAGGTGCGTTGTTCAGAGAGCAGCGCAGCACACTGGGCGACTGTTCCACAGAGCCCGGGGCTTAAGAGAACGCCGTTCCAGGCTTCGCAGAGCGTTGCAGTATTTAGGACAGCTGTCGTCCAATGCAGTAAAATAATATTATTAATAACAATAATAATATTATATGGTTTTTATGAGGTAGGGTCGTTTGAGCAGAAGAGTTTGCATTATTTTTGCTTCCAGTTCTTTAACCTGTTACAGCTGCATGTTGTTATCCAGATTGCTACGTTTGTTTCTTCTTTCTTTGATTATTTGTTCATGGAATGTATGTCTCGGGCATGCCCCAATTTAATTTATGTTTACAGTCACCTGAGGCTCGTTCGCTCCTTCCAGAGCCTTGACAGCCTTCCTGGAGACGCCCATTTCCTTCTATGCAAGCTGCCTCTCAGGTTCAATCAGTAATTTTATATAGCGCAGCTACTCACCCGTGAGGGTCTCGGGGCGCTAGGTTGTCATACCACATCCCACGAGGTCCCGTTGCGCAACAAACTGAGGCTGCAATCGCGCACCCCAATTTTTGTGCTGCGCCATGCATTCGCAGCCTTGTTCTCCATTATGATGAAAGTCTATTTTCTTGTGTGCATTTTGGTTGTGTGCCCATCACACGTATTAGTGGTGTGGTGGGGAAGAGTCCTACTGATCTAGAGTGGATCAAGGTGCCTGGCACTGGCAAAGTTGAGTTGTGTGCAGAGGATGGCACCACAACAAAGCAAGCAGGCTGGCCACCTAGTAGCAGTCTGTGCAGGTGTTTTGCAGTTATTTTAGAGAAGTCATAACATCTGAAACTTAATGCGGTTACCAACTTCTTGTGAGTCTGGGACCTTCTACGTCATCTCACTGGTGAAATGACTTCTCTCTTCCTCCCTCCCATGATTCGGATCCCCACACTGTGGCAGGTCCAGACAGTCTGCCCCATCCCCTGACTCCCTATGGAATCCCACGTAAATGTAATTGAAAAGTGCATGCATACATTTGGCGTGCATGATTGATAGTTGCCGTCCAGTTCATATGACGAGAATCTCTAAAGGAAAAAATCCTGAAAATAGCAAGTATGCAATAGTTGCTTTCAAATTTAACCTTTTAGCTCCAAATAGGGACTTATTTCGGCATTAGTTATTTTATGCAGAAATACGACAGGAGGAAGGGGACAACCTTTGCTATAAGTACCAAAACCAATGAACAAAGAAAAGTAGATTAAGATCACTGAATAAATGGGAGGAAAAAACAGTTGTTTAGGATGGTTTTTATATGGTTGTGTATACAGGCCTGCACAAGGTCTGATATATTCTGAAGCATTATCAATTTACTGAGGATACCTTCTTGGTATTAATAGTAAAACTTAAACACACCAATTGTGCACTCTTCATAAATTGACCGCATACAGTGCTTTGTTCTAAGCTTGTTCAAGTGAGTGATTTGACTGGTGTGAAAGTGAAACTTTTTGCTAGATCATATTTGTCTAATTCAGATCTGGCTAGGAGCGGCGCATGAGGAAAATGAATATGTTTGGCACGATTAATGTATTTTATATTTTCTGTTTATAAAAAAGATTTTTGATATCTGCTACCTACACAGAGTCAATTATGAGTTCTTGTTAGACCAATAAAGGGTGGTTATGTGAAGGTTTACAGAAGTGAAAAATTTATCACTAAAAACCTAAAAAAAAAAAAAGTTTAAAAAAATTGGTACTTGTGATTGCCAGTGATTTTCATAAAAATCAAAAATAGAAAGTAATGTGTCAAAAACTGTCCAATGTCTCTCAAGGCGCCTTGGCACTAAAGGAGAGGTTTGGCTTTGTTTGCAGTGATTCAATCCCTAAGTTTTGAGTCAGAACTTACTCTATACCCATAGCTCTAAGATGTCGAACTTGTAGATGACAAGGTGCTGGCATTGCTCAGACAAGAAATTTCGACCAGGTGAAGGGGTTTCCTTGCAGCAGTACATTATCCTGATTTGGGAGCTTTCTATTTAGAAGGGGTCCAAAACTGCAGGTTCGAACATTTGAAAAGGGTAAAGGAAGTGTAACCAAACCCAATCCAGTTGCTGTTTTTCAGGGCTTAGTTATAAATATTTTGATATTCCCCTGTAACACCCTAGTGCTGTGACACAGACATACAGTCAAGCCTGGCTTGCTGTAATAGGGGGGTTCCCTGGTAGACAAAGGCATGCAGTTGTGACAGAGCTCAATGTATGGGTACTCTTTGGCAATCCTTAGCCTAACCTGAGGTTAAAAATCCTGACTTCCAATTTGAAAAAAACTAGGGCACCTCTGCAAAGGGAGGTGAAAATCCGTCACATTTTGTAGGTTGTGCTGCCATTAATGGCAGAAGGAAACGCCCAACTAAAAGCTGGTGCAGTGCTTTAAAAGAGCACACAGACATTTGTGCCCTGTTTTATCACTGCATCGACCTTTAAATGAGGCAGGAGGAAGGAATTACTGTTCGACTGCTATTCCATCCATCTTAGCAGAGGTTGTAGGGCACGTTAACTACCTGAAGCAACATCCAAAAAACCAGAACCTGATACAGCTCAGTCTGGTTTCAGTTTAGGTGTGCGAGATAGCAGCATGGGTAAATGTCTAAGATGAATTCCTGAATTTCTTGGATGAGAGTAAATTCACCATTCCATTTCTTAATGACCTTTCAGTCACTCTCGACGGTGGATCATTCCATAAGTTGATAAACACTAGTTGCGATTGCCAGCATCTCCACTAACACATTATGTTGGTTCAGATTGTGGCTTGGGGGATGACCAAAGGCTTTTTTTGTGTTTATTTTCCTCTTTGCCAATTCCATTTCCAGAGGGTGTGTCAATCTCACCACTGCTTCTCAACATTAGCATTAATGTAGGTTTGCATTCTTATGCTGATGACCGATAAGAGCGCCTCAATGAAATCAGTGTACGTCTTAGTATCTCACCTGACAGATGGAGTACCACTTCTTAAATTGAATGGATTAAAGACAGAATTCAGAATCCTAAGGCTAAAGTTCCCAGTATCTAAACATCAAATTTATCTCCGTATCGCATTCTGCTATGGGCACCTTAATGACCTTCTACTGAATCTTCAAGAAACCTTGGTGTTATCATTGCTGCTGAACTTGCTCTGAGCAGACTTATTGGTCATGGGCCTCTCTGAGGATTTGAAGTATTTACTATTACTTATTTAATATTGGAACTGGTCCAAGGCAGGAATTGAAGTCTGTTGCATCACCAGTAGCTTCTTTTAGGGCCACATGCATCAAAGGAAAAACCGGTCGCAAACGGGCAGATTCTCAGAATCTCCCTTTGCGACCGGTATTTTTGCATTTGGGATGCATCTTCCCAAATGCAAAAATCGCAATTTAAGTAATCGCAATATTTGCGATTACTTAAATTGCGATTGCATTTAAGGAATCGCAAATTGCGATTCCGTAAATGCAATGCATTAAACAAAATAATGTAGCGATTTCGCTAATAAGAATCGCAAATTACCATCAATCTAAAATTTTCGATTTCTTTGAAAAATGCACTAAAGTGCATTTTTCAAAGTCACATGTTACACACACATGCCCTTGGGGCATGTGTGTGCGCAACATGTGGTTAAATTGTAATTTCAGGGGTGCAACAGGGTATCCTTTTGGAACCCTTGCACCCTTGAAATTGCATGCGCAATTTGCGAGTACCTATTGGGTACTCGCAAATTGTGCATGCAATTCCCATTTATTCCTATGGGCCTCTGAGCCCATAGGAATGAATGGGAATCAATTCCTTAATTGCGACTTGCAATTTGCGAGTCGCAATTAAGGAATGTTTAGGAATCGCTATTTTTTTAGCGATTCCTACATGCATAGGCTTTTGCGATTCCATAATTGCGATTCCTTAATCGCAATTAAGGAATCGCAAAAGCCTACCTTGATGCATGTGCCCCTTAGTTATCTTTTCTTTTTTCTTTATTAAGCGCCCTCATAAATCTCTTACTCGTCTGCATAGGCAGGTGGAGGTAGAGAATATCAAGTAGGAAATATCATCCTAACATAATATTGTAGGCAAAATATCAACAGTGTTAGTCTATATAACGATACGTTTACTATCCTTAAGCCCACATATGTGTACATATATACAAGGTATGTAGATGCGGGGTTAAAAGTATTAAATAAATACGTACCTATATGTGCCTGCTTTTTCAACATTTTGATCCTTGATATTTTGCCTACAATATTATGTTAGAACTGTATTACCTACTCAATATTACAGACTACAACTTCCCACATAGATTGCAAAACATAGGTGCCACCAAACTAAAGCCAAAAGACTGTTACACAGATTCTGAGAGCCCGATGCTCCTTGCCACTCTGCTCATTGGTCCATTTCATTAAGCGCAAATGTCTTTGTAACCAATGATCTGAGTGTCTATTTAGAAAGCTTTTAGATTACATTCCCAAGCACGACCCATGTTCTGCATCCCAGCTATGGCCGCCAAATTTACTCCAGTATGCCAGTGCCAGCATTTTCCCACAGGTGTCCCATGCTAATATTTACTTCCAGTGTGCCAGCACTTTGCTGTGGGTATTCCATATGCAAGTATTTCCTCCAGTATATAAGTGCCAGCATTTTGCCATGCGTGCCTCTGTAAGCCAATAAGTATACCAGATCCAATTGCAGACACATAAACATAACAACACATTCTCACTCACATTCAATTACTCACTCTCATACTGATTCGCTCACCCAACTTGCTCACTCGGTCATACTCGCAGTTATTCATTTACACTCTCTGTCCAGCACTCACATTTACACACACTCACTCTTACTCGTTCATACTTTCTTGCAATGACTTTCAATTAGTGTCACTCATTCTCAATTATTCTCATTCACTTTCACTCTGGGTCTTGTTCTCAACCAGTTACGCTCACTGTCACTCATACTCATTCTCAGTCACGCTCCCTCACACATTATTATTCATTCTTACCCACTCTTACTCCTTCTCTAATTCACTCATTCTCACTCACTGGTACTGACACTCAATCTAATTCATTCTCATTAACCACCTATCACACACACTCACTTATTTTCACACACGCTTCCACATACAAACATGCTAACATACACATGCTCTCTCACACAAAGACAATCTCACCCGCATGCACGCACACAACATAGACTTAAACATTTCATTTTACTTACGATCCCGTTCCAGCAGCCGCTGCAGGTAAGAGCGGTGGGGCCGGCTGGGGGGATGGGGTGGGGGTGGGGGATTTCGAGAGACGACCACAAGGGAAAAATAAATAAATAATTTTCCCTCATGGTCGTTTCTCGAAATTCCCCCCCCGTCGGCCTCGCCCCCCCCCCACACCGCTCTTACCTGCAGCGACTGCTGCTGCGTTCCAGATCCTGTTGCTCCATTTTTTGTATTACTCTAATAGACTATAATTCACAATTAGTGAAATAAAAAGTTGCCAATAAACACAGAGGTATGAATCCGACGCCTGTAAGAGTGAGCCCCAGCATCCCCCGTATGAAGAAAGAAAAAAAAAAAAGTCAACATCCAGCATTAACTTCACCCTGACTCTTTTCCTGTAGGTACCAGCAAGTAGTATGAAACTTGAATTTATAATCATGAGTTAACTGTTTGCCACAGTAGTTTAGTCTGTGCTAAAAGCTTTCATGTCTTCTTGAGCAGAGTCTTGCCACAGCGTTACACCCCTGAAGTGCTAACATGTTATACATGTAGCTGCTCAGAACAGTGGATACTTTTGTGACTTATAATAGGTCTCCCCAAACAAACACATAGCCTACACATTATCTTACAGTCATCCTAGCCAGATACTCCGAGACCGTAAAAAGGCTACCAGCCCCTTGGATGCAAAAACTCTGCCTTATGTGCAGAGGATTATGGGAGCTTGTATGCAAATTAGAGGTATGATACCGGTCTTGTATATAACTTCATATTTTTGTGTAATTTCCCCTTTGTTTACGAGAGGCTGCACTCCTTGGGTGATCTGCATTTGGTTACCCTAAAGAGCTGTCTTATTTTCTTTATATATTTTTTGCAAACCCGTTGTGTTTTTGTTGGACACTAGCCTTAACGAAGGAGTATGTCCTCTAGTAACAGCTCAGAGTATTGCACAGTTTGCTCCTCTGAGGCTGTATCATGTTTCTGTACAATGCAGAATGTGCATAGTGCGCAGAATGCAAAAGGTGATGTGTAAAAATGCTTCAAACTAACCACTGATTTTTACTCCTGGTGTTAATAATACATGCATTGATGTCTGGAAAACCAATATAAACACTACCAAATAATGTCCGTTTTATAGAACGGAAATAACTTATTGAGCTATAGTTCAAAAATACAACTGAAGGCTTATGCTGATTGTTTATAGTAACATTGTCCCTCCTATTCATGGACGTCGATTCACCAAAATGCTAGAGGAAGTGAAATCATAGATGCTTTGACTTTATTGGTGTCACAGGAAGGGACATCATATGAACTTTGACCTTGAATCTTCCTAGGCAGTGATGTCACATGACCTTGATCCTGAGAGAGGGTAGGAGGGGTGGGTGTATTGAGAGGTTGTCAGCCTGTATAGATGCTTTTGGGGACTGGCAGATGATGCAGTCGCGGCCGGCATGACTCGCGGGTGGGGGTTAATTTTAAATAAAAACTTAACTTCGCCAGCCCGGTCCGGTCCCACGTTGCGTCGTCTGTGCTCTGAGTCCTCGCAGGCAGCCTCCCTCCCCTCCCCCAAGCCAATCACAACGCTGCAATGGCAGCGTTGTGATTGGCTGGGACGCCGTCCACACAGGCGTCTATGGGGAGGCCATTTTTTCCATGTAGGCTGCATGCAGCCTACATGGAGAAAAGGGAGAGTGTGTATGACTGGTTTGGTCGGCCCTGGGGCCGACCAAACAGTCAGTGCCCACAACAGTGGGCAAGCCACTCCTCCCCTTCCCTGGAGCAGGGCCGCCCGCCCCCCAACCAAACCCTTCTGCTTTCTCGCAGTGCGAGAAGCAGAAACATAAAATGGTATTTATAATACCATTTTATGTTTCTGCTTCTCGCGCTGCGAGAAAGCAGTGGGGCAACGCTCCTCCGCCCACATGGAGGAGCCACCCCTGAGATGATGTATGTTTTAAAAGTTATGTACGGTGGGGATGCTGGTGTGTTCTTCCTCTCGGCGGTTATTATTGTTACTATGGTGTATCTCACTTGTGAGGAAAAAAATCATTAAATATATTGTTAAAAAGTAAAAAAAATAATAAATAACATTGGTGAAGTTCCATAATAATTGCATGATTAATATAACACAAACTAATGTGTATTTTTATATATCATCTATGTGAAGGTGCGGATATAATATGACAAGGGAACAGTTACCTGATTTGTAGTAAGCAAGCAAAGTGAGTCTGATGTCTTCTAGTGAGATTAGAGGATGGGGGTTTCTCTCCCCTGGGAAAATTTTGAAAATCAAATGGGCTTTAATAGTGCATTGGAAGTCAATTCGTGGTGTGCCAAGCTATTGAAATCTGACAGTCCCAATAAGTTGACTCAATTCTGTTTTTAAAATGTCCTATGTGTGCCCAATATGTCAAAAATTACCTCCATTTGCTAGGGCCAGCATTTTGCTATGGACGCCCCCTTTGCTGAAGCATTACGTACAATATGACAGTGCCAGAACGTTGCTAATACTGCTATCCATGTACTATGGGGGCCCATAAGTAAAAAGGTACGTCTAGTATGTCGAGAAACACATTTTGTCATTGATGGCCCCCTTACATATGCCACGTTGTCCTCTCAGATGACAAGAATTTCCTGCAGTGTGCCAGCATCAGCAATTTGCCACAGTTGTCAACTTTGCCAAGAATTTTCTCCAGTATACCAGAGCTGACATTTTTCCGCGGGTATTCCATGCCAAAACTGAGCTCTAGTGTGGCCAGCGCTAATGTTTTGATGTGGGCATCTAATATGCAAGTATTGCCTCAAGTATGCCAGTGCCAGCATTTTGCCAATGGTGCTTTTATAAGCCAAGAAGCATGCCAGATCCAACATCAGACTTGCAAGCAGAACACATTCTCACTCATGCTCACTTACATTCACTTACACTTATTCACTCACTCATTTGCTCACTCAATAGCACCCCATTTTCACTCAGTCTCTTGCACTCACTCTTACGCTGACTCACTCATTTACATTCTCTCACTCGCTCTTACTCACTTATATTTATATACACACACACACACACACACACACACACACGCTCCGACATATACGCACTCTCTCGGACAAATTCACTCTCACCCACATGCACGCACTCAACATAAGTATAAAGTAATTTGATTTTTCTTACCTTAAATGCTAGTGAATGCCCATTCCAGATCCTGTTGCTCCATTTTTACTACACTAATAGTGAGCAATAGACTATTTTACTATTAGTGTAATAAAAATGAGCAGAAGACGAGGTTGGAGTCAGACCCTGGAAATGCGAGATACCTCTGTGCTCTTGACACTGATTTTGCCACTCTGAGGCCAGGGGTCGCGAAGGCAGTGCCAGGGGTCACAAGGGGCAAGCCAGGCGTCGCAGCTGCGTTCCGCTGGCGATCCCTTAATGGTGTCCATGCTCTTGAGGGGACAACGTATGTGATAAAATAGATGCCTCCATTAATCTTACCTACAACTAATGTCTTTTTTTTTCCCATTATCTTTATCATGCCATAGAGTTGCAATAGTATATGGCACTTCCGTTCTGCGTAATGGAGGTTGGCATTACCCGAAGCTGTGAATGTGGAGACCGGTATTAGCTGTTGTTTGGCATCAGGGGCAGTGGCTCCTCAGGAGCAGAGTAGCATCGCTCCACCTGCTGCGAGCGCAGCAAGCTAACACAAATAAATAAAACGACATTTCAATGCCATTTTATTTATTTGCCACTGCAAGGCTCGTGCTGTTGAAAATGCGAGAGTGGGGGCTGGGCTAAATCCTGCAAATGCAGGCTTACAGCACTGGCCTATAGTGTGCATGAAAGATTGCCTGGCTGTCTAGAGCCGTCCTAACCGACATGCGCAGTCTAGTCCCTGCAATCCAAAGGCTGTGAAACAGCCTGGGGATTGCTGGCACAGGCCACCATCCTCAAAATGAGCGCTGGGTGAGCCTGCTCCCACCAATCCTGGAGCTGCTTTCACAGCATGAAAGCAGCTTCAGGACTGGTGGGAGTTCCATTCCACAAGCAGGAAGGAAGTCCTTCCTTTTCCTGCTTGCGGAATGGAGAAGTGCTGCAGCAGTTGTGCTCCAGCTCGAGTTCATGGCGAGTAGCACTATCGCGCCTCACCATTTTTTTAATGAAGGCAGCCACCACTGTTTGGCGTGTAGATATTGCTGAGGTGGCAGGTTGTACATGTATGTTGCTATGGATCGTGTGAAGTCTGTCCATGCTTATTAAATGTGAAATTTTGACCTGCATGTTGGAAGGCTGGATATGCATATCACTGGCCATCTCTAGACTGGCATCGCTCGTCAATGGGCATGTGGACACTGGTGTTACTTGATGCTGGGCGAGTAGAAGCAGGTCCTACGAGTTCCTGGGGATGCTGAGAATGAAATTGTATATAACCAGATATAGGCAAATGGTGGATAAATAGTTTCTTTTTAAACTGGAATGAGATTTTGTCTACTACTGTCTAAAAGTGCTTTAAAATATTCCAGTTGACTCTACAGTTCTCAAAAAAATCATTGAGTGAGATTCTGAAACCTCATAAGTATATATTCTTTATTTTGTTCTTTAAAGTGCCTTTTAATCCTTTCATGTTTACCACTGTTACTGGCCAAGTGTGCTTCAACAACTACATTTTCTTTCTGGGAGATCCTTCAAACACCCCAGAGAAGTGTACTTTGAAAAGTTTTTTATTTCACTATAACTGGACCTGTACACTTTCATGAGTCCTGTATACAGATCCACCCTGAACGTTGTTTCCTGAGAAGCTATCTGTTATTACAACAGTTTTTTTGGGTGGGAGGGGAGGTGGATTTGGCAAAGGCCAGCAGTACATTCAGCTCTTTGGTCTAACAGCAAAGCATACTTTGTGTTGCCCCGGGCTAAACTAATGAACCCTATGTTTTAACAAAGATGATGTATTTTTGAGTGTGCCCACACTCGTCCACCTCCACTCCCTCTTCCTTTATTTCACACAGTGTTCTGTAATTTCACGTACAAGAGATGTCATGATTGCTCACATGCGGGGCCATCCAGTGAATGATGCTATAAAAGGTTGTATAACCCATTCAGACATCATCAAAGCAGACATTATTGAACTGTTAGTGTTGTAATTGTTTAGGATGTAATAATAGGTAAGTGGACAATTTTATACATTTCAGTGGATGGCCCCTTTTAAGCAGACCTGTCAATCCCCAGGTGCATTGTCTTCGCTTGTTTGGCATAGTTTGTGTGAACAGAGACTTCAAACTGCTTCCCATTTAAAGTGTGGCATCGTACACCGCTGAAGCGATGGGTTTATGCAGTTACGCACGCTGGATCCCAGAATTGTCCATCCCCGTCTATAAAACATAGTCCAACACCTCCAGATTCTTTCAGTGTATTTTTGGTAAGATGAAAGTGCAAGTTTTTCACCACACAAAATTTGTACCAACGTTGCAACCAAGCAAAAGTTATAACAGGAGGATTCATTTTTTGAAGATTCTGCGAAGATATAACTTACATTTTCAACTGCTTAATTTGTAATCATAGGGCTTTCCATTTCATTTATTGACAACAGGAAACGCCGACAGGAGCTAACTGGTTTGCTCAGTAAGAGAGAGCAAAATAATTCCTGTCCGTATCTGTGTTGTAATGTGGCATTAATTTACTCAGACTTCCAATTGTAAACAGCAGCCATTACTGCATGGGTGTGACCAGTGCCCTCACTACATCTTCATGCCAAATGCTGCTTTAACTGTAATCTACTGTGACCATTGCTCCAGTCGAGGCAGTGTAAGATTTTGGCTCTTATGTCACTAAGACCAAGTGTCGATCTAGTCAGGGGCCCGTTGTGACTTGTGTGCCAGTCTGGTCATTGTTTCATTTTCACTCATGTGCCAGCCTTGCCCATGTCTTGTTGTGACTCACATGGCCAGTCAGCCTAGTATCTGATTGCGACTTATGTGCCAGGCTGCCCAGTGTCTCATTGTGCCTTCCATGGCAGTCTGGTCAGTGCCCAGTTGTTACTCAAGTGCCTGGCTGCTCTTTGTCTCATTGTGACTGTCATGCCAGTGTGTCCAGTGTCTGATCCTGACTCACATGCCAGTGTGCCCAGTGTCTCATTCTGACTCACATACCGGTCTGGTCAGTGTTTCATTGTGACTTGTGTGCCAGTCAGCCCTTTGTCTGATTGCGACTCGTATGTCCGTCTGGCCCATGTCCAGATTTGTCTTCTGCGTCTGGTCTGTCCAGTTTCTCACCACCTGCGCTAATCTGAGTACAGTCTCACTGTGATTTGTTTTTCATCCTAACCGATGTATTTTTTGACACTTTTGCCAGTCTTCTATCTGTCTCACTTTTGACCCAAGTCTGTCTTGGAAGAGTCTCATTGAACCTAGTACTACTGGTATTGGTCATCAAAATGTTTGTTTATGTTTTTTGGGCGTGTTGTATGTGGCACACCCCTAGTAGAAGCATCAGAGCTCTTGGGCAGGCGGTTACAGGTAGAACTTAGCAGCTGCACACGGAGCATCAAGTGTTGTCTACGTCTGATGGCAAAAAGCAAGGCAAAGAATCAAACCAGTGTTAAAGTAACTACAACAAGAGTTTATTGTTGTTCCTCTAAACCACTCACGAGCCTCCTTTTGTAATAAGAGATTGATTATAAAGTCTTGAAGAAATGAGAGTCGTGGTGATGTGTATCCCAGCCAAGCTACTTACCTGGAAGACGAGTATGTATGTGAATGTCTAGATATGCATAATGATTACCAGGCTGGATAAATAGTACACCTGTGGTTAAATATATTAAATATTTTGTGTGATTATAGTTTGAATACATATGATAATTGTGAATCTTGGAAATAAATGTACATGTAAACCACTGTTTTTTTAATGATATTTGTTATGGATTTGAGGCGGTGAAAGTCTGTACACTTTCCTTCTTGATTCCTCAAAGAAAGGGTGACTCTTCTTAGAAACCACAGTGTCACCCTGCACAGTATTATACCCATTATAGGTGTTGGATGTCACTGTAAGATAGTTCCAGCTTGGAGGAAAAAAAGGTAAACAGTTTTCTTGGCAATTTGGCAATGCTTGCTTGAAGATAGAAATTGTGTTGCAGTAGATAAGCCAAGTACCAAACTCTCCCAGACATCAGGAAGAGCCTCACTAAAGAATCCAGAAGAAGAATCCAAGATTAATCGAGCTGTAAAAGCCAAGAAATTAAGGGCATAAAAATTGGACGGGTGGAAATTGAACATAATAAAAATAGAGAATGTGTTATGACACTGCTTCCTGTCAGGCTTGCCTTGTATGAATATGAATGAAGCAGGAACTGACATCACAGGAAAAACTCATACTTTCTGTTGGTCAAAGAACTTCCGATCATTTCTTCTGGACAATCCACCATTTGGGGGGAATAGTTCACGTCTCTTTCTTCAGAATGATGGCGTTGGCTGAAAACGCAAAGAAGACATCCTATTCCCGCCGCAGGATTCCAAAGCCCCATCATTGCCTGTGCTGGCTGATGCCTTCCATTGATAGTGGAACATCCCTCAAGGTGACCACACTCATGGAATCATCAGTGCGTTGTATAGCATTCTTATTTTCTTATATTTATGAATAACCAACTTATATTGGTTTCATGTTGTTTATATGGTGATAAGACTTTAAACTTAAAGTTTAATACAAGACACACCAAAAATAACATAAATGTCCTCCCACCCTCACTAATTGCCTATGAAGTTACTTCTTTAAAGGTAACATTTACATAACTTGCAGTTTCCCATTTCTAAATATGAACAGTATTATTCAAATTAAGTAAAAGAAAGAGGCATGGAAACCAAGTTACTTAAAAAGAAGATTTGCTAATAATGCCCATGCACAGACCCAATATATTATCTATACACAGTATATTATGATTGCTAGGAAGATAGTTCAGTCAGCTAAAACACCTGCCCAGTGACCTTCATGTAGGTTACAAGTATGCCATCGGCTCAAATATAGGGAGTATCAATACAGCCTTTAATGAGATCAGTACTATTGGGCTTGGTAAGAATAATAGCCATTTTTCAAGTGTCTAGAGACCATGCCATTTGTGATGAGCACTACTTAGTCATCATTCTTGTTATTTTTGTTTAGTTTCTCTAAAGGTATGCTTATCATAGCCACATATTTCTAGGGGTGGGCAATATATTCCTCTCTGCCGACTGAGTTGGCAGAGTTTTGGCCACTTCACGTTACACATGTAATGCGGAATTCCAGCCAAATTCCGCCAGCCGTCGCGTGGCCCGAGATTTTTCTCGGCGCGGCTTGCAGTGGGTAAGATCGCTCACGATTATTTGCAGCCCCTAGTTGGATTTTCCGGTGCTAGGAGGGCACCCGGCAAGATTTTCCCACTGCTATCAGTCGTGGTGAGAAAACTGCTGCTCGGGTAGAAAATCTACTCGAGGGGTAGCAAAACCAACTTGCGAAGCAGTGCCCTCTTACGTGCCGTGTGGTGCCGTTCACACTGATTTTTTTTTTAGCGCATAAAAAGATCCTGGTGCTAAAAATCACCATGATGTGCGGATTTCCGCCTATTCGTGGAACTCTGAGGAATCTCGCAAAGTTTTCATGTAACTCCGTGAAATTCTACGGAGTGAAACTGTGCGAGTTCCGACCACCCCTACATATTTCCACCTGTTCCAAAATGACTGATGAGCATAGATAGACTTTACATTTCCCTTTAGACATAAACTTGTTTCTTCTGTCCAAATAGCAGGACAATGCCAGTTTGTGAGTAAAATGCATAAAAAGATTTTTAACCCCGAAATGTTAATATTTACTCAAGTGTCACACTTTGAACATCTGCCCCCAAAAGGTAGAGACCCATTTCATTTGTCAAGGATCTGCATGTGCTTCTATTCTAGGTAAAATTAGGTGAATGTGTCAATCTAAAGTAAAGGAAAATTATAGGATTTTTTTTGTTTTTACAAAACCTAATGTGGCGTTATAAAGGCATAATATATGGGTTCTGTTTTTTGTTATTTGTTTTGGGTGAACTGAACTACATTTGTCATTCACATTACTCTGCTTTCCCATCTGACATTTCTTTTGTCAAAATTGTGATTATATTAAATAAAGAATATGGTATCAAGTATGTATTGGAGAAATGTATATACGTGGTTAGAGATCATATTTGTTAACAAATATTATGTCTTTCTTCTTCCCTTTATGTTAAGAAGTTTCACTTCTGTCAAAAAGCCACATGGCCATATCTCAAAATGTAGCTCGAAAACTCTGTGGGATAAACAAGGGATACTTTTGATTCGCTTATTTGTCGCTGGATAACTCTTTCCCCACTGTCTATGGTATTCAGTTTATTTTCTCATTTTACCTTCCCATGCACTTTAACCTGAACGACCTATTTGAGACTCAATTGCAAACCCTTTTATGAAGAGTTCTAAGACATGGGCTTTTATCAGAACAAGAGAGCAAACTTTCTCAACGGCTTTAAAACAATTGAATGTGACTCTCCACCGGAGGATGCATTGTGCCCCTGGTGATAATCTTTCCCTGGAGTTCTTTGTGCCCCCAAGATCAGTATCTCCAATGAGCAGAATTACTGGGCAAAACTTTCGGGGCAGTCAAAAAGCGGCTGTACGTGGTAAGCTTTTTTAGGTATCTGCTCACAAACAAACGAATGAGAAAATATAATTGTATTTGCTTTGCCAGTTGCTATGGTTTATCCCTTTGTTCCCTCCCCATTTTGTTCCAGCTAGGCTGGTGGTGTCGCAGGTGAGGGCTGAGTCCGCCCCTGCTAGCCATGCACCTATGGAGACCTAAGAGCGCATTCAGACCCAGCCGGGCTCAGGGGCCTGAAATTTGGCCCAAGGCTGACCCATCAAGATGCTACTCTCCTAGCCAAGCTTTTCAAGTACTCTATGCACACCCTTCACACCTGGGACAAACTGGACACTGAGCTGCAAATTCATGTAGCAAGCCTACTGAAATACCAGAATCTATTCTACCTCCACACCCCACAAACCTTTTTCTCAACTAAAACTACCCATCCAACTTTGAAAACGGGTCTGGTTAATGCCTGTTTACTCCCTAAGCATTCTGTAGCAATCTGTTACCTTGTTTTAGACCTTAATATAGATATTCTGTGCATAACAGAAACTCTGCTGAAGGAATTGTCCCAGGCCGCCACAAGCTGTCTGGCTAATTTAGAGATGACCACTACAACAGTTAATTATTAATTCAATATAAATTAAAAGTGACTATTACCTGCAGCCCATGCCATTCTTATAGCTTTGGGGTCCTGGAATAGTCTTAATTGTCACACTTCTAGGAATGTGATGGTTTGTAGTTGTGTTGTTACTATCTTTGGCAGCATAGCAGGGACAATGTTTGGATGTTTGGTACAAGCTGCAGTGGCCTCCTGATGAGAGCCTTGGCGCTTATTTATTTATTTTACAAATCAACCACTTGAAATGTAAGATGATCCCACATTGTCGACGCTGGAATTGTGCCAGGCATGGCTATGACTATTGTGAAGTAATTCAGGCTCTGGTGTACACGGCAAACACAACAATATGATGGACGGAGTGCTGAAACTTTTCAAACACTCACCCCCAGTCTAGATATCTGGGTTAAATCCATTGCTCTTTTACTCACTACAGCACCCCAGTTTGGACCCAGCCATATGCAAATCAGTCTTGACCTTGCTCCTCATGGGAACAGTCCAGCCCCAACTGCCAGGCCAGGTCCTCCCTGGACCAGAAACAAGCATCCTAGGACTGGTTCGGAGTATCACCCCTCATCAGCCAGGCTAGCTTGAATCCAGTAGTGTATGCAATTCAATATTTATTAAAGATTTGGATCTCCAATGAGGTCCACATAAAATATACATTCAGTAGTGTATGCACAGGAGCACCAATTTTCAGCATCTGTCTTCTGGTGCTAAGCTAAGTCACCTGTACTGCAGACATTTGTAAACTGCAAGTCCTATTCTGGCTCGCGGGCACCTAAAAAGGAACCTTTGGAAATGATCACCCCGTACGCTTGGTATTCGCTTTAGAACCGTTTGCAAGAATCAGGATTAACAGAAATTGCCCTAAAATATTTCAGAACATGATATTTATTTAGTTCAGCGCAGCTGGATTTGGCAAAAATCTCCCCATCTTGGAACATTTGCCCTAAATTATTTCGGGGGACAATCGACCATATCAAAAAGTGATTTATTTGCAGAGCTACGAGTTTGTTGCTCTGTTCTCATGCCCTGACCTACCAGCGCAAACATGCCTAGAGGAAACGTGTTAAGAATACTTTTCATTGTGTGTCAGCTCTCCCGGGATACACCCGTCATAGAAATAGGATGCGGAAGGTTTCCCAAGAGCCCCGAGCTATAGAAATGGTAGACGGACTAGTTCTAAGCCCCAAGCACATGAGCGATTAGATTTACAAATAAATTGGGCATGAGCAACGCCTAAAGTCTCTCAATCATCCACAGAAATAGAACTGGCAGGGCCAGCTCGAGCCCGAGGCCGCAGCAAGAGAGAAAGGAATGCGCAAACAATTTACGAGGAGCCCGCTCCAGTGGCTGTAAAAAAGAATTTCCGCAGGCAGATGTTGCAGGAGCGTCTCGTAAAATACTCCGGCATGCGGACAGCAGTATTGATTTTCTCATCACTTGCAGTTTTCTTACATTTGATAGACCTTCCTTAAGTGATGTTATCATATAACTTTCCTTTTTTTTTTTTTCTCTTCGGAAATGAATACGGGCCTGGTTGCAGAAACGACTGTCATTTTGGGCCACAGAAAATTAAGCAAGATTATATGATGCTTTGGCTGTAACTTGTGAGAAGAATATCTGCAATAAATATAAATACACTGATATTGTATACACTTGGTGTTGTTGTGCAAATTTTGTAATTGCATGCAAAGTGTTCTTATATGAAATCTACAGTAAATTCCGCAGTGTGTTCCATCACTGTGGTGTTTTTTCCGTCACCATGAATGCACAAACCAGGCAAAGAGTAGGGAGGGTTTCGTAGCTGCCAAAATGGTGGCATGAGAGCTTCTCCAGGAGGCAGGTGGTTCTGTTTAGTGCTCTTTCTCAGGGTTCAGAAACTTCCAGAACTTTGGATAGGCCTTCAGTGTATTGAATCAACAAACATGGTCGTTCGCCCTCTTAGATTCTCTTTTCCACTATGATTCTCTACTACGTTCCTTACTGCTGAGTGATAACGGGTGCCACTGTCGTGCACGAATGGGTGAAACGTTTTGTGTGCAATGTTGTGAAAAAGTGGATGTGTGTTCGGGTGGAGCGCACAAATTTTCCAGCGTGACCTAGGTGTTCCTTAACGCACGCCTTTCTGCATTTGATCCTAGGCTTTTGAAAGAGGATTCCCAAGGGAGATCATTTGATAAAAACATATTTAAGAGCTGCTACTTTTAGCAGCAGTGACATGGAGCTAAATTATTCACGTAAATATAATGATGTGACCTCCATTATCGCCTCATTGCATTGATGTCCTAGAAACATCAAAGCCTTCAAAGTAAATTTAAGAATGAATAACTAGGCTCCTCCTTGGGTCTAATTATAGAAGATGAAAGATATTTTCTGAGTGGTATGTGGAGTGGTACATTTTTTAACAGATGTATTGGCCAACATACTTTTTCACAAATTCCCAAAAATAAACCACGCGCATCATAAAACGCACAAAAATAATTGACAGTTACACATTTTAGGTCTGCAGTCCCCTAGTTCAGAATCTATTTGTATTCATCAACTTTTGTTATTATCAATTGAGCTCTTGACATTCAGTCCAAAGGGCAAGAATGCAGAGGCAAAAGGAGCAAATGATGGACGGAATGCTGAACAATGCAAACATTCACCCCCCCAGTCACACAGATCTGGGTTTAATCCATCGTTCTTTTGCTCACCACGCCACCCCAGTTTGGACCCAACCTAATGCACATCAGTCTTGACCCTGTTCCTGATGGGAACAGTCCAGCCTGAACTACCATGCCAGGTCCTCTCTGGACCGGAAACCAGCATCCTGGGACCCGTTTCGTGGCATCACCCCTCAGCCAGGCTAGCTTGAATCCAGTGGCGCAGTGAGCACGGGACCCACGTCTGGGCATACCCTTCCCACTTAGGGCAACAATAGCAAAAGGAACAAATGATGGATGGAATACTGAACAATGCAAACATTCACCCCCAGTTACAAAGATCTGAGTTTAATGCATCATTCTTTAAAAGATGGATTTAAGCCCAGATCTCTGTACTGGGGATGAATGTTTGACATTGTTCAACATTCTGTCCATCAATTGTTCTTTTTGCATTTGTCACCCCAAGTGGGACGGGTATGTCCAGACGTGGGCCCCTTGCTCACTGCACCAGTGGATTCAAGCTAGCCTGGCTGATGAGGGGTGATACCCTGAAACCGGTCCTAGGATGCCTGTTTATGGTCCAGGGAGGACCTGGCAGTTCGTGCTGGACTGTTCCTATGGGGAGCGGGCTCTAGACTGATTTGCAAATGGCTGGGTTTAAACTGGTATGGCATGGCGGTCAAAAAACGATGGATTTAGGCCCAGATCTCTGTACTGGGTGAATGTTTGACATTGTTCAACATTCTGTCCATCAATTGTTCTTTTTGCAAGAATGCAGAGGACCAGCACAATTATTATAAAGATGTGTCCAACATCTACTCACCTTTTCAGACAGTGCAATAAATCCTATAAAAATGTTTTTGTTTTTTCCATAGCATTCAAACTGTTTAACTTATTCAAATAATTTTAATCCTATTCTACAATCGAAAAGTAGAACCTAAATAAACACATAATTGTGTATCTGCAGGGGATGGGCACAGTCAACCTATTGTACTGCCCTCTTCAGTGGGGCAAAGTAGATATTTTAATATACTCATGCCTGACTCTGGTATGTCAGAATACATTTCCAGATCACCATTTATCTGTAGAGGTTTTTCTAAAGCAAACTGTAGATCCATCCTTCAGGTTGCATTTTTACGGAGCACAACAGAGCCATCTTATTTCTTCATTAGAATGCTGCTTCAATTCATTCTGCACAGCTGCTGCTGTTGATTTTTGGCACCCGTGGGCAAAAGTATTTACCTGCTTGGGCTGCCTGTAGTGGAACCTGCAGTGATTGGTAATAGCGTCAGGTTTGTATCCTTTCAGAGTCATGAGTCCTGTAAGCCTCACATATATATTTCATTGTTTGGTCAGTTAAATGTTTCCAAAGATGATCTTGCAAGACACTGGCTTTGTTTGACTTCAGTGTCTGCATATCCGAGTATCTTGCACTGAAAAGTATTTGTGTATGCATTTTCCAAGAAGCAACATCCTTCACTCTAGACGTGTCCGTTTTCCATGTCTATCGCAGAAGTTGCTTGAATATCATTCCTTTGGCATAGGTAATGCACACTCGAAATGACCCAAAGAATGAGCTACTACAATAATCAACCCTGTTAGCATCTTACATGTAAAGATACAACTTCAGTGGAAATGTCAAGAAACTCATCTGGCATGCTAATTAGATACGGGTGATGTGCCATTGCGCACTTTTTGCCCACAAGAAGTTGTGTCCACTTAGCATTGTGTTTTTTGCGTATTAAGGATTTGCCGATTCAGTTAAATGCCTTGGTGACTGATAAGGTATTTCTTTTGTTAAGTGTACCATCTGAAAAAAGCTTTACATTTATGTTGTAAAACTTCGTTTTCTCATATCTGCCTTCTTATGTGAGCTTTAAATATGTTCTGTGGTTTATGTTTGAGGCACTTTGAAAAAGGAGCACTTTTGAATCGAGCAGTATTCACAGAAAGTGCACTGTGTTCATAGTTACATTTGTGGATGCCTTTTGATGGCTTATTTAAGCAAAAGATTCAGTTTTTAGATGTTAACCTGTAATGGTATTGATGTGTACTCTACCCCCCTTCCAGTTTTGTCACTCCTTCTAACGTTCATATCCCTCAGATTTAAAACTTGTAGGATCCCAGTTACTTGTACTGTACCACCGCCTCTCCTACACGCACTGCCCTCCATTGCCTCATAGGGATACATTTCTTGTTCAACAACTCTCAAAATAGCACCAAACTTTTCAATTTGACCAAAGGTCTCTGACAAACATGCACTTCAACCGATGAGAGACATTCTCACTAACACCAGCCTAGCCTGACAGTATTGTTTGTGATATAGATAATTGTGGGCTCCGAGCAACTCTCATAAAGTTTGTAAGGACTACAAGACACAACTGGTAATCACGCATGCTCGGTATAGGCCTACTTCTACACCCTCTTCCCCAAGCAAAGTAAATGGCATTGTTCTAATGGTAGAAGTAGGATATTTACCTGCTTCTACCATTAGAAGCAGGTAAATATCCTGTCTTGGGATGTATAGGAAACACACTCTTGCTCTGCAGATTGCACTGTTCACCACTGGCGTAACGAAACTTGAGGGGGCCTCCCTGCAAGGCACGTGGAGGGGCCCCGTCCGACCTCAATCGGGAGCTCTGCAGCCAGAGTGCTGTGCTGAGGGGGCCCCCTGGAGCTTGGGCCCCCCCCGCACCGCGGGGGCCTGCGTTACGCCCCTGCTGTTCACGTAAGGATTCATGTTTATTTCTGATGGACCCAAAAGCTGTCTTGCCATCCTGCTGAGTCTTCAAATCAGCCTTTACCATTCAAGCAATTCATGAAACTTCTACGAGCCTCCCGAGACACCGCCTCCTAACCTTTACAGCTTCCACCGTCGTGTTCACTGTTCTGATTAATCTCTCTGACTTTCTAATCCCTTGCTGATCCCACCAGAACTTCCATTCAGGCCTATCATCAACATAACTGCTGAGCTCTTCCAGGCTTGACAAAGAGAAAGGAGAAGCAGGGATCCAGAAATAGAATAAAGAAGAGGCAGAGAATGATGGGAAGTCTGATTGGAGAAACATGTCCTGGTGATCAGAGAGATTAGCAGACTGGAAATGAGTTAAGAGAGCATAGCTCAACCACTCTGAACCCCCTTTCTGCTTTGTAACTCCTCTGCCAATCTGAATGTAGCATACTGAGTTGCACAAGGAAAAGTGAAATGCCTGTGGTTGGAGAGAGACCTACTTTGAATACCTGTCTAGAGTATTTATGCTTTATTCCTTCCAACATGTTGGCCATCTTGGGGCATCTTTTGTATAAATAAAGCAGTCTCTTCCTGCCTTCATCCCTCATACCTTGACAGAGGCTATACCATCATTCACTAATGATGCCTTCACAGTGTATTACTCTGGCTCCAAGACTCTGGAAGGGCAGAAGGACCCAAAGGTAGCCAACCTCCAAGAACCCAAACTCCTTGGCTTGCTATAGTTAGAATCTGAAGAGGTATGTAGGTCCTTCTTGAAGGGCAAACTCTCCTACATTCAGCCATGTGGGCAGTCAACGGTAGAGACTGACATGTACCTTCTCCCTCCTGACAACCGAAAAACACTTAAAGGCCAACACCCTGACTGGGTGCACCTCAGTCCTGCATACTTTGGGCACAGCACAAACAGTCCACAACATCAGAACAGGGCCTCTACCCACACTGCGTAGTTGAACCCACAGCTGTATCTAGATTCAGCCTGGCATGGGGAGAGGTCTGTAACAGGAAACCATGATTTTACTGTAATACTTGGGATTCTGCAATCCCTGTATAAACGCCTTTCTCTAATTTCTTTATAATCTGAGACTTGTGATGCACCCAGTCACCGATTTATAAAGAAATGGTCATAACTCGACTTTAATGAGTTATTATAGTCGAGTTCTGAAGCCACAATGTCTGCTGCTAGAGCCAGCAGCTGAGGTGAGAGGAAGGTCAGGGGGCAGCTGTTTAAAGCAACGAAAATTAAATGTTGCTTTTTTGTCTTCTGGTCTATTTTGCTAGCTTACAGTGACCAGAAGAAAGAAGATGTTTATTTTTTGCATTACTTAGATAATTTTAGAAAAGTTAGAATCTTTCTGAATGTTTCTACGCATTCTGAACTACTGCAGATTTTTTTTGTAGAAAAAAAGTGACCTGTATTGAACGGTTTCTAATATCATTTTTCAACAGATATTTAACAGGTTTTTGATGTGTTTCATTTTGAACTAGAGGTTCTTTTTTAATTCTTCATGATTACAAACATGTTCTCTCTTTCAAATGAAAGAGCTACACACCGAGGCTTTAAGTGATTTGTGGGAAAGATGATGGCGTGGCCATCTATTATATGGGATGAAGTACCCTCTGCTGCACATGATAAGGATGTTGCAAGGCACCTCGAAGTTCCATAACCTTATAAAGGAACTCCGCCTCTGCCTTGTTCTATATGGCTTGGGACTCCTCTGTGACTTGCAATATCCTTATAATATGGCAGGGGGTACTTTCTACCTTATAGCTTTTCTATGCCACACTGTGAGTGAGTCACCAGAATATATACCAAGCATTGCA
This sequence comes from Calotriton arnoldi, assembly GCA_963921515.1. NCBI lineage: Eukaryota > Metazoa > Chordata > Amphibia > Caudata > Salamandridae > Calotriton > Calotriton arnoldi. The sequence goes on along the minus strand of CAWUFW010015084.1, from coordinate 186,410 downwards.
TCTCCTGTAGCATCTTCCTCGTGTAGCAGAGCAATCCAAGCCTTGTTGTTGCACCTGTTGATGCAACCCTCCCAGACCGAAACACAAGAGTCCTCCTTACCCCATCAGGCAGAGAGAGCAGTGTCCCTCCTTAGTCCTCTGCTTGCCACTCCTCTGAACAATGGTACTTGTCAGTGCCCTCTCCTTCTCCAGCCTCCGTAAATTAAACACTGAACTCTTGTACCCATCCACCAGCTCTGCGTCCTAATGCCCCTCACACCACTAGAGACAGACCTGCTCTGAGAAGCTCCTCGGATAAGATTTTGTCTCAGCCCCAATCACTCTCCTTCATTATGCATCACCACATAATGCATCCTAATACTCCAATTTACAAACGCATTAAAATACGGTATGCACTGGTGATAAAATCAAAATGCTTGTCTTACTTTAAACAAAAAATATTAAACACAGCAGTCTAAAAAACTTCCTTGAAATGCTCATTGTAGACCATGTCCACTCGATGACCAGATACCAGAGGAACCGATGTATTCGTCTTCATTCCATTTTTCGCTGATCACCAGAAATTGTCTGTGACTCTACCGTAATACAAGGTCAAAAACGTAGTCTCAAACAGTAGCAAATGGTCCTCATACATCATCAACATGTGTAAATAGGATCTCTAGTGGTACAAGGCAATATTGAGAACTTGGAAACATTGAGCCCAATTCACAAACCATTTGCTCTCATAAATCTGGCTTACAACACGAATGTCTGGATTCACAATGTAAGGTATTCACAAAAGGTTACCTTGCACTACTACATCCGTTTGTCCCCACATAATATTACATGGTGACAGCATAATATTATGTAGGGGGTCAAACTCTAGTCACGGGTAGGGAGTGGGCAGTTTTTGGTGTGATGCACTGTGAAAGTTTGCAGATAACCATATGAGTTTCAGGTTATGAGCATTCACTTCCCTCCGACCCTTTGCCCACCCTACAAATCTTCATGAATTTTCTCGCGCCAATGACGGCTGGAGTACATTTCTTTTCAGGGTAGGTTGGAAACCGAACAACCCCCAAACTCTGTGGTAAGGGGTTTCTACATGGGTGATAATCCCCATGGAGAAAAAAAGTATTTGTAACTACACAGAGGCGCTGGCTTCCTTCTATGCAGAATTGTATCATGTGTACAACACATATTGATGTCACATCACTTTTCCAGAAGTACGAAAGGAAAGGTGCGACTGGCTCTGCTCTCCACACATACCCCTGAGGAGATCTATACCCCCCCTAAAAAAAAAAATTTGATTTGGGTATGAATTCCCCTGGCAAAGAATTTGAGGCTCCCAAATGCCTCTTCGAATGACAATTACTATGGAACCACATTTAACGCAATTGCCCGGTACCAGAACTAGTAGTAATTGTAATAATGACTTGTTTTATCTAGCTTTTTAGATTGCACTTCTCCTGTTCCTAAGCACAAGAAGCATCAGGTGGAACTAGAGATCATAAGCCGGTGGAATAGCTGAAAACATGTCATGACTGTATCACAGCCCATCCAACCAGTAGGAAGTATCCATTCACAGCAGCCCTTTACTAACCAAACAAAACACCCACATACCCGTATCGAAGATGCTACCCCCCCCCCCCGGCACCACAGGTTTTCATAACAATTGCCTGGGAGGGGAGCGATGCGCTGAGCCCAGATATAACCGGTAGGCCTCACCGGCTAACGGCTGCAGGCTGGCAATCACCCCTTAGTAGATACCCCTAGACGCACATATACATCACTCTCCTGCACAAGTTTAGTTTATGGTTTTAATGTTAAATACTCATTCATAAATGGCATTGCTATGCCCTGGTCTAAAAGCTGGAGGGTAAGAGGAACACGTAGGTTGTCACATAAATGTGGTAATCACAGTGGAATGCTGCCTCTATGTATTGACCCAGCCAGAAACTGAAGAAACAAAGCTTCATTACTTATCATCCTAAAATAGAAACAAATAACTGATTATATGACTCGTATCCAAAATTATGTGTGTAAACGATAAAACTTGTTTGCATGTAAACCAAAGCGCTAATCTATAGAATGCCAATGAAAATATGTTTTAAAGAAAAAATGACTGTACCACAGCCAAAAACAATGGTATCAGGCACCCGGCACAGCCCTCATCCGCAAACCAACAGTCCTCTGCCCTGCTTCCGTAGCCACTGGTAAGTACAGCCTCTGAATCAATGACCAAGCACAGCAAAGACATACCCAATGCGGTAAATGTTGCTTTTGCCAGGGTACTATTTTCACACCCTCAAACGTCTTTCCTTACCCTACAAATATCCGACAGTCCATAACCACTAAAGTTCTCTGCGTTAAGAACAAACACTGTCCCACTTACCCACAATAAGGCACCTTCGACCGGCTTAATCCTTGCTGTCATCCCTCCTCAAGCTCTCACCAAAGCTGACAGATTCAAGTGTCAAACATACAGCGAAGTCCATACTCAAAGACAATTCAGAAGCAAGTAAAAGGCCCCTTGAAGATGCTAGAAAACTACTCTGGTGATTCCAAGCAGCAGACAACATAATTTCACCCAGGCAAAAACTCCTCATTATCATGCCCCCAATGGACTTCTTGTGCTTCTAATCCCCATTTTAAATACAAAGTATGTTCAGTTATTATGCCCACCAGAAGCCAATACCCAAGTCATGCAGCAAACACTCTAAAACTAATGCAAGAGTGAATGCACCCAGTACATATCAGAGAAAAACAATCAGGACAAAGCGAGAACCAACTCAAATCCAGCTACAATATCACCCTTGCTGAAGAAGCACCATTGGTAAGCACTGACTGCATTCGCTAATTCACAATCAAATACATGCACCTACACCGTTCGAATCGCATGCAACTAAAACCACTCAGACTAAAGATCAACATAGCAGCTCTCCTTCCCAGATGCTGTAACACAGAACTCATCCCCTTAATCACAAACCCCCTTGATCACAAATGAGCATGTGCCACTAAATTTCCCAGATGTCGCCTCTATATATATCTATGGTTCGTTCAGGACCCTTTACCCTCAAACATTCCCTCACCGAGTGGCATCCCACCTAAACACATGAAGCACGCATACAACTACCTACTATATCCCAAAGCCATCACTCCAGGCCTCTTCCTACATCAGTATTCCAAGACAATAAAGAACAGGTACCCCAACCAGGAAGCACCATGCAAGACCTAAAAAAACCTTTACTAGCCTTGAACCATATTGATAGGAGTTACCAAGTCATTGTCATAAAATGAAATGCGCTTAGTTCTCAAGTGGCAGACCTCACCAACACTACCCAATCATCCAAATAAAAACTAAATAACTCCGTAGAAGCCACAGCATCTGCCCACTATGAGCTTCTGGACATTCAAAGATCCTTTATTCTCTCACCCGCTACACAGCATGACAAGCGGATAGAGGGTGAAACCAAGCTCATCAGTGCCTTGTAGGAACTGCTTTTCAAAAACACCCTGCACTCCACACAAAGAGAGAATACACATTTCCCCTAATGTAGCAAGAGAATAAGGGATGTTGTGTGAGAGTATGAACCCACCGCTGGCCACTAGACTGTAATGAAATGTTTGTGCCTCCATTTATCAACTAGGAAAAGCACTCCATTAAAAAGCCATAGACTGGATCCACAATAAAAGATGCCCATCCTCCCACCCCCCAGAATACCAACCATTTGCCCCCTAAGGACCAGAACACTGAAAGGGTTGACACCGCATCTCTCTAACGCTTAAACGACTCCAAACAATCCCATCCTAAACACATGGCGACTGACAGAGCCCACCCTCCACTCCCTCTACTCTCACCACTTGGCCACCATCATATACCTAGGTTAAACTATCACAGTTTCCCCTACAGGTCACAGAAAACATGAGCTATCTGTATCCCTAGTTAGGCGAAGGCAAGGCTTCAGGTTGGTATCCGGTCTTTTAGATCATTAACTTAAGGGAAAGGTAGTATAGCTTACTGGTATGAGAGATGTTTATGTTTTGTAAAGTGCATGGCTACCCGAAGGCTTCCCCGTGCTGGTGAGTACTGTGCTGAGAGTAGGGCCTCTGGTACATTAACGGGGAAACAGCCATGTCTTAAGTTTCTTCCTGAAGGAAAGTTCATTTTCCAGTGCTCTGAGACTGGGTGGAAGATTGTTCCACAACTTCGGTACTATGTGTGCAAACAATCTTCCTCCCCATCTCATCCTTTTTACCGTGGTTGTACTGAGGAAATGAAGATGTGAGGATCTCGGGTGTCTAGTTGAAATGCAAGTGGTTACCAACTCTGAGCTTTACTGGGCCCTTGTTATTTATGGCCCTATGAGCAATACAGAGGGATTTAAACTTAATCCTTGCCTCAATTGGGAGCCAATGCAGCTGTTTGAGTGGTTCTCTTGCGGAGACATAACTAGGAACCTTTAGAAGGAGCCTTGCTGCCGCATTTTGCACAGTCTGAAGTCTCTTTATTAGGTATTTGGGTGCGCCCACATAAAGTGAGTTGCCATAATCCAGACGGGAAACTATGAGGGATTGAATGACCGTTTTCTTTAGATGCTCTGGGATCAATACTAGTATCTTCCTGAGCATTCGGAATAAAGAGAAACAGATGGCAGACAGTTTATTTGCTTGGTGGTCCATTGCTAGCAATTTGTCCAACCAGATTCCCAAATTTGTTATCACCGGTTTGGGAACAGGGTGGGGGGGCTATGAATAAACTAATAACTTTAGAACAGAAGTAGGGAGAGAAGTTGCAGATGTGACCAGATGTAACTAGGGTCTTGTGGCTCACTGGACTAATGCATCCACTGCAGAACTCCATGTCTGACCTCACGGCCACAGGTTCAAATCCCAGGTGGTGCACGCAGCCTTTCATCCTTCCGAGGCTGATACAATGAGTACCATTGAGTTGGCTAGCAGTAAACCTCTGTTATTACAGAGCAAAGCTACCCTTCTGGGTTAACGTGTACTTTACAAATACTCGTTATGTTATGTCCTAATGAGACTAGTGATTAGGACTTCAGCAGTGGAGAGGACTGCTTTCTGAGGCGGGAGGGAGGATTGAGTCTTGAAGATCATTGTGCAGACTATTTTCATCATGTTTGGTAAAGACTGTCAAACTGTGAAACTCCCTCCTGACCAAAATTTGAAATCCCCCTAATTGTAAGGATTGTGGAAGATCATTAGGTGCCTACGAACTCCACTCCACCACCACTGGTGATCCAGTGGACTAAAGTAAAGATCTCTTCATTGTTACACCAACATCTGTCAGACCAACAATACGCAGCTGGTATTCTGGAGAAGGGATCTGTCACTCAGCTCTGCCTCTGTCACGTCTTTGCACAGTGCCATGTCTGCAATGACACAACCAGAGAAAGGTGGACTGAGAAGCCTTTAGTGGCTCGGGGGAAGTGGTCCTTCCTCAAACGGCGCCACACACTGTGCAAATGAAGTATGCAGAGGTACTTGTGAAGGGCTAGCGCTTTGTTACACCGTACCTTCGACGGGGGCGTTGCAGCACAAGAGGTATCCTTTTAAACTCTGCTTCAGATAGAGGTTGAGATGCTATTAAGGATGAATGTCAATACCTACAGGAAAGCGTCCCTGGATCTGCTGGGAAGCAGTCCCAAAACATTTAATGCATCCTGAGCCTTCTGGCATTGGCCTTATTGAATTACTAGTCAATCCACCAGTGGACTAGAGGACCTCTCTGGCCCACACACTTGGCAGATAGTGTTTCAACATAGTTTACACTGTAAATTTTAGCCGTGCATATTGGACTCCTTACTGCCAACTGGACCTGGGCAGCACTGCTCTTTGGCGCCCCATCAGTGGTAGCAATGTGCTATGCAAATGTGAAATACAATTCAGAGCAAGGAGGAGGGAGGCAGCGTTCTATCTCCTGAAGGAGTTTCGAAGGCAGTACTCAGGGCAGCGCCTTACCATAACACAACACAACTACTGTGGTCTGGCGATGGAGACCATTCCTGGCAAGTGAAAGGAATCCAGCCTCAAGACACGGATGCAGGACATGGATCCATTTTGTGCCAATGAATCCAGTAGAATGAATGAAATTATTGAAAGCAGGTAGCGCTGCACACTCAGGGATGTAACACAGGTCCCTGTGGCACAGGGGACCCCAACCCTGCTAGGGCCCCCAAACCTTTCAGGGGCCCCCATTTAGTCCAAAGCCAATGTATATCTGTGGGATATGGGAGTCTAAGGGGCCCCTCATCACATCCTGCAGGGGGGCCCCATCATTTTGTGTTACGCCCCTGTGCACACCACCTACCACATGGGGAGACACTCCAGAAACAAATGGTTAGGGTTGAAGAGATGGATCTTTTTACAATAGTGAGCACTAAACCCTTCCGTTAAGAAAACTATTACAAAAGAGATTTGAGGAGCTAGCAACTGGGCAAGTACCTACCATACCATGAGAAACATAAGGAAGGAGAGTTGTTATAAAAGTTTTATTATATGAATGAAGAAAACCATACATAATAAAAATACAACTGTCTAGAAAAGTGGTTCTTAACCTTTTTCACTTCTGTGGACACCCACTGAATCATTAATGGAATCCAAGGTCCGGCACTGAGTGCTTACTAGAAGCCGGAGACGCCGGCCTAAGTAATTTCTACAATTTGAATTTCAAAACAATACACAAAAATGCTGAAACAAATATATATCGAACTAATACACAAATGATAAAATGTTTAGTTCTCAAACAAATACAGAAAAATGACGTTTTAAAATGTATTGGAAATATGGGAGCTTTTCAAAAAAAAAAATTTAATCCTAAAAGATGAAGCGATCGGGTAAACTCTAGCATGTCACTGTATTTTCTGCTCCTAAGAACACTCTCTTTATGTTGGCGATTCAATTGATCCCACCCATTGTCCATACTAAATTGTGTTTGCTGTACTTGTGCTGTTTGACAAATCCAGCCAAGGATACCAACGCTTTTGCTACCGTCAATTCCTTTATATTTACAGAATGTTTTAAAATTTTAAATGTTGCAGTTTGTTTATTTATGTACACTTAATTAATCTGCTAATATTATTAAATTTTCTTTACAGTCGCCGACCCCTTGAGAAGGCGTTGCGGACCCTAGTGTGTCCGCGGACCACAGGTTAAGAACCACTGGTCTAGAATAAACCAGCTAAAAAGCAATGTGATAAATGGGAGCAGGTGCATTCTGGATGTTTCGCATGACATACCATGAAAATTGTCTAATGAAATGAAGGTGCATTTGAGTGAAAGTGCACGCTGAGAGGGCGCGAGGGAAGCGGAATCAGGTGGAGAATATATGTTTGAAAGTCCATTAACTGATTGAAAGCAAAATTGTTAAGCACTAAACCAAGTGACTTGATGACCGATGCGCTGAGGTACATCCAAAGACTATTGGGATAAAATTATGAAAGATTTTCAATAGTGATGAAAATTGGAGAAAAAAAAAATCACACTTATAGGGATCACTACACGGAATATGTTGAATGTAGACTGATTAATACAGGTAGATCCAGGATGCAAAACAGTTATTTACATACTAAACAATACTGGAACTGAATTCTAGAGAAGCAAAACAATACTGCTGTGTATCAGTCTCCTCTAATAATAAGATATGAAGGGAATATCTGTGATGTGATCCATGAGCACTCTTTTGTCATACTCAGTCTTATGGAGAAGATGGTTTTGCTGGCAGTCGGTGAACTTCTGGTAAGCCAGAGAGGCTAAAATTGGTGAATGATTTTTCACACGCCTGAAGTACGGGTGAGCCGTCAACCTAAATTGACTTACCATGCATGTCCTTTGCATTTGTGTAGTAGTAGAAGTAAATGTTGCTAGGTGAGTCCACATGTAAAAGTTGGCAATGCCTGAAGCTTGCACTTTGTGGCTGTTCACGAACGGTTTGCAAGTAGTTTCACTCCTTATAAATGCGCTTAAATTTACTGATGTCAATGGCAGCTGTGCTGTCTTCCAGGACATGAATGAGGAAGACCATCAGAATAATGAGATTGTAGGGGACTATTTCTCTCAAAGGGAAAATGTTTACCTCATGCAGAACCCAAATGCGCAAGTGCACATTTGTTACAGGCATGGTACACCTGATACAAATTCTGCATGCATAAATGTTGCACATGGGAGAAGTCCCAGCCAGTAAACTACATCTGGCACACTTTTCCTGGATTCCTCTTCTTTGAGAACTCAGAAGACTGAACTTTGCACAAAACATAATGGTTCAAATGACCAACTTTCTTTCTTGCCTTTTCTGATTTGGACCCTTAATTGTTTTAATGATATAATGAAAAGTACATCATCAACGTTCACCAATCATGCCCAGCTGTTCTGTGAAAACTGTGCCAGCTTTTAGAAAGGCAAAGTTCGCACCAAGGGGTAATTCAAAAGAATCAACTCACTCTGTCAACACACTGTACTCGATGATTGTCAGGATGTGGACCAAGCCTTTGTTGTCATCTAAGATCATTTTAGAAAGGTAAACCTATATTTTGCTGATCAAAGAACCTCTTAAATTGCTTTCTGCACAGTTTCCCCTAAGAATTCTATACTCAATAAATTATGCTGAGGTTTCTCAGATAACCTGTGACCCATAGCTCTTACTTGTCTGTGACCACTGCTGTTGATGCTTTGAAATGATCTATTTGGGTTTAATGGAGCTCCCAACATTCCAATGCTCTAATAGCCGGTATAGCCCAGCTACGAGGCTATTAGAACATTCTGCCACTAGAGGGCAGAATGTTCTAACAAATAAAACAAAGGCCTCTCGGAGTTCGAGGGGGTTTAAATCCCCTCGGGCTCCGAGAGGCCTTTGTGAAAACAACATTGGAATGTTGCTTTGTGGGCCTTTACCGGCCCGTAGAAGCACAGAGCACTCCATTGTCTTCAATGGAGCGCTCCACATTCCAATGTTCTAATAAATATTATATATTGCTTTGGGCTTGTAGAGGCCATGTTGCTAGTCAAGTTACACGTTTCTTATTTTACTTTTTTGAGAAAGTGCCTCTTTTTGCATGCCCCCCCTTTTTTTTTTTTCGCTGACTGCTATTGCTGGTTTTGTAACTCTCTGCACTGAGGCTTTGATGTCCAGGCCCCAGTGTACATGCTCTGACCCTTAAAACATGGTAAAATTGGCCAACTTGTAATTGGCCTACTTTCGAGTAAGGCTATAATATATGGTGTAGTAAAATACACCAATGACGTGGAAAAGTTAAATGTCACGTGGACTGCATCACATGGTATGCCATCTAGTAGGCTGGCAAATAAAACATGGCTTCAGGCCTACATGTGATTCCTTTATGATGTGAAAGAACCCTATTTTTAAATATTAAATAACACCTATAAGTAGGCCTCATAGCCCAACAGTGACTACCTCCAAAAACTATTTTCACTGTGAAGAACTGCAATTGTTTTATAGGAAAAACTAAAGTTCAGAATAAAATCATAACTTTGCTAACCTTGGATTGAGAGAAGCTACCAGAATAATTCAACCACTATTTTGTAGTGTTTATTTAAACTCCAATTTAGTGGTGAAGTTTGATTTCTAATGAATATTTAGTAAAAGTGACTTTTAAAAAGTTATAAATTGTCTGTCTGAACCATTACCATTAGCCTGTCTGCAGCTGGCTTGTCAGTGCTTCCGCTTAATGAGGTGTGAAAACTGATGCCAGAGCAGAAACAATTACTTAGACCTTTGGCAGGAACGCTTGGGTGAGGGGTATGTGACCCATATCAGCTCAGGAAGGGCAGCTGTGGAGGGTTTCTGAATTTCATTAAACTGAAATGGACTAGGGTGAGGCTTGCACAGTCGTAGTTAAGTAGAAGGGGAAGAATGGGGAAGAGAAGCCTTCATTTCCTGTGCTCTCTGTAGAGAGCATGATTCCAACACCGTGGCAGGGGTAGCTCCACTTTGATTTAGCTGAGGAGGAGGGCACCTCCTATTTCTCTATACACACCCCTGAGTGGCACACAAGCAGCTTCCAGTAGCAGAAAAGTAGCTCCATTTTGGATTTTACTTAGAATAGTGTACTATGGGATGGTTTGCAGTAAGACCAACAGGATGTGCTTTAAAAGTAGTAAGGTTTGCCCTTGGTTACTTCTTCCTCATTGGTTAGGGATTGTCTGGGAGCCACACCCACTCTCTGACTAATGAATCCTACAAAAGTATCAACTCACCCATAGCTCAGCAGAACACATCTGGACCTGTGGAAGAACAGAAGAGAATGTGACCTGCTGTCTGTGATCTGTTTGAAGTCCCGAGGGGCTGGATACTTGTACCCAGGACTAAGAAGTGGGTTCCTAAGGTCAGTGACTGACCTATGTGGCTACAGGGAAATAACAAACATCAGGAGGCATTTTTCCTGACGTGTCCAGCTGGAGCAACTGGACCTGGACTTGACCATGCTGGTGATATCAGCTTGAGTGAGTCAGAGCCCTCAAGTGCTGTCCCTGTGGTCCTTAAAGCCTTAGAACTGACAAGAAAAGTTGCTCCAGAAACTCCCTAACATTTTTATTTTTAAATTTAGTCCCACTTTTTCAATTTAAAGACAACCAGAGCTTAAGTCTGATTTCACAGCAACAGTTGCCAATTTCGTCAGATACGGCTCCAGGCTTGCCCCACTGGAGTATTTTGAACTCCATAAAAAGCTGGAGTACAAGGGTAGAAATCTAAGCCGGGAGAAGGCGTGAAATTTATCCACCTACACAAGGACTTCAGCTGCCACAGAATCTGATTTTTTTCTGTCTGAGCTTTTCCCACGAAAACCAACCGCTTCAGCGGGACCTCATTCAGGGGCTGTCCAACTTTGAGAGGACTTTGGCAGGTACAGTCTGCAACCTTGACTTCTAAAGAATTTTGCCTTCCATTTCAGAGACTAAGTCAGAAGGTAAAATCTGTGATCTGGATGAATACGCTTGGTGTATCCGATCTGCGCTCAACGAGAAATTGGGCTTATGTCCCAGTCAACCACAAACAGTGACTACTGTTGAGTGCTTTACTTTATCTTTGTGCTTTTTTTCTTAAATCTTTAAAAGTACACATCTCTGGTTCCCCTTTTGGATTTTTGTTGGTTTGGGTGTTATGTTTCTTATTACATTTTTCTCTATTAAATTGATTGTGGGATTTTTATTGTGTTTTGCCTTTTTAGCTGTTCTGTTACTGCTAAATACTTTACAAATTATCCTATTATCCTGTGCCATATGTACCAGGGGATAGAGCCCAGGTTTAAATGATTGAAACTGTGTTTTACCCTGATAATTCTGTTGTCTTATTCTTTGTCGTGGACTCATGTCCACCCCCTATTAATAACCTACTTTCTTACAACGTGTTTGGTTTGTTGTTCCTTAACTGTGCCTTCCACTCCATCAAATGCCTTGGTGTGAACATCATTAGGAAAACCTTTTTACCCTCCAATGCTCTTTTGTCTTTATGGTGGACCATGGATTAACCTCAAGTTGTAGGTCAGTCACTTGGAAGGAGTGAAAAGAATCTTTGTCTGCAGTGGGATTACAGTAATTTGAAATATTCTTCTCATCCAGTAGCCAGGAAGAATCCCTCTATCTCTTATGCATGGTAAAGGTGAAAGCCATCCAGTTATTAATGCCAGTTGAATAGGATTTTGCATGCTGTTGTTGAGAATACTTGGCTTTTGAATTGGGGACCCACCTGCATTTCAGGGGCGATCTGTTTAAGACAACACCAAAGTAGTGATTGCGTCCACTACCATATTTGCCTCAACATAATTCTATGCCCTCACTTTCTCAAATCTTTTAATAGATTGCATTTTAATATAACATTCTCTGATTTGAATCAAGGCATGTTTCAATCAAAGGCATGCTATTTTACTCAACCCCACAAATTTTTCAAGTGTGCTACATTAAAATCGCTGAATCTTCTGTTAGTAGCAAATCACACTGAAGTCTAAGATGAGAAAAGGACTGGATTTATTTGTTGGTAATTGAAACACGTTGACTATCATTACTTTTACCTGTGTTAGGAATAGGTATAGTTCCTATAAATTTAATTTGTTTTATCACTGTTGACTTGTTAAAACCTACAATGTTTATTTTTCTATTTCAATGACTGTCATTCACAGAACAATGTAATATTTATCTTGCACACAAACCAAATTGTGTTTCATGGCCCTAAAGAAGTAAATGGCTGTCTGACGCATTATGAAAAGGCTTGAGTTAACAACATGCCTCCAATTTCTTATGCTAGAGGAAGAACTTTGTTTAGGTAATACATTAAGCAGTGCTTTGTTTGTTTTGTATGCATAGGCTGCTAAATCCTGATTGAATTACTGTTTGTTTAATGATTAGGTGCGGTCACTCCCTTCATAATATTTTGGATTCTGAAACTGGGCAGATGTTGTTCTTCCTAATTTAAGACGAAATGGGAAAGCTGAGTATTAGTGTGCTAATTTGTGCCAGTAGAATTGTGTGTTTTGGCGGACTGATGATGGTCATCTGACAAATAAAATGAATATACCTATGTGAGCCTAGAACAACTTCCTCAAGGCTAGTCACAGACTACTGTTCCCAAGGGATGTTGAACCATCTCCCATCTGGTGTGGCATGCTTCATCATCTGGTTCCCCACCTACTATAATCCTGATACAGGAGCAAAGTCCTAATTGCACTAAGTCTGGGCGGGAAACTCCTCTCCGCTCGCGGAGTTTTCCGCACTCCGGATTACGCAGAGCTCGCAAAGTTCCGAAAAACTCCGCTTCGACTTGCGATCCAGAGTTTTTTCCCCGCTCACATTCGTCAACGTCAAGTTAGCGAGCGGGAGCGAGGAAAATCCACATTGCGGCGAGATTTTTCCTCGTTCGCGATCGTCAACATCAAGTTGGCGAACGTGGAAAATCAACCTCCCGGCGAGATTTCTCAACGTTGGCGGTCAGATTTCTCATTGTGAGTGGTCGCGTATGCTCGCAACTGCTCGTGTTGAGAAACCGTCCGTTCGCGTTGAGAAAGCTGCTGCTCGAGTAAAAATCTACTCGAGCGGCAGAAAGGAAGCAGCGCCCGCTTGCGCTGTGCATGGTGCCGTTCGCGATGATTGCACAGTGCGGACAAGCACCTGGCACTAAAAATCACCGCGAGCAGCATTTAATTAACGTACTCCGCTGCTCGCGGAGCTCCGCGTAGCGCGGCAGAGTTTTTTTTTACACTTTGCGGAGTTCCGCATAGCCGCGAACTATGCCCAGGCTTAGTTTGCATCTGAGTTGGAATCTCTGGCATGATCAGAATCAGGGTCTTCATAGTTAAATATGAAACCTAGGAAGCAAATGATTTAAATATTAAAACTAAATCAAAGTTTCCTTTTCCCCAAACATACGCTAAACCATTCTCCATGACTTGTAAATCTGAGCAATATCATGTAAAAATGTTGACTGTGTTTTGGAGTTCCCTTTGAACTGTTGCTCCATCTATAGCAGCAAGAACAAAACAACCACAATAGGCATCTTCCCATTATTTAAATGACACTATCGACCAATGAATGGTTTTTTTGTGACCTGCCTTCAGCAGACACCAACTGCTTAAGTGAGGAAGTTAAATTGAATTTATGCCCCTAACACATTAACCACTACCTTGACTGCTTTTATCTGGTCACATACACACACATCTGCCATCTCAGAGTGCCACTCTGTCAGCTGATATTAGCACTCTTCAACCAGCCACCTATGAAGAGGATGCGCTGGAAACCCTTAAACAGAAGGGAGCGAGGTGTGTGTAGGGGGGAGGGGTGGTTGTGTGTGTTTTTCTGTGTGTGTGTGTGTGTGTTTTCATTTCGGGTTTTGCACATTGGAAGTTGACGCATGCTTTTGTTTGTACTGTTGGAGATGGTGGGTGTGCTGTTTAACAGTTCTGGCACTTCATTCCCTCAAAAACTATGCAGCCAGCGCCTCATTCATCCTAAACCTCTCTTAGACTTTGCTCGATGCTCACATGGGATAAATGATTCTATGGTTGCAGGTCTGCACACCTCCTATACAATTAATTCACCCACTTCTAGTTAATCTTCAAAGACCGCTACTGCAACACCACCATCTCGCTTTTGAGGTTTTTGCCTCATTTTGGTCTTCTAGTTCTAATCATGGAGTCAACTTTTGCCGCCTGCCCTTCCACTTTTCTTTTAATATTCAATTACAGACTAAGTTATTTGTATAAATAGTATTGCATAACAAGGCAATTTAAGGTAATTGTCAAGCAGGAGGCAATCTGAGGGACTGAACCACAATCCATCTTTAGAGTGGGAGGCACTTATGGCACCCATGTTAAAGTACTGGTACCGGCATACTGGTTGGCCATGGCATATAGGGGGCAGGGAGAAAAATGCTGTTGACATACAGGGGGTCAGCCACAGCAAAAAAGATAAACCTGTTACATTGGAGATAACACTTGGCATAAGCGGGGCATTTTGTGGCACAGTGACGGCAGCCCTGCTAAAATGCAGGAACCTAGCAATTGGTGGTAATTCCTAGCTAAGTGGCGGAACTCACAGCATCTGCGGGGCATCCATGGAAAAAGCTTGCGAGGTATACTGGAGTAATTAAGGTACACCCATGGTATTTTGGGTGCATGCATGGCAAATGCTTTTCCAGGCATACGGGGGGGGGGGCGGGAAGGTTCTTACAATTCAGAGGCACTCACAGCAAAAAATGCTTGACCTACATTTCAAGTAATACTTGACTTTAAGGAAATGCGGTTGCTTTAAAAAAAAATGTTTTATTATTTAAATGCAATCATAGTCCTGGTGTTCTGGCGACCCATTCAGGCCACCATCTGTGATTGCGTCCAATTGGTGTGAGTCACAATTTGCCACCTATCTAATGAATATTAATTAGGCAGGGTGGATTGTGACTCTCTCCCATTCAGAATTTTACAAACTGACCTATTAGTACATAGATCGGTTCACAAAATGCAATACAGGGCATAATAAATACTGGTATTAAATTTTGACCAGGTTTTGCAACCAGTAAGATGCATCTGGCCCATAGTCTCTGTTGTTGTTTCAGTTCCGACCCTCTTTTAGTCAAATATCAGATTTTCAGCTGACCCTGGAACCAGTCTATGCGCATGACAAAAGCAAGGTCACTGCTGTTCTTTACTGGCAGACGTACCAATGGCAGGGGGAGTCCAGAAGTGGTTCCTACTTGGACTGGTGGCGTGTGAGAGGACATCAGAATACTGTTTGTCATGGTTCTGCAATTCCTTCCTTCACTAGATGGAACCTTTTAAAGAAAGCACCGTCCGTTTTCATACAGGTTGAAGCAGCCCGGCTTGCAGGGGGTAGGGTGTTGGCTCTCCTCTACCACATAACCTGAAGTTAGGGGACGGGAGTTGGCTCTCCTCTACCACATAACCTGAGCTAAGCATAGGCAATACAGGCTGCAGACATTGATTTTTCTGTGATTTTCCTTTTAGTGTTTTTGCTGAAAACGCAAACCCAAGATTTCCAGTGTATTCATCACTCGCTCTTGGGTTTTGAAACCTGCTTCGAGTGCGGAAGGAGCCCTAGGGATTTATAGTTTATGAGTGCACATTTATATGGGGGAATATTTGTGGTACGACTACCTCGGGGGGTCTATATTAACGTGACTGTAAGCAAATCTGTTCAGGATTTACTATTTAATTAACATTCAAGAGTAATTATATGGCATTAGCGTTCATTTAGAATATGGGTTTAAATGCTGTACTTGGCTATCACTCTATTCGAGTATAGTCAGAGAAACGATTGACCTTTGACACCATTGCTTTGATCTTAAATCTACTGCTTTTATGTGTACTTTTGATATCTGGTGCCATCAAAACCAGCGACACAGCAAGGCAAAAACAGCTGTATTTCGATAATGATGACATTCCCGCTGGATGGCCGGCAGAGGAGAGCAACTGAACTGTTCCATCTGCTTCTGTAACACAAGCAAGGCTTGACAGGGAGGCAAGGGTGTTACGCAGGGCCCTGCAGCCTCTGCGGCACAGAGGGGCCCCAACCCTTCAAGGGCCCCATTCCACTCCAGGCCAATGAATATCTGTGAGATATGTGAGACTCAGGAGCCCCTCGCCACATTCTGCTGGGGTGGGGGTGGCATCACTTTCCGCCGCACCACTACAGGGAGGTGAAAGCAATCCTGCACCCAGCGAGCGAACATTTCATAGTGTTTAATTTGTGCAGGTGGTGGGTACTGACTTTTACTTGTGGGGAAACAGACACAATTTTTCAGCAAATCAGACTTTGCCCTAGAGCATGAGGGAGAAAACGGAGAAAGAAGTAGCAAGAAAAAAGAGGAAAACAGTGACAAAGAGAAAGAACAGTACTGATGATAAAGTTATTGAAAAAGTGAGGTAAAGAGACAGGATCAGTAGGGTGGTGGAAGAACAATACAATCAAGACTAGGCTCTGCAACCCTGGCATTCAAAGCATTAGCAGCAGACTTCTATGAAAAACCTTGAGTCCCTGCACATATTCATATTTTTTGTTGTTTTTTTTACAAATGAAGTACTGGTTTGACACCGTACAGTAAGGTTTGTAGGGGTCTGTTATCAAACAACATTCATTTTCTTAAAAAAAAAAAAAAAAGTAATGCAACGAATTTTACCACGCAATTTTCTAATTATATTGGTTTAAAACACTGAGGTGATACTTCCACAAAATCCAGGTCTTCCTGGTTTGATACAGTGGCTAGGGATATCTCAGGCCTGCTTTCATGGCTGCATTGGCTGAGGCCCCTGAGACATCCAGCCAAGCGAGCAGTCCATTGTCTACAAACCCTCCAGGAATTTTCCTTGTCTCTTGTAAAGCCACTTCAGTTATAGGTATTAGACAGGTCTGAAGTAAAAAGTGATGAGTTGATTTTGTAACAAAGACTGATTCAAGTATTTCCTTTCATCCAATTTCCACCACCGGACTCTTACTAAGTAAGATACATGCTCATCCTTGGTTCCTAAACTTACAATTCATAATGGACATGGAAATAATGGCTGGCTTGACTGCTGCTCTTATGATGGAAGCAAAACTGACATACATGCCTGTTCACTTCTGTAATGCCATAGACGAAACACCAAACAATGGGTGGCATGCTCCCCAGAGAAATTCCCTGTTCAGTATTCCCTGACATTAAAATAGTTTAAAGAATTCTATCTATCACCTTTCTAGATCTGTCTTGGAGACCTGTAGCCATTTCACTAGCTGTATGTAAGCAAACTATTTTTCAAAAATACAAACATAGAGGTATTTTGGTGTCCGTTTTCATCAATTGGTGTGTTGAGCTGTCTTTCTACATCCGCCACAACAACATACAGCATGGACCAATGCCTAAGGCCACTTCCGCCACTGGCTGTTTTGCCTCAGTGATAGTGTTTAGCCTGATCACATTCACATTAAAAAAGAGACTTTTTTTTTTAAGGTCTGCCATCTTGAATCATACAGTGTTTTCCAGTCAGACACATGGTCTGTAATGTAAAATACTGTTCTGCAAAGCTACTTCTTATATGGAAAAGATGCTTCAAGGGCCCATTGTGTGAACACAAAATAAAACCATAAGGGAGCGACACTATTTTATGTAGGCTTGTTTTCTGCTAAGAGCGACATTTGAATGTTTTTAAAAAAAAAAAGTTTAGAATGCTTTATTGATATAATAAACGAAGTAAAACATCATTACATGGTCATATAGCAAAAGGAAAGAAGAGCAAAAGAATATATGACATAAATGCAACCAAAACCCTCGGGTGGGAAAATTTTTACATAGAATAAATGCATTTTAACATTTTGAAATTTAAGAAGGGGAAGAGAAGAAGAAGAAAAAAAGAAGGGGGGGAAAGAGAGGGAGGGAAATGAATCCGAAGTTAAAACAATAGTACATAATCATGGAAAACATTAAGAATTATGAAGTGAAACGATATAACAATGGTACCATAAAAACAAATAAAATCAGGTAGCAAATCTAGAAAGAAAAGAGGTTAGTGGTTACAACAACAAGTCTTTTTTGATCAATAGAGGTAATGAAGTGGCGTGGGCACGATCAAGCCTTTGATAATGGCAAAGCAAATTCCACCAAGCTTGATATGAGATTTTTGAGGTGTCCTTCCAATTGGTGGTGATAATCTGAAAGGAAATAGCTAAAAACAAGTCTATAAATTTACCTACATTACTCTGGACATCCCAGATAGGCGAAGAACTACCCAAAAACACATGTACAATTCCAAAAGAAAAATTTGTAGATAAAATTTCGTTCAATTTCGAGACCAGAAGGATTTAACCAAAGGGCAGAGGAAAAACATATGAAGGAAATCACTATTCACATGGGAGCAAGACCAGCATTTTTTTGAGTCTAACAACTTGAATTTGTGCAAATCAGTTGGAGTGAAAAAAAGTCTATTGTAAAAATAATATAAGGTCTGCGTAGTGCTAGCTGAGCGAGAAGAAGTGTGTATTTTTGACCAAATAGAGTACCAAGTTTGAAACGAAAAATCTTGGGCCAAATCTTTCTCCCATAAAAGTTCTAAGTTAGATTTGGATCTAACCTCCAGAGGGCGGGATAGCATTTTATAAATAACAGCAGCTTTATGCTGGGTAGAAAAATCAAGTGGGGAGAAGGAGGCCTGTTCAGGTGTATTAGAGGGACAGTTCTGGGAGAGGAGATGAATCAGGGACGCTTTAAGTAAGGGATAATGAAGAGCATGTGTGTTGGAGATGCCAAAAGACTCTCGAATGTCCGAAAAGTCTATAGGGGATCCGTCCTTCAACAAGTGGTCCAGAGTGATGATGCCTTTATCAATCCATTCCTTCCAGAATAATGCTCTATTATTAATCTTTAAATATTTATTATACCAGATTGGAGTGCGAGAGAATTGATCCACAGAGGAAAGATGAGTTCGAAGCAAAGAGGATGCAAGTGCTTTGGAATGAAGAAAGATGGGTGAGGACAAGCGCTTCGGGGGTTGAGATATACGAGAAGCTATAATAAATGAAAAAGGTGTGTGTTGAGCTTGTTCTAACGCGCTCCAAGCCGTTTTAGGTGTATGAGGAGACTCTGTTAAAAAAAGTCCATATTTGTTTCAAGGTGAATGCAGAATGGTAACGTTTGAGATTGGGAAAATTGACTCCACCTCATTCTTTGGATTGTTGAAGACGAGAAAGTGAAATTCTAGCTTTACGGTTGTTCCACAAAAATTTGATCAGTGAGCGATTAATGGTACTAAAAAAGGTGAGCGGGAGGGGAACCGGGAGCATAGAAAGATAAAAATTAATATTAGGAAGGAGCATCATTTTAATTGTGGCCAGTCTACCCCACCAGGATAAGAAAAGAGGGGACCAACTCTCAATAAGGACAGAGAGCTTTTTGAGTATATCAGCAAGGTTAATTTTGATGGTTTCCCTAATGCTATTAGCATATACAATGCCTAAGCATTTAATATTTTTAGGATTCCACTCAAAACCTGAGGCGTGAAACATATGAGAAAGGCAGTATTTGTTTAAAGGTAGAACTTCAGACTTATCTATGTTTAGTCTATAGCCGGAAACTAACGAATAATCTTGTAATAAAGAGAAAAGAGCCGGCAAGGAAGTAGACGGATTGGAGATATATAACAAGATGTCGTCTGCATAAGCAGTGAATTTAATGTCGATGTTTTTAAATTGGAAACCTGTATTATTTGGAGAACGTCTAAGTTTCTCTAAGAAGGGTTCTAAAGCAAGGATGAATAAAAGTGGGGAAAGAGGGCAGCCTTGCCTAGTACCTCTAAGGAGTGGGAAATATTTAGATTGACAGCCATTTACCCAAGTGGAGGTAGAAGGGGCTGAGTATAACAATTGAATATATTTAATAATGGAAGGGCTGAAGCCGTGCCATCTCAATGCGCCAAAAATAAATTCCCAATTGACCCTATCAAATGCTTTCTCAGCATCTAATGTAATGGCAGCAACTGGTGAATCCATTTTAGAAGCAAGGTGTATAATATTGAGAAAAGTTCTCGAATTATCTGTGATAGATCGTCCTTTGACGAACCCTGATTGGTAGATATTGATGAGGTCTGGGATTACCTTATTAATGCAGATGGCAAGTATTTTAGCGAAGATTTTACAGTCTGTGTTAATGAGGGAAATGGGCCTATAGTTTTTGCAAAGGGAGGGGTCTTTATCTTTTTTAGGGATCAAACATAACATTGCTTGAGGGAAAGATCCTCGTGATTCACCGGTAGTAAGAAAAGGACTTCTCAATGAGAATAACTGGGGAACTAAAAGATGTTTAAAATGAAGAAAAAAAAATCGAACGGTGAAACCGTCCGGGCCAGGTGATTTATCTTTGGGTAATAGGTTAATGGCATTAATGATTTCCTGTTCCAGGATGGGAACATCCAAGGATGTGAGGTCGACGAAATCTTCAGGAGGTTTGGGGATAGTATGAAAAAAGGAATCAATTTGTTCAGGAGAAGGGGTGGACTCTGGGGTGTAGAGGGAGGTATAATATTGAGTAAAGCAGTCGAGAATCTTAGCATCTGTAATATGTCGAACTCCAGAGTTATCCGTAATAACCGTAATTTTAGATTTGTTGTTTGATTTTAAGGTAATTGGCTAAGGATCTACCTGCCTTATTCCGACCGCCGTACATTTTTGCATTGAATTTAGGGAGGTTATTACAAGCGGAATCCCAAGAGTGTTTATTATATTGCATTTTTGCTTTGATAAGAGCTGACAAAGTGTCTGGACAATTGGTAGTGAAGTATTTATGCTCAAGAGTTTTGATTTGCTTTAGGATAAGGGTTGAATCCGTAAGAGCTTTCTTTTTTTTCCGGGATACAAAGTTGATTATGAAGCCCCTGGCGGTAGCTTTAAAGGCATCCCAAATAAAATGATATTGAGAAGCAGAGGAGAGATTATTGTGAAAAAATTCCTGTATAAAAAGCGTGAATTGTTCAACAAATTGGGTGTCCAAGAGAAGGGAGTTGTTAAAACGCCAACGACGGGATGTAGGAGAAGGTGAAGGATATTCCATATCTAAAATTACAGGGGCGTGGTCTGAAATAAGGATGTAGCCAATCTCTGCATTAGTCATAAATTGAAGAGCATGTTGAGTGAGAAAAATGTAGTCTATGCGGGAGTGAAAAACGGGGATGAACGGGGGAGAAAAAGGAGTATTTAAAGTGTCGGGGTGAGAGGTTCTCCATGAATCAACCAGTCCTCTAGAGGTGATAACCTTGTGAAAAGTTTTCTGCATTTTGTTAGGAATATATTTAGTTTGAGATTTACGATCTAGGAAGGGGTCCATAAGTTGGTTACAATCACCACCCACAATCAAATTATCTGCAGCATGAGAAGAGCGAAAAGTAGAAAAATAATTCCAAAAAGTTAAATCAATGCCATTAGGGCCATAAACATTACAAAAAGAGAGTTGATTATCATTAACTTTAGCATTCAAAAACAACCATCTACCATTAGCATCTTGGAATTCATTTTGTAACTGAACATTTAAAGACTTATGAAACAAAATAACACCATTCTTATTATTTACTGCAGGGGAGCTGAAAACCTCTCCTACCCTCTGTTTGCGCAATGAAGACAGATCTTGCAGCTTGAGGTGTGTTTCTTGTAATGCCGCTATATGACATTTCAGTTTTGCAAGGTGAGACAAAACTCGCTGTTTTTTAACAGGATTACGAATACCTTTAACATTCATGAGATTATACGAAAACCATTCATCGATAAACTTTAAGTAAAAATAAGCATGAAAGTAAAAGAAAGTTAAAGAAGAAGTAGAAAAAAAGTGTGACGAACCCATCAAAGGAAGGATATACCAGTATCTGAAAAAAGCATAGATAGATAACAAGGAGATAAGTGAAAACTAATAAGGAGCAAAAAAGAGAAACTAAGAGGAAGGAAATTAGAATAACTAGCTTGCTGTAACCATAAAAATGAAAGAAGGGGAAAGTAATGGCGTACCATAAGCATGAGATGGAAAAAATGAGATGCAGTAGAGACAGGAGCGAAGAGATGTAAAGAGGAGAGGGGGAGAAAGGAAAGGAGGCGGGAACAGAGGAGGAAATGAACAGGGGAGCATAGTCGCCCAGAAAGAGTTAACATAGAAAAGATGACGAAAAGCCGAGAGGCTTTAGTCATGGTGGTCAAAAACAGGAAAAACATTAATGAGGGAGGGGCAAAGAGCAAGACGGCCACTCCAAAAAAGGGGGGGACACACCGAGAGGTTAATTTTACAAATGGAAAAGGGAAAAGAAGAAATAAGATAAGAAAAATAAATGGTAAACATACTAAACAGAATGGAAGGGAACTTACCAGACAATGGGAAGACAATGAATGGAATAACTCATACATAACGGGACGTAAGGAGAACAGGAGTATGAACATCAGCGTCAGGAACTACACAGAGAAGACCTAAGAAACGGGGAAGAGAACAGACATAAAAACAATGAAGGTTTGCTCAATTCCATAGCTTCTCCTTTGAGTATGGATGAATTTCCGAAGATCAGCCGGATCGTCAAAAGAAAAAGTTCTGTCTTTATAAGTCACTTTGAAAAAGCACAAATGTATAAGACCATAGCGGGCATTCATGGATCTCAAAGATGGTCTGAGGTCGAGAAATTCCTTACGTCAAGTGGCAGTTGGCTTGACTGAAAAAGACTTTGTGACCGGACCAGAGCATCTGCTTGTGTTGCTTGGCAGCATTAAGAATTGCTATGAGGTCTGAGTAAAGGAGGAAATAGGCAATAATACCTCTTGGTTTTGATGAGGAAGATGCATTTTGTGGACCCAACCTGTGCGCCCTTTGAATGTTAAAGTCCAGAGTTTTCGGAAGACCAACAATCTGCAGGACTTGAGTCTTCAAAAAGGAGATCATGTCCGAGCCTTCAGAACCTTCTGAAAGTCCATAAATGCGTAAATTGTTGTGCCTATTGCGATTTTCTAAGTCCTCTGTAGACTTTTTAAGTTGAGAAACTTCTTTAGTGAGGATATCAACTCTGGCAACAACGTCCTGTGCATCACTAATTTTTTGTTCCACATCCGAAAGTCTTGACTCAAGTCCAGACCATTTTTCTTCGATTCTTTGAAGAGTGGCATTGGTATCCGACATGAAAGGTCTAATGTGGCGTAGTTTGTCCATTATGTCCTCTAACGTCAGAGGAAGAGGTGATTTTGATGGAGAAGACGGGTCTTTTTTGGGGCGCTTGTTAGTGCTTGCAACTGAATCGTTACGACCTCCAGAGGTGGACCCAGTAGCTCCAAGGGGTTTGCTTGAGTGTGAAGGATCCATGGCGAAATAATATGAACAACACAGCAGATGGTAGGATCCCGTAGGACAAAAAACTCCAAGGTCACCAATAAAGCAGCCAATTAGAAGTGATGTCAGTAAACCACTTGCAAAGCTAACTGAAAAGCACCAAGGAGCCTAGTGCCTCAATAGAAAGGAGGACACATTAAAGCATATCGTAGCATATCTTCGAATGTAGAAAAGAGGATCCATCCAACAGACATGTAGCGATAACTGAACCTTCCTGACGTGCAGATATCAAACAAAGTCCATTGCTTGCGGATAATTGCCAAAAAGAACCAAAAATTACTCAGTCATATATGCTGTGGAGAGAACTCTCTAATAACGAGTCTCTGGCAGCAGAAAGCACAAAATGGCGGCCGCATAAAATGGCAGGCAATTAAAAAGGGAAAAATTGAAAAGTCCAACAAATATGACAGCAGCTGATCCATTTAGTTTCCTCTTAATAAGCCAGATTAAGATTCTACAGGACAAAGAGATCCCCCAAAAAAAAGATTGGGATGAGCCATTGCTGAGGAAGGGAAAACAGCAACGGCAAAAACGCAACATGGCGGTCGCTCAGAGCAGAGACACTGAGGTGAGGCAAGCGCCGAAGAAAAAACTGTGAAAATGACCTTCAAAAGGTCCACAAACTTGCCTCAGTGAGCCCAGCTATTTCCTACACAAGGAGCCATGCTGTAAAGACGGAACCGCAAACGTTAAAGGACCCTTCCAGCGCCGACCGGAGCTCGGTGTCGGAGAGCGATCTAGGGAGCGGCCATCTTGAATCGCCGCCGCCACGCACCTCGACATTTGAATGTTTTAAAAGGCAAAGTCTTTAATAAAGTGATGCTCCTGTGCTGCCACAAATGACAAAATCATGATTTGTTAGTGAATAAACTTTTCAACACGATCTGGTATGTGAGTATACTTTTCTTTCTTAAACCTTTGTATTTTGCATAATGTTGGAATGGGTTTTAAAATGACAAAATAGCAAGATAGCACTGCCTTAGAATGTACCTCACAATGCCTTATTATTAGTCTGTTTTTGTCCACGTTGTGTTCAACTTTGATGTGTAGTTTGATCTTCTACGTCACCTATTTCCAAAGCACCTCATTATAACTGGCTGTGTGCAGTGGTTTAGTGATGTCACAAACGGCATGTGCAGAATAAACATTGAGAAGAAAGGGCCTTATTTAGGATATCCCGTCCGCCCTATAATGAGTGCCATAGGCTATAATGCACTTGTAATACAGCAGGCTAGGTATCCATCATGTTTGTGAAGGAGTGTCCTGTCCTCCAGACTCTAACTAAGGCCATGTGTTTGGTGAATGGAGAGGCAGAGTTACACTTTAGCTGCTTTGAGCTTATCCTGTGTAAAAGGGAAGAAAGCCTTGTTTCCTACTATTCCCTTAAAAAGTAGATTTAATTGTTTGCTCAGCTGAGCAAACTTGTCGTCCACAAAGCCCTATTGGCTGTTACTTTTCTGCCGTACACAACCTTGAATATGCAGAGTTGAATCCACTCCATTAATAGACTCTATAAAGGTACTTCTACAGCAGGGACTGATTAGCAGCTTTATTAAGTGGCTGCCGACCAAGTTGATGTAACAGATCCTGGCAGTGCCAGGATACTCTCGTGGGTGATGGTGCGCTTTACAACTACACATAACATAACCTTATTTATCAAAGATTGGGTTCAAGGTACCTTCCTGAAATGCTGCCTGTACTCCTCTCGGATTAAGGTTTTTAGTTTTCAATGATGATTTTGTGCAAACTAAGGCAGTAAGTCTGAATTGTCTTTAACTTCATGAATATTCTCTTCAGCTATGATCTTCTTTCTAATGGAAAACTCTAGCAACACATCTTGTAGCATGCATGCTGGAGTCTTGGTACCAATGTGTTTGTATTAGCAGCACCTATGTATTTGTATTGTAGTATAGGTGATATGGCAATATACCTGGTATGATATTACCGAACCTTCATCGGCTCCTGATGAAAAAGAGGCTCAAAATGCACGCTTTCATCCAGTTCAACCCTGCTGGCATTGTAATGTAATGCAAGGTGGATTTGTAGAATGCTGCTTGTCACCTGTGAGGGTATCATGCAGTGGCGGCTCCTCCGCAATAGCAGAGGAGCGTCGCCCCGCTGCCTGGCTCGGAACCAGTAAATGAAAAATAAAATGTCATTTTATTTTTCATTTTCTGGCTCTGAGCCTGCTTGCAAAGGGAGGGGCGGGGCATTGGGAGGAGGAGCGCGACGTGCACTCCACTCCCTAAGTGCGCATATGTGTTTTGGCCGGCCGTCTTAGGCTGACCAAAACACACATGCGCACTTGGGTTTTCTCCAGCCCAGCTGCATTGAGCAGCCGGGCTGGAGAAACCCCACAGACTCCCTGGTCTGAGCAGGGCGTCTTTCCTGCCCGCTCAGACCAATCCCCGCGCTGCTGTCACGTGAGAGCAGCGCGGGGATTGCAGGGAGTCCGTGACGTTGTCCCAGTGCTTGCTGGGACCAGGAAGGGCTATGCTGAGTGTGACATGGGAGGCGCCCCTCCACCCGCTCTACCACCTCTTTATTGTGGCGGCCACGACTGGTATCATGTTAACGTATGTTGCGCTGGCCACACGCAGATGTTGTCAGTGAATATTTAACACACTGAGTCTTCTTGCTGGTGGTACAAGAGTGTCCTTTTTTTAACTATCCAAAATTCAGATATATATGCAAAAAAAATAGGAAGACTGCAGTTAACATGATGGTAAATTCGAGTGGAAACTGAAATTAAATTTACTCTATTATATACATCAACAAATGCAATGCAAATTGAATGAAAAATAATGAGGGAAGTACTTAAATTAATAGGACGTAATGTGGGGCAATTCTATTTACCTTTTTTAATAAGACTGCCTCGGGAAATAATATTTTACGAAATATTCCTTTAACTTTGTTTTGCAGGTCAATTATAAATCTTGAGGGAAAAGTGATCTATTCCTCTAACTTGTTCTGACTGCTTTCCATTAAATGTACCTTGATTAAAGAAAAACAAACCTAGACCGCACTGATAAATTGCAAGCTGTTTCTACAGAAACTGTCCTCAAGCAAAATACTGCCTCATTCCTGTGAAAATAGCTTGGTTGCCAAGTGGTAACCAGGGGTTTGTAGAGGGTTTATTTTTTATTAATGGTATTTAAGTAGCACAAATCTCGCAAGGGACAGTTGAGCGCTCTACATTACTAGAATGCCGTTAGTAACAGAAATGGAAGGAGGTAAGGTTTTCTCAGATGCAGTGAGGTGGGTGGATAAGAGATGGGTCTTAATCACTTGGTGGAAGTCTACATCTAGTCGCCTTGGGCCTTAAGAAATCTGAGTATGTGTTTATGACTCATCCGTTGCTACTCTGGTTTCAAGTGAAACAGTGCATCCTCTTTAACATTCTCTGTTCCACTGTGGTAAAGTGCCTCTTTTTGTGTGGTCAACCACATTTTTATGGAGACTGGTATTGCTGGTTTTTTTTAACTCTGTGCTCTGAGTGTAAGAAATTGGGTTGCTGGCAGACTGGGATGAAACCCTACTCGAACATGAACCACAATCCTGGTCAAGGTGAAGTCACAAGCAAACCCCAAATTAACCTGTGCTCCACTCTCTGGTAGCTTGGCACAGAGCAGTCAGGCTTAACTTGGAGGCAATGTGCGAAGTATTTATGCAGCACTTCAAACAGTAATAAAGTGAAAACACAACAAAGAAGAATCCTGCACCAGAATAGAAAAATAGAGTAAGTGTTTATAAATAAAACAAGACCAGAATGACACCAATCCAATAAGTAGAACCGGAGATATGCAATTTTAAAGATTTCAGTGAATATAGTGCCAAAACCGCACAAAGCACCAACTGTGGTAATCCATTTGTGCCAGACAGGGACAAAGGCACAAGTTTAGGCTGACCGCGATGGATCGCGGGCTAGCTACAGGGATCCAGTTCAGCCCGCTGAACAAGAGTACCTAGAGTCCTCGTTGCAAGGTCAAGCGTCAAGGATGCGTCAGACAGCCGAGGCGTTGCGAGGTTCGGGCCGGAGATGCATAGTGCAGAGTCGGTCCCAAGGAGCCATGGGGCTGCGATGCGAGGTCCTGCTTCATCATCGAGGAGGCCATCGACGAGGGGGCTTGTGATGTGAAATCCTGCGCCGAGGATGCATTGTGCACTGGCTGGTTCCGAAGAAGCTGCGGGGCTTGCGATGCGAAGTCCTGCGTCATAGTTGAGGCTGCCGTCGTCGAGGGGCTTGCGATGCTAAGGCCTGCGTCGTGGTTGCGTCGTGCACGAGCGGTTCTAATGAGGGCGATGCAAAGTCCTTGTGCTGGTAGAATCCTCGCAGATGAGATGCATCGGTTCTGCATAGGGTGGCACCACACAGCAGAGGTCGGTCCTGCTGGTTCCACAGGGTAGGACTTGCAGTTAAAGAGTCCAGGTGGGGGCTACAAGAGACTAGTCCTTAGAGTCACTCTGGTGGTCCTAGGTACAGGTAACAGGTCCAGTCCTTCACACCCAGACAAGCCAGGCAAGAGGGCAGCAGGTCGGCACAGCAGGGCAGCAATCCTTCGGGGTAGTAGTCAAGCAGAGCGGCAGTCCTTTCAGCAGCATAGCAGTCGTTCTTCCAGGCAGCATCTTCTACAGGTCCAGAAGTGTACTGAAGAATTAGGGTCTGAGGTCCAATATTTATACCTGGTGCCCACATTGAAGTAGGAGAAACTTGTAGAGGTATTCACCCCCAGAGGTGCTTGCAATTTCCTGACTCCCTGCGCTGGCCCCAGATTGTCTGGGGACCACAAAAGACTACAGTCTAACCCCTTTATGAGAGTGCTCAGGCAGGGCCTTTGTGATGTGTAAATGTGGTAGGCAACCGCTCCTGCCCCTTGTTAACTCAGTGGCCCCTCCTGCTAACACCTATTTCCCCTTTGTTTCAATGTCAAGGAGCAATACACAAAGACCAACTGCCAGCTACACCGAAGCATGTGACCCAGCATCAGGCTGCAGACACCAAATGGTTAGGACAAGAAAATGCCAACTTTCTAAAAGTGGCAATTTCAGAATTGTGATTAAAAATACAACTTTTCCAAGAGTATTTTTAATTACAATTCTTTAGACACAAAACTCGAACTGTCCACCTGCTCCCAGTTGGGAGTTACAGCGTATTAAATGTAAAAAGGTAACTCCAATGTTATCCTATGCGATAAGTAGGCCTTGCAGTAGTGAAAAACGAATTTAGGAGTTTTTCCACTAACAGGACTTGTAAAACTTAAAAGGACATGCCCTACTTTTAAAGTGCGTTGCACCCTGCCTCATGGGCTGTTTAGGGCCTACCCTAGGCGTGACTTATATGTATTAAAAAAGAATGGTTGGGCCTGGCAAAAGCTTTATTTTGCCAGTTCGACATGGTACTTTTACAGAACTGCACAACAGGCTACAATTATTTCTAAAGACAGTGGTCCCCAGACAGAAAATAAGTTATAAATCAATAAATATAGACCCAATCAGTACTATATTGTAGACATCTGTCCAGCCGGACAGATATTTAATATGCAGTCAAATAATGTTTACAGACCATAAACACGGAACAGTTTAAGTGGGACACAAGCCTGCATCCAACTTAGCAAGAAAGACGTACAACATAAAGTAAGGGGTTCAGGCAAAGGGAATTGTTTGTTTCAAGCACATTTCTAATAGAACAAACAGAATATACATGAGACACCATTACATAGAAATTAGAACATTTTCACAGGGTGTATATGGTGTACAAGGTGTCGACGGCGTTTCGATCCCTTAAAAGAATAATGGGATCATCCTCAGGACATTATAAATAACATGCCTGTTTTCATATGGCTTAAATTGCTAGAACCATGGAAAAAATGGAGGGAAGGAAAAGGGAAAAAATAAGTTAAAATTAGACAAATGAAAGTGGCGTATATCCGAAGTGCTCGTGAGATTGTCTCTAATGTGCTGTCCGACGTGATGCGAGGCGCTCCTGAACATGAGAACATGCACGTGGATTTAACGTGCAGTGAAAAATATATATAAAAAAGGTGAAGCGAAGGGATAGAAAAAGAGAGGGAAGTTAGGCCGACGATCAAGATGGAAGCGAGATCTGGCGTAGGTGTTGGAAAAGTGAGATATCTCTAACAGTAGCCGTGTAGTGGGTGGCCGGCAAAAGACAGAGCTGAAAGTACTGAAGGGTGAGGGGGCGCTAGTATCTATGTACGTATCATAAGGGAGGTAGCGCTACAGTACACAATGGCACAGGGGAGGTAGAGGACAGATTGGGCACGTAAGGTGAGCTATGGCTTACCCAACGTGAAGAATGGAGCTGTGACAAAAGGTCTTGAGAATCAAGAAGAACGGAAGGCCACCAGCATAGGATCTGTAGGGATGGTGGTCTTAGTTATAATCCTGGGGAGTATGCACCGGAGTCAAGGTTCCTGCAGTAGGTAGAATGGGGCAATTGAGGTTATTGAGGGGGGAGGAGGGGGTTGGGTATGGAAAGGTAACCGCAGTGTGCAAGGCGAGCGCGCTTACCGGTTAAGGGAGTTCCATTGTGGACAAAATTCCAATGAAAAGCAAGCCCCATTTGCGGTCTTGAGCGGTAATACAGGCCAGTGCTAGAAGGAAGGAGCAAGGAGGAAATTAGGATAATGCAAGTGTCAACGGTGGTAGAGGAAAACGGCGTGCAGGGCTATCACGCTTACCGTATGTAATCTAGGGTCCGTCACAGCCTGGGTGTTTCCGGTCACAGAATTGAGTGAACCGGGAGGGAGCATTATATATGGGGCCCTCCAATTGGGAGAAGTGGGTCAGGTGACCAAGAATAGTAAAAATGGAGGAGAGACTGGTGGTTGCCAAACCAGCGGCCATCTTGGAACATGAAAGAATTTATGTGCACATACTTAAAGTGGCTAAAAAACCGAATATAGGCAAAAAGGAAAGTTAACAGGAGTGGCAAATCTGGCCACCTTAGAATAGCATAGAGCAACATGATACTCTGTACATTTCTGGAGCGACAAAATCGGTAAAAGGACCTACAAGAGGCATCAATAGAGAGAAGCACATTGGACATTTAAAATGACATAGCAGGGCAGTTCAAAGAGTAATTGTCTATGTTTAGGACCAAGAGCGCATAGATACTTAAAAGCAGTCACAGTTAGATCAATGAAGTCCAGTCCTCCAGAAGATTGAGGCCTGTTTGAATACTTCCAGTCCTCAAGATCCATTTCCGTTCCTCCTTGTTAAGGAGCTGCGCCATGTCCGCACCCCTTGGCGGTGGCTTTATCACGCTAATGATTGTCCACCGTATGTCATTTTCAGTGTGACCTGCTGCCTGAAAATGTTCGACAAGAGGAGCATTTGGAGTATTGCAGCGTATTCTGCTGCGGTGCTGGCAGATCCGTATCCGTGCCTTTTGTGTAGTTTGTCCAATGTAGATTTTATTACAAGGACAAAAAATAGCATAAATAACATTATTAGTGTTGCAATTCGAAAAGGTTTTCAGTTCAATCCTGATTTTATCAAAGACAAATTCTTTCCCCTCAATTGTAAACTGGCAAACAATACAATCACCACATTTAGCATGTCCTGTCAGGGGCGGCAGACCCCAGAGTTCATTAAGTGTTCCTGTGTTTTTGGTAGATGGTAGTGCCGCACGTACTAGGTGATCTTTTATGTTTTTTGCTTTACGGAATGCGAACAGGGGCGTTCTAAATTAAGTACCCCTGCATTCAGAACCTCCCAGTGTTTGATAATGCTCTTCCGGATGGTGTGTGATACTGGTGAAAAAGTGGTCACACAGACCATACGGTTCTGTGGTTGTTTTTCTTTAGGTTCCAAAAGTGCATCCCTGGGACAGTACCAGGCTCTTTTAAGGGAGTTACGAACTAGCCTACGTGGGTATCCCCTTGATGTCAGTTTATTGCTGAGGACTTTTGCCTCGCGAAAATAATCCTCTTTTAGTGAGCAATTCCTCCTGATGCGGAGAAACTGTGAGTAAGGGAGTGAATCCCTCAGGGCACGAGGATGATGACTGTCATATCTGAGGAGTGTGTTCCGCTCTGTAGGCTTCCTGAATAAACTTGTAATCAGTACCCCGTCCTTATGCTGAATGTTCAAATCAAGGAATGGGATGGTGGTCTTACTATGTGTCAAAGTAAAGTTGAGTTCGTCACAATTGTTATTGAGCCAGTGGAGAAATTGTCTCATGGTGGTGTCAGAGTCCTGCCAAATCATAAAAACGTAATCTATGTACCTTCTCCACACCGAGATCCCAGTGCGGAATGGGTTCATAGGTGACAGTATGCGACTGGTCTCGAGGTCGTCCATGTAAAGTATGGCTAGGTTTGGGGCAAAAACGGCCCCCATAGAAGTAACCTTCACCTGCTGATAATATTGTTCATCAAAAAGGAAAAAATTCCTAGTGAGGCAAATCTCCAAAAGTTGAAGTATAAAGACCGTGGGTACAGCATGGGGCCTTGGTCGTCTGTTGAGGACTCGTTCAATGACGAGGAGGGAATCAATTTGAGGAATATTGGTGTAGAGCGACTCCACATCCAACGTGCAAAGGGTGTCGGATGTGGGGTCGAATGGGTGTTCATCAACTAAATTGATCATAGCCATACTGTCACGTATGTAGCATTCAGTCTCAGGTACAAAATCCTTAATGAAAAAGTTCAAATATTGGCCCAATGGTTCCAAGATGGAGCCGCAGCCCGATACTATGGGTCGGCCAGGTGGCTTGTCCTGGCTCTTGTGAATTTTAGGGAGAGTGTAAATCACAGGTGTACGAGGTGACGTGGTGTTCAGAAATTTGTGTTCATGTTTGCTAAGAAACCCATGTTCTAACCCTTCATTTGTGACTTGAAGGATGAGTTTCTGCAATTCCCTGGTGGGGTTGGTAGGCAGTCTGAAATAGTGGTCAGTGTTAGTCCGCTGTCTCAGGATTTCATTCTTGTATTCATCTCTCTCTTGGAGGACTATACCTCCCCTTTGTCAGCGGGTTTTATAACAAGGGTGGGATTGGTTTTCAAATTAGAGAGTGCTTTTTCTCTTCCATTGAGATGTTGTAAGGAATGAATCGACGTGATGTTTCCAATTGGGTAACGTCATTGAGAACTAGTTTCTCAAAGGTGAGTATTTCACCTGGAATCATGTTGGCGAAAGGTGAAAAGGTAGAGGGGGTGTCTAAAAGGAGTATTAGGGTTATTGCTGGGTTTAGGATTAATCAGGAAGTAACTATGTAGTCTTATCTTCTGGAAAAAGTTCAGTTTGCAAATCTAGGAAATTAGGGCGAATAGTCGGCACAAATGAGAGTCCCTTACTTAATAGGGATTGCTCGGTGTCTGATAGTTAGTGCGTAGATAAATTAAAAATAGGTAGCACCGAGCTGTTGCACTCCTTGGGTGATTCTGTATTGTTGTCTACCATTGGTAGTGTTGTCGACGTGTCTGGCGTTCCCCTGGTGGATTGGACCAGCGTTGTTGTTGTTTTACCCTCCCTCTTTTTGGGGGCTCGGACTGTCCCCGTCCTAAAAAAGGAGTGTTGGGATTCCTGTTGGAGGTGCTAGGGCCCTCACCTTGGTCAGAATTGTCAGAAGATTCAGCTGATGTGTCAGAGAAGCCAACTAAATTGTTTTGTCTGTTAAAACGGCCCCAGGGTCTTGCGTTTTGGGGATTATTGTATAATCAAAGGCTACAATGGCAGGCCTGAGACATGCTAAAATGCCTACTTAAGTGGTTAACACAATCAGATCTGCAGGCCCACTAGTAGAATATAATTTACAGGCCCTGGGCACATATAGAACCACTTTGCTAGGGACCTAGAAGTAAATTAAATGTGCCAATTGGGTATAAGCCAATATTGCCATGTTTTAAGTAGTGATCACACACACTTTAGCACTGGTTAGCAGTGGTAAACTACACAGAGCTCTAAGACCTAACAAAAAATTAGTTCAGAAAACAGGAGGGTGAAGGCAAAAGGTCTGGGGATGACCCTGCAGAAAGGGCCAATTCCAACACTGAGGCATTGCTGTCAAGTCCTCGGCATGTGTGCTCTGATTCCTAAAACATTGTAAAAATGTCTCCATATTGGCATTTACATTCCCAGTAACCCATAGTATATGGTGCAAGAATACATCAATGGCATGGAAAAGTTAAGTCACCTGTAGACTGCAGCACTGTTGAGCCATCCACTAGGCAGACAAAGGAAACCTTGCTTAAAGCTTCCTGTGTAGCTCCAGCAGCTTTAAAACCTGCAGGCAAATCTGTCAAAATGTCCCTTTTTGACAGAAAGGAACCCTACTTTTAAATACTAAATAAGTTACTCATATGTGGGCCTTGCAGCCCACAAGGTAGGATGCCTAGTACCCACATTGCCTAGTCCCCAAAAGCTATTTTCACTGTGAATGGCTGAATCTGTCCTATTAGAAAAGCTAGAGTTCAGAGTAAAATCCTAACCCTGCTATCTTTAATTTGGGACAAGGTACTGGAACAATTTAAACACTATTTTTTATGATAGTTAATAAATATTTAGAGAAAGTGACTTTTTAAAAGTTACATTTTACACTTTAACTTGACTGATCCTGGGTGAGGCGTGCCCATTCATAGTTAAGTGTAAAGGGAGACAAGGGAAGAGGGGCCGTTGTTCCCCAGGCTCTCTGTAACCAGTATGGCACTAGCCCAGTGGGAAGGGGAACTGGCCCCGTAACCAGTTTAGTGTAACTGAGGAGGAAGGGGCTACTTATTTACCTACACACACACCTCTTGCTGGCACACAAGCCACCCCCAAGGGCAGAGAGGGGCTGTGCCATCTTGGACTTTACCTAGAATAGTGCACTGTGGAATAGTTTACCATAAGGCAAATAGAATGTGCAGCAGATTAGACATATTTTCCCCTGGTAACTTTTTCCTCATTGGTTAATGAGTGTTCAGGAGTCACCCACTGCCTAGTAACTCCTACCAAAGTGGCTCCTCACTCACAGCTCATCAGAACACCCTCTGGACCTGTGAAACACAGAAGAGGATGGACCAGCTGTTTGATATGTATGTGGAGACCTGAAGGACTGGACCTGCTCCCACTTACCCCCAAGACTAAGAAGTGGACTCCAAGGTCAGTTGGCTGACTTCCTTTGTGGCTATAGGAACACAACCGGCTGCATGAGCCCTTTTTCCTGAAGGGCCCAGCTGACCAGTAGTAAATAGAATTCCCATGGACCCTGCTGGCGGCCTGTGATGGAGTAGGGCCTGGCCCCAAAGTGCTGACCATTAGATCCTAGGAGCCTTAGAACTGACCAATAGTAGCGCCCCAGAAACTCTGAAAATTTGAAACTTTGAAATCCTTTAGACTTCCAAGACCTCAGGTTCTTCAGTGGGATATCGGGGCTACAGTTGCTTATTTTGAGAGGACTTTGTCGGATAATGCTCCAGGCTTCCCCCGCTGGAGGATTTTGAGCTCCATTTGTTTAAAAAAAAAAAAATTGTCAGAAGGTGGAAATCTTGACTGGCCTAACGTGTAAAAAGTATCCACCCCACAAAAGGTCTTCGTACGCCATGAAATTTGAATTTCTCCTGCTAACACTAACTGCTACAGTGGGACCTCGTCTTGCGGCTATCTCACTTCAAGAGGACCTCGTCAGATACAGCTTTTGAGCTTACCACACTGGAGGATTTCACCTTCCATTTCAGAGACTAAGTCAAAAGATAAAATCTTTAACCTGGATGAACCCGCTTGGTGTGTCCGACCCATGCTGCATTGAGGTCTACCTGAAATTGCGCATTGGGCCCCGTGATCCACAACCAAGACTACTGATTGGCTCTTTACTTTTTCTTGGCATTTTTGTCTAAATCTTTAAAAATTCATATTTCAGGTTTCCTTTATTGCATGTTTATAGTTTTAATGTCATTTTACTCATGACACTTTTCTCTGTCTAAATTGGTTGTAGGAT
Organism: Calotriton arnoldi; assembly: GCA_963921515.1. Classification (NCBI taxonomy): domain Eukaryota; kingdom Metazoa; phylum Chordata; class Amphibia; order Caudata; family Salamandridae; genus Calotriton; species Calotriton arnoldi. The sequence goes on along the minus strand of CAWUFW010015084.1, from coordinate 151,137 downwards.
TTTTATTGTGTTGTAACTTGTAAACTATTTTGTTACTTTAAAATATTTTACATGTTGTATGTCATAACTACCAGGTAGTTGAGCCCACGATTAAATTATTGAAGCTGTGTTTTACCCTAACACGTTTGTGGCACTTTTCCTTATGCTGAAGTGTCATCCACCCCAATTAATAATTCAATTTCTGACATCGCCCATCATGCTTTCTATCGCACTAATCAGCACTTCCTGACACACTTTCTAGTGCTTCATCTTCCAAACGCACACCATTTCTTTTCCAACCATGCTCTTCTTGTAAACTTAGCACGATGTGTTAGATAATTCTTTTACCCATACACCTGTGCCTTAAGGACTTAATACATTTCAAAAGGGCTCCTAAACCCATCTATTTTTCTAAAGCCTTCCTTTCTCTGTGGCACTCTAACTTTTAATATTCCAAGCTCCAAGATGTTATTTCCATTGCAAATGTGCTTTATAAGTAGTTAAATAGATACACTTGATTCTCTCTCTTTTTAGTAAGTAAATCCTAGTCAAATCTGTCCTAAATCAACTATAATATCTTGTGATGTATTAAAAACATATTTTATTAGTACAAAAGGTAACAGTAGCCAGTAATGGCGGTATCAGAACACTTCTTTCAAAACAGTAGATCTAAGATTGTGAGTCAGAGGTTTATTAAAATAACAGTAAACAAAAAAACAATTCTATAAGGACAAAATTTCTCCTCTGTGGCCCAACCATTGCTGACATGCCCAATCATAAGCCCAAGTCTAATTCGCTGGGGATTTGTATGCGCTACAAATTTCTATATTCTTAAAATGTAAACCCTTACTGAGTCAAATTTAGATACCTTTGGGGGAAACAAGCTGTTCATTTGCTCCCATGGGGTTACACTTACATTTGAAACAAAGTTCTACATTTTCTGGAATTTTGCAAGGAATTCAGGGGTGCTAATGCAAATCTGTTCAACCAATACTCAAATATGTGTATTTCCAGTCACATAATTGAACCAGTGTACAATTCCAGTCACATAATTGAACCAGTGTACAATTCTGCTTTTGCAAATTGAAGGCGAATATGTATTTGCTTGAGTAACCTTATGTTTTTTTTTATTCCATGGAGTCCTTTCTTCCTTTACAGCATTTCTGTCGTCTGCCAGGTTGAAAAACTGGAAAATAAGTTAATGCTGTTATGGCCCAAGGCTAGTTTGTCTGCTAATTCAATTATGTCCAGTGAGCACGTTAACAGAAAAATGTGTTTTCTTTTACCTTGCTTGACTTTCAAAAAGCTTTGCAAACAGCAATACCTTTACCAAAACAACCTCAATATCACAATAATCCTTTACATTTTGGTTTCTATTTTAAACCACAATTAAAGAGAATTAAACTATGAATTATTTAATGTTTAGAATTCTGATAACATTTAGTCTTCCTCTAATATAAAATACAACATCTAACATCTGGTCTATGTTGATTGGATTTATGTCTAATTTATAATTGAAATTCCATATTTAAATGTCAGGTAATATTGTCTTTTGCTTCCAAGTCATTTTATTTGTGGATTTTAATTCATCCCCAACACTAGTCTATCTAGGGCAGCCTCCTTTAAGTATGGTCTTTTAGTGGCTCAGGTTTGCCTATGCTTTCCAATCTGACTACAGTATATATTTTCAAAAATAAATCCTCACCAATCTCCTACTGTGTTACAATAAATGACTTTACATTTTGTGTAATCATTTACTTAGCGTAGGAGAGTGCCCTTTCTGTATGGTTGCCCCTAACTTTATTGCCAGATACCTGATGCAATTTTACTGAGTGTGCCCTGGGTCCCTGCCAATCAGGTTCCCAGGGCCTGTGTTCTTTATCCAAAACTGTACAATTGTTTCCACGATTTACAAAACTTTGGCCTACCTAGAAGTCCCTTGTAAGGGGTGTCTATGGTACCAAGGGCATGGTAGCCAGGCAAAGACCTCTGAGGGCTGCAGCATATATTATCCCACCCTCTGAGACCTTTCACCACAAACATGCACCACTGCCATTGCAGCGTGTGTGCCATGCCTACCCAGCACTGCATGAGGCCTAGGTAAGTCACCCTTAAGGTAGGCTGCACTATGTCTCATGTGAGGGCCTATCTGCAGGAGCAGGCAGGCCCCTATAATATCTAAGGCCATTCTTAGAAATGTTCAGTAAAGCCATCCTGGTTATATGGTCTGGAAACTGGTCACTACAACTATCCTAGCACCATGATGGCTTTACTGAATCCTGGGATGTTTGGTATCAAACTTCTCAGAATAATAAATCTGCACTGATTCCATTGTCAGATTTTCTATTCCCTGCACTCCGAGGTCCCTTCTAGAGGGGACCCCTGAACCAAACCAGCCTCTGGTGGTGACCACCAGCCTGCTACCACGAGACAGGTTTCTGGACCCCTGGGGTGGGAGCTTTCGCTCCCTGGGCCCAGAAGCAAAGCCTTTCCTGGGCAGAGGTGTTCACACCTCCCCTAGGTCAGGAAGAGCTATCTTTGGCAGGGGAGCTTCAAAGGCCTTACCGCCTTTGCATAGCGACCCCCCCCCCCCAGCCTCTCCTGCTAACAGAAGCAGACCCCCTTCCTGTCTCACCCCCTTTTCAGCGGGAAGACAGATGGGAAAAAGTGGACCAGCCCAGAAGGTGTGCCCTCCTCTGCCAACCCCACCCCTCAGGTGGGAGAGGCAAAAATGAAGCCCACTCTTAAGTGACCGCCATCTTGCGGAAGGCAGGCACTCTCCAATCAGAAATAGGGATGGTGCCCACCCCCCCCACGTGAGATGAACACCCTAAGGGTGTAGTCACCCTAAGGTTAGTAGTCCATTGGCTACTACCTCGAGACCCCTAAAACGCCCCCCCAAGTACAGTTTTTGGGGTTGCAGCCCTGAACCCAGATTCGACTCGACAGAAGAAAGACTGAAGAGCTGTGCTGCAGAAGAAGAGGATGGCGACAACTGCCTTGGCCCCAGCCCTACCGGCCTGTCTTCTGATTCGGAACCCTTGCAAGCTGAAACCAGTGTGTCCAGCAGCCTCTAAGAACCCTGGGGGGGGCCTACCCTGCCTTCAGAAAGAATCTGATCTCCTGTGGACACCTGATTTGTTCAACCGCACCCCAAGCCAGAACTCTAGATCCAGCTGGAACCGTTAGTCCTCCCCACTCTGCACCCACGGCTCGAGTCAGAGTGGCCCAACACCCCAGCGAGGTCCCACCGGCGATCCTGAACTGGGATCCAGCGTTGGATGACCTCCACCAACATTTTCTTAGACTCCTGCAGCCTCATCCCAAAGGGTCCCCACCAACCTCGACGGGAACCGGTGGGAAGAACCTGACACACAAAGACACCCCTGCACCCGCAGCTCCTGAACTGTGAGGTGTCCGACCGACCGTGTCCTGGTGTCCAGCAACTCTCCAACTTCATCCTCCAGTTGTTGGTTCCCTTCTTCTGGCTCCAGCGTGCAGCCTTTTTCCTCGACCGGCAGCCTTCATTGGAAAGCATTAGGCTCCCAACAACTCCTAAGCACCCGGCCGCCCCTGCGCCGCTAGTGGTGTGGACTTGGTGCTGACCTCGGACACCCTTTGCCCTTACCTTAACCCCAGGAGCTTGCCTCCCAAGACGGAGTGACCTGCCCGTGAGCAGCCCTAAACCGAGGTGCTCCGTAGCCCCTTTGGCTAACATTGGCACCCTGCACTCAGCCCCCGGCCGCCCTAGTGCTGCACCTTGAGTGGCAACCTGAACCTTGGGGAAACTTGGTTCTACTCCCCAAAACTTAGTTACCAAAACCGTTTACTTACCTGCAAAACTAAGACTTTGTTTTTCTCCATAGGATTGCATGATGGTTTTTCTCAGAAAAATATTCTGTGTTGAACTGTCTTGTACTGCAACAAAAGTAACTTAGTGTCTTTACAAGAGTTAACCTGCTTACTGCTGTACTGTAATGCTTAAACTGTATTAGGTGTTTGTTTCATGCCAAACTAGAAAAGTAACCACAAAGTAACTAAAAAGTAATTACAAGTATTCCAAAGTGCTTACAACCTATTTCTTCGACTGCAAAGTAAAATTTATGCTTCTACAAAGCCAGTACACACTGTATCTTGCAAGAATATCATTGTATTGAAAGAATTCTTTCCCTGCTACTAAGTAAATTTTGGTTTGAGAAATAAAAATAACAAAGTAACAATGTTTTATACAAACAATTGGTCTGGATTCAGTCTTTGAGTGTGTGACCTCATTTCTTGCCTGAGTGTGTACAACAAATGCTTAACTCTACCCTCTGATAAGCCTGACTGCTCAACCACACTACCACAAAAGAGAGTAAGGTATTATCTACTTTAGCCTCTACTATACCTCTGGGAATCCACTGGACTCTGTACACCCTATACCTCACTTTGGTATAGTATATACAGAGCTTGGGTTTTACCTAATGTCACAAAATGCTTTGTTTCCTTCCTTTTGAAACAAAACAGCATTCCTATATACTCTTATTGTACATATATTTCCGGTAGACCAAAACAATTTCAGTTGTCTTAAATTTTAACTTTGGTTTATGCACCAGATGAGGAAAAGTATCCTTTTCTTTCCTGCACACGAATCTACTCTTATCTTCTTTTTCTATACCTCCATGATATACTTTGTTAGCCAAATAACCTTCCCCCACACAAAGACAAAAATATTCCCATATTTTCATGTCCGTTACATATGTTTTCATGTCATGCACAGACTTGCATGACGTGTTATCTGCCCCGAATGCTCCACATATATCTTGTTCACGGCATTAAGATGAATGCTCGGACTTTTTTTTTTTTTATTTGTTTATTAGCATTTTTTTAATAAAACACGACAAATGTTTATACAACAACAAAACAAATCTGGTGCATCAGTTGAGAGGATATCCCAAAATATAACCTTATGGTAATCAACCAACATCATATATCCATGGTATTTCCGTAATTGTGCAACATCATAATCAATTAACATGCATCAGTGGATTCACAGAGGTGACAATATTGAAAGCAACCAGCAGTGCCCATCCGGCACCCCGACCCCCCATCTCGTACATACTGCTCGATTCGACACAACTTTACACCCGCCCGGGGGGGTTTGTATCTATCTGGTCTGCGTCATTTGCGCTCAAGTGCTCCCGGACCCAGGCAATAAATGGTTCCCATACCTCCCGGGGTCTGGAAGCAGGCGGCATCAATTCCCAGAAAGTAGTTAGTTGGACCCGACCATAAGTCACTTCCCTGACCCATTCCATCAGTGTGGGCTTTCTCCGCCTCCCCCAATGAACTGCGACTTGCCTCTTAGCAAACAATAACAGTAGGGCATGTAATTTCCGCTTCTGTGTGTGCGTTTCCTTGACATACCCCAAGAGGCCCAACAGTGGAGACGGGCATTGGGACAAGCCTAATATTTGATTGATGGATCTAAAAATCTGTGACCAATAGTCTGCCAATCTAGGACAATCCCACGCCATGTGAAGAAAGGATGCAGAGGCCGCCCCTCATCTCCAGCAATTATCATCTTCCCTCAGCCCCATTCGTTTTAAGCCAGTGGGTGTCCTGTAAAACCGATGTAAGAATTTGAAGTGAATAAGCCGAAGTTTATAGTTAGGCGACAACTCAGTCAGCTGGTGGCAACAGTACACCCATTGGTCCTCAGACACCGGGGGCATTAGTTCAGCATTCCATCTCAATAGTGCAGTCGGACATGTCACAGGGGCATCCGTTTGCATAGTCATGTAAAGTCTAGTTATAAGCCGACGTGGGGAAGGCGATCGGAGTAAAGTTTCCAAGGCAGCCAGGGTAGGCGGGGGAGCCGGAAAGTCACAATGTAAAGCACGGCATGCAGCACGAAGCTTGTGGTATAAAAATGCTTCCCCAAACGGCACTGTAGGGCCTTCCTCTGCCCTTGGGGGGGTCCCGAAAAGTATCCCCCGGGTAGAGGTCCGCAAAGGTATGGAGCTTCATCTTTTGTGCCCTCGCCTTGCTGAGTTCACCCTTTATGTTTGGTAACATTGGATTTTGGGCTAACTGGATAGATGGGGCGTACAATATTGGGGCTCTCGCCCGTCGTCTCAGGCCATCCCAAGCCCATCTCAGGGTCTCAGGCGGGTCTACGTCGGTTGTAGAGCGACGATATGGCTGGTATAGTGCGACCGACAGTGGTACCGGCGCCATTGCATCCCTTTCCACTGCCACATGCGGTTGGTAGGGTGTTGGGTATACCCAATGGTGCAAAAATTGCGCCTGTGCACAAAGTGCATAAAGTTTCATATCAGGGGCTCCCAGTCCTCCCTGTCTCAGCGGCAGAGTCAGTAACTCCCACGACACACGGGCCTGTCCCCCCGCCCATACCAAAGAGATGAGCAATGATCTCAGTGTTGCAAAGAATGATTGCGTCAGCATGAGCGGCAGGTTCACAAACAAATACAAAAATTTAGGCAATATCACCATCTTTGTCAGCGCAATCTTGCCTGCCAATGACAAAGGTAGACGAGCCCATATGGCCACTTTCTCTTCAAGCCAGCCAATGGCTCTACCATAGTTCAGGTTCCACAATTCCTGTAGGTAGGGACTGATCCAAATCCCCAAATATTTCACCTTCTCTTGCTCCCATTGCAGCGGGAATTCAGAGGTCACCTTTTCGGTTGTATCCGTCAAGGGGAATATTAATGATTTACCCCAATTTATTGACACCCCAGCCAGCCCACCAAATCGGATGAATTCCCTCAGTACGATGTCTAGATTCCGTGCCGGGTCTAAGATGTAGCAGGTAACATCGTCGGCATACAGAGATATTAATAGGCTTCTAGAGCCGAAGCCTATTCCCTTGTCCGTGAGGTATTGACGGATACGCGCTGCCAGAGGCTCCATCGCCACCGCAAACAGCAGAGGGAACAGAGGGCACACCTGCCGTGTGCCCCGCGTGATCGAGAATGGCGCCGACACAAGGCCATTGGCTCTGACCCGAGCCGTGGGTTCCGTATATAACAATTTGATCAATCCTATAAAGAGAGGGCTAAATCCGATGCGCTCCAGTATCCCAAAGAGATAAGGCCACTCCAGAGAGTCGAACGCCTTCGTCGTGTCTAAGAATACCGCTGCCGCCTGAACATCAGGGTGCAGATAATGGAGGACCGAAAAAACTGTCCTTAGATTATGGGAGGTGGATCGACCCGGTATAAAGCCTGATTGGTCGGGTCTGGCAATGATCGGGAGCATTGGTTGCAATCTATTCGCTATCAATTTTGCCAAAATTTTAACGTCAACATTGAGGAGTGACAAGGGTCTATAGGAATCAGGGTCTGTATCTGGTTTCCCTGGCTTGAGCAGAGTAATAATAACCGCTTCTCTCATGGACGGGGGAAGTATCCCGGTCTCCTGAGCCTCAGCGTATACCGCAAGAAGTCTGGGCGCCACCTCTTCCACATATGTCTTGTAGAATGCGGTCGTCAACCCGTCCGAACCAGGGGCCTTATTCGAGGGCAGGCTCTTAATCATGTCTGCTACGTCAGCTACCGTAAAGGGTAGATCCATATATTCCCTGTGTCTGTTGTTAAACCAAACTAGTTCAAAGGAATCCAGAAATGGCTTCATACCTTCCATGCTGCCCGATTGTGTAGTACAATATAATTTGGCATAAAAGGATGAAAATTCCCCAAGAACAGCTGTTGGTCCCGAGCTGTGCCGCCGTCTTTTGTGATCAATTCAGGTATGTGAGCAGCAGAGTGCGACGGGCGGAGCATGCCTGCTAGTGTCCGACCCGGCCGATCTCCCTCCCCATATCTACGCGCTTCAGCATACTTCCCAAGAAATTTCACCTCCCTTTGCGCTTCCTCATCATATGCTATTAATTTAGTCTTTAGTTGAGCCAACCCGTCTGGTGTGCCTTCCAGATAGAACCTCGTCTCTAGCTCTTTGATTTGTGCCTCTATAGCGGATAGTGTGCCACGTATAGCCTTGAGTACCCCTGCCTGTCTCGATATGCACTGCCCCCTTATCACCACCTTAAATGCCTCCCACAATGAAGCCTCCGTGGCAACCGACCCTGAATTAAGAGTAAAGTAATCAATTATATCCGTGCGTATCTCTTCCTTGAATACCTCGTCAAGTAATGCATGCGGGGGCAACCTCCACTCAAACGCTCTCCGCGCGGCCTCTGGGAGTGCCAGACTCAGGAGACAAGGGGAGTGGTCTGATAGTGTTCTCGGCAAGTGCCTCACCTCCACCGCCCAACTCGCTAAATCCCGGGTCACTAGCCAGTAATCTAAACGGGACCAGGCCCTATGGTGTTCGGAGAAGCAAGTGCCTTCTCTAGTGTGTGTTGTGCGATCGCCAAACATCGATCAAGTCTCCATCATCCACTATTGCATTTAACATTTTCCCAGCGGCAGTATGGTGTGCACGCGCCGAACCGTGTCTGTCCATATCATCCCGCATCACAACATTAAAATCACCCCCCCATAGGATCGTATCGCACCCTGTCGCTTTAACCTTTGCCCAGATCCCCTGAAAGAACTCGGGGGAGTCCACATTGGGGCCATATATCGCAACCAGGACCATGTGCACCCCTCCCAGCGTGCCGACCAGTATAACATATCTTCCGTCTGTGTCTGTATGCAGTTCCCTCTCTTTCCAGTCCACACCACGTCTAATCAAGACCGCCACCCCCGTGCATAATTAGAATACACTGATGAGTAGATCGGGCCCCATCTAGTATGCTTCAGCCTCGGGGAAGGTGCACCGTGTAAGTGCGTCTCCTGTAACATGCATAGATCTATGTTGTGTCTGGCTAGATAAGCATGTACCAATCTAGATTTCCTATTGTCGTTTAGACCTCTGACATTCCACGATAAACAGTTTATCTTGGGTTCATGATGCATGATAAAACAACATACCAAGCTTTACTACAGCCCCCTGTATACGGAGGAATCTTGGGATCAAGTACATTTAACGACCAGCAAGGTTCCCATACACCAGTAAAACATCTAACAACAATCCCCTCCCACCACCCCCCCACACCAACCCCCCAATCAGGTTGAAAAGGACCCCCCCCCATACAACACCAAAGTAAGAGTTGCCGGGAAAACTCTCATGGGGTTGTGTGAGTGCCAGCACTCTTCCCTACCATGGCAGGGTGGCCGAGAAACTGCAAGGGAGCGAAACTTGCAGTGTAGTATACTAATAGGATTACATTAATCCAACGGTTTCTGAACCTGACCATCCCGTGACATCCCTACAGGCCCAGGTCGTATACTCTGAATGTGGAAAACCGGGCACTCTTACTATGGGAGACATCTCAAGCTCCAATATAATGTACTACCAATCCCCCCCATCCCAATAGAAGGTCCCCCCAAAAATGAACATGTCAAGTAAGTGTTCATGGGCCGCCACCCCCGGCGTCCATCAGGGCCTCAGCCCAGAGGGGCTATAGCTGAGAATCCGAATTATGCACAGACCCACACATCAATATAATACTAAAATCAGCAGAGAGATGTATAACCGCATTCTGGCCGTGAGGCTAGGAGATTCATAGCAGTGGAGTTGGTCATTATCACTTAGCTGAGCTGCAACAGATTCCTCCGAGCTGGGCTTATTCTTGGCTCGCTTGCCCCCCACATGTTTCGCAAACTTGAGTGCGGATTTCGCATCCGTGAAAAATTGTGATGTCCCATCGTGCGACACCTTAAGTTTTGCAGGGTAGAGTAGCGAGTAAGGGATCTGCACTTGCAGCAGGAGTCGTTTCGCAGGCAAAAACTCGCGTCGTGCCGCTTGCACTGCTGGCGTGAAGTCCGGATAGAAGGCGATCTGGCTCCCTTGATGTGTAATAGCTCCCATACCTCTTGCCTGACGCAGCACCGTGTCACGATCCTGGTAGTTTAGGAGTCTCGCCAAAATGGGCCTAGGCGCAGCTCCCACAGGTGGTCTAGGGCCCAACGTACGGTGTGCTCTTTCCACCGCAAAGACTGGCGACAGGTGCCCGGCAAATTGGGCCTGCAGCAACTCCGACACATACGTCTCCATCTTGCCAATGGCTGTAGTTTCAGGGATCCCCGTGATCCGCAGGTTGTTACGGCATGATCTCACCTCCAAATCCTCATTTTTGGCGCGGATAACATTTAGCAGTCTATCCATCTGCAGTAGCTGGTCTTTGGTCTCCACTTGGAACTCGTGGTATTCGGCTTGTTTATTTTCCAGCACGTCCAGTCGTTGCTCGTGCACTCCAACTTGCGATTTCACTGATTCCATTTGCGACGTCAACGTGTCCAGCTTCGCATCTATGGTACGGAGACTGGAGCGCATCTCCAGCATTAGCGTGCGCATGTCTTCACCCTGGTCTCCCAGTTGTCCCTCCGTGGGGCCTCCTGTAGCGGACTCCGGATCAGACTCCGTCAGGCGGGTCGTCCTCCGCTGATCAAAGCTGATTTTGGGTTGCTTAGCGTCCTGTTTCCCCATATTCTGGACAGTACTGGAGTTTAAAGCCAACCAGAGGTAGGGGGGTTGCTCGGCCGACCCAGGCCCTGGTTTCGCTCACTGGTCAGCTTGTGCGTCGGAGCGCCCGGTAAAGTGTCCCTCACGTGGCAGATGCACCAGTTCCGGCCCCCGCACCACTCACTGCCCGTGCAATCTAGACAATCAACAGGTGCACACAGCGCGACTCCTTTTGTACATACCGAGTCACAAGCTCCAATAGTTACCTCCGCTCCTTGACATGTATTCTCTCCGCGCCGTGCCAGTGACTTCACAACATCTCAGTCCTGCTCAAATCCCCAGAAACCAATATCCAGCGTCACAGCGTGGGGGAATCAGTTTGCGGGTCCCAATGTCAATGGCGGCAGTATGGGGGTGGACCGTCGACTCGGCCGGCCCCGCCACGCCCGTGCATGGGAACTCGTCACTAGTCCATACGCACTCCCTGTCTCACCGCGATCTGCAGCAACAGCTGTGTCCTCGGTGCAATTGCAGCCTCCAGACTACGAAATGCGGCCCCTTGCAGAGCCCCCTCGCAGCGTGACTCCCACCTCCGTATTCGGCTCCCTCTGCGCAGGCAATCTCTCAAAATGGCTCCCTCGGGACCCCACGGTAGGCCTTAGGCTTTCGGTACCTTCTCTTAGCGCACCTCCACCAGTGATAAACCGGGCGGCAGCGCACCCAGCGAGTCCGCACCCCCGTAGTCCAAATCCCTGCAGCCTGCCAGCGAGCCCGGATATTCGCTCCGCAGGCCTCACCTGGAGCCTCGGTCTCACGTAGATTCGGCCGCCGTCTCGCCCCACCGCTCAGCGCGTCTCCGTCCTCGCTAACAGACGCCGGGGTTCGTATCTGTACTGGGGAGTGGCGGCGGGGGTCAGCAGTCGTACCGTTGGACTCCTCAAAGTTTCCGCCTCCAACGAAGCGATAAGAGCACTGCTTCAGCTCCCGTATTTATGCGGATTAATGCAGGATAAATCCCCGCCGGCGGAGCTCGCTCACAGAGCAGCCATTCCGCAGCTCGGCAAACCACGCCCCTAGATGAATGCTCGGACTTGGTCTCCATCTTTGTCTTTGTAATATCACTGCCCCTAAACACCCCAAAACATCAGGGTTTGTTTAAAATGACACAAGGGTGCAATTTTAAATATTTAGGTGCAATTCTTACATTTTCTGTATGCAGAATTGCTAAAGTGTCTTGAAATTTTTATTATTTCAAGAAATTTGTGGAATTTTCGATCACAGGAGAATGGTTCACACAGAAAGTGTCCTTATTTTCTGCTTGAGGCAATCTTCCTATCGATCCAAAATTTTTATGGAAGATGTGCCAGCATGTGAAAAGTGTCAATAGATACCGAAATTACACATTTTGCTCTTAAAGGAAAAAATTGCCATTTCACACCCTCCTAAAATATCATAATTAGTATGTTAATGTTTATGGTGCAGAGAATAAAATAATTCGAATATTCGCAAAAGGGGGCAACCTTGGCTGGTGTGTTTATTATCAGCAATGGTGTATTAAACTTATAAAACGTTTTTTTATAAAGGCAGAGTTAATGGCAGTATAGTTTAACTAAACTAATCAAAACAGTGGAGGAGATGGATTTTCCTGTCAAATATAGGCATAGGTTACAATTTCTTAGTGATGTGAGGTAAATAGAGAGAAGAACAAAAAGAACTGCACACTGAATTCATTTTGTTAAAAAGATGCGGATACTTTAAGCTTCATATTTAAAAAACACATTAGCGGAAAAATGGCAAAACACGATTTGTTTTTTTTGTTTTATCAACAAAAAAAAAAAGATGGAGTGTAAATGTAGACGCCAGGCGTGAGTTTTGAAAGTGGATGTGGGGGTATGAGAGGTTACAGGCAGTGTTTAATTTGAGCCCATGGTTTCTGGTGCACTTAATCATTACCTGCGCTTTTCATGAACACTAGTTAGGACACATTCATTTATGGGGAGATTAAGTGATTTGTCCAGAATCCCAGGATGTTGAGCCGACGCCGAGACTCGAAACTGGTTCTCCAACTCCAAAGTCGGCAGCACTGGCCATTACGCCACATCCTCTCCCAACTTTCAAGGTTAGTAGTTGGTTCTGTTTTAGGCGGCGCTAACAGGAGAAATCGGCTGGTGCAGATGAGGATGAGAGCCCCTGCACTTGTTTTTTTTTTTTTCTCAAATTAACCTTTGGTTATAGTGCATAAGGTGAGAGTGGCGAGAAGCAAAAGTGTGAGGATAGAGCAAGTGTGTGGATGAAGTAAGAAAGTGGAGCATAGAATTTCATTTTAAGTTGGGCAGAGCGGAAGCACCACTGTAAATCAGATCCTGCCTGGTGAAATGTACAGTTCCCCTGCTCTGCGTAGAGTCTGGGGCAGTTCTGTCTTTACACCAGCAGATCCTCGGCTTGGTCCTCCTGTGTAAAACTCTGACCTGGTAGCCCATCCGCAAGAGGGTCGTCTCCTCACAGCGATGCTTGCCCCATTCTGGTGAGGGTGGTGGCGGGGGTGCCTCTAAATAGGGCAGATTGTCTTCCTAAAGGATCTCCACCATGACCTCCACCCCCCACCCCCGAATCAACTGGTAGGCCGTTCGCCAGAGGCCAAATGACCCCATTTAGCTCCAGAATCCAGCTGTGCACGCAAATGAATGGTTTAAAGGTGAATTCATAACTGTTTGATTTTTTTTTTTTTTTTTGTCCTTATTTATAACTAATGGCTGTAAAAAAAAGAATTAGATTGGTGTCTGAAATTGTTCAATTGGGAGCCATTGGCTCCTTTAACAAAATGTTTGTCGGGAACTCTGTTTTACATTTTTACATTAGCATATATTGCCATTGCATTGGTTATGATTTACTAAATTGTAATTTGATGACTATTTCAGTTGATCTAAAACCTACAGATGATTTACTGTAAGAGGAAATATTTATTCTTTAGTTGGTGATAGCACTATTTCAAATCACAGTCTTTACTTTTCCTCAATGTCAGAAGCATTTTTTCCCTAAATTAGTGTTTGTCTAACTAGGGCACAGTACCCTGGAAGGCTCAAAGTCCAAAAGAAAACAGAAAGGCATCTGACACAGATGTGAATTCCCCTTTACAACAACGGAAAACTCGAGTTCTAAAATCATTCTCGCGGAACAATATGTAGTGTTCAACGTTTTGATGAAAAGGCTGAAGCCAAATGTCATGGTTGTTATGTCAAAGACAAATATAGAAAATTAATTGTATTTAAAATATGAGCTAGCAACCACATGCGCTGTGCAGGAAATAACCTTGCTGTATAATTTGGCGTGACACATACAGGCAGACATGGCCTATCAAGGTAATTATGTGCATTTTAATGGAAGTAATGTGCAAGTCTAAATTCAGTTAGTCACCTGAAATTATAATTCGGACACAATTTATTTTTCTAAATCTTTATATATATTTAATTTGAACTCTGTCAATCAGCATTTGTAAAGTGCAGCACTATCACCCCTAAGGGTATCTGGGCACTGAGAGTACCATGGCTCAGTCGAAAAGCCAGGTCTTGAGCTTCTTTCTGAAGTCCGCAAGGGTGGGTGCTGTTCGGAGGTGGAGGGGCGTTCCAGATCTTGGCTGCGATGTAGGAGATAGAGTGGCCCCGCTGCAGCTGTGTTGAATGCGGGGGGTGTGCGAGGGCAAGTGAGGTGGAGCAGGTGTCTTGAGGGCATATGGAAGTTCAGTTGGTGTTGATGTAGCATGGTCCTTGGTTGTGAAGAGCTTTGTAGGCGTGTGGGAGGATCTTGAACTGGCATCTCTTCTGGATGGGGAACCAGTGGAGGTTTCTGAGGTGTGAAGTGATGTGAGTCTGTTTGGGGAGGTCCAGGATGAGTCTGGCTGCAGCATTCTGTATGGTCTGGAGTTTTCTGAGGAGTTGGGTGGAGATTCCGGCGTAGAGAGCGTTGCCGTAGTCGAGGCGGCTTGTGACAAGGGCCTGCATGACGGTCTTTCTAATGTTGATTGGAATCAATCTGAAGATTCTGTGGAGCATGCAAAGGGTGTGGAAGAAGGAGGAGGCGACTGCATTGATTTGACTTTTCATGCTCAGTTGGCTGTAGAGGATGATGCTAGGTTGTGTGCATGGTCGGTTGGTGTGGGTGTAGGTCTGAGCTCTGCTGGCCACCAGCTGTGGGCCCATACAGATGTGTTCTTCCCGAAGATCAGTACTTCTGTTTTGTTGGAGTTGAGTTTGAGGCAGTTGTCTCATCTATTTGGCTACATTGGTCATGGTGCTGCAGAAGTTAGTTTTGGCTGCTTTGGAGGGGTCCTCAGTGAGTGAGAGGATTAGTCGAGTATCGTCTGCATAGGAGATTGTTGAGTCTGTGGGATCTGACGATTTCTGAGAGGGGGTTCATGTCGATATTGAACAGAGGTGGGCTGAGAGATGATCCTTGTGGTACGCTGCATATGATGTCCTTGGGTGTGAAGGTGAAGGGAGGAAGTCCGATGCTCTGTGTGTGTCCCGTAAGGAAGGAGGTAATCCACTTGAGGGCGTTTTGCTGTGTGCCGATGTTATAGTCTGTCGATGAGGGTGTGGTGGGAGACGTTGTTGAACACAGCAGAGAGGTCGAGGAGAATCGGGGCCACAGTTTCTCCATGGTCGAGGAGAGTTCTGATGTCATCTGTCGCAGTGATCAGCACAGTCTCAGTGCTGTGGTGGGCATGGAATCCGGATTGTGAGGCCTCGAGGAGGTGGTTGTGTTCCAGGTATTCAGTGAGCTGTTGGTTGATGGCCTTCTCAAGCACTTTGACTGGGTAGGGGAGCAGGGAGAATGGTTGGTAGTTTTTGAGGTCGCGGGGCCGGCAGATGGCTTCTTTAGGAGGGGTCTGACCTCTGCGAGTTTCCATCTTTCTGCGAAGGTTGCTGTGGAGATGGAGGTGTTGAGGATGCTGGTGAGCTCCGTGCTGATTGGGTTGGTTCTGAGGTTAAAAAGATGGCGGGGTGGGGTCGGTGGGCGCCCCGGAGTGGAAGACGACATGATTACTATGGTGGTCTGAGTGGTAAGTGGAGACCAGATGGTGATCTTTCGGTTGGTGTTCACTAGGAGGTTGAGGTTGTCAAGGCTGAGAGTGGTGGGTTAGGGGTCGAAGTTGTTGTGGATGGTGGCGATTTTGCTGTGGAAGTAGTCCGGGAAGGTGTTGCAGAGCTCTTGGGAGGTGTGGAGACCAATGATGAAATTTATAACAAACCATTATGCTGCAACATGAACATTCAAATCAAGTAACTAAGAAGACCGAAGGTATTAAAATTGTATCCTCAGTTGTTGGATATGAAATGTATGAACCTGCCAATCATGCAGTAAGATGGTTATGTTTGAATATAATGTGCACTTATGGAGTTAAAAATAAACTGAATTCCAGGCAGAGTGACGCCCTCCATTTTTTTATAGTGGTTTTATTAAGTCTGGCATTAGCCAAGACCTTTTGTGTTCCAAAAAATCATTAAAAATATATACATGCATAAGCTTTGAATCGTTTATCCAGTCCATTTGTTTTTTATAGTGTCAAAGACATTTTGCATCCACCCTCTGCAACATTCAGCATTAGTCCGTGGGTAAACTGACTTCAGCCTCTCGCTTCTCTCACTGAGTGATGGCCATTTGCCTGCACACATTGTGCACATATGCCTCAAAAGTAGACATGTTAAGTGCCAATGTCTGTGAGCCAGTTTGTCCTCTTTTGAGGAAAACACATTGTTCTGTTTTGAAAACTGTCATTTTTATGCCTCTGCATAACTCAGCAGCTCCCCAAACATTGCAACCAGGCCTTAACTACCACTTGAAGTGCGCTGATTCCCCACACATTAATGCTAGCAATGTCCATGTTTAAATAGAGTTTAAAACCCTTTCAAGATGGCCACCGGTGCAGGCACATCCATTGGAGGCTATCTTTATATTGTTTTATTTTCGAGCAAAACCAATTCCAAGATGGTGTTACATGCATGTGCACGCTTGAGAATATGTGCTCCCACATGGGTGGGCATCTCAGAATGGTTTTTGGCAAAGTTTGGCATTAATCATGATAAGATGACCACCCATATGTCTGCATGTATGCGCATACCACCTTTGAACATTTTACTTTTTGTTTCACTTACTATGAACATTGCCAAAGTCAATAGCTTAGCAGTTGAGGCCAGACCTATTGGCTTTGCCAATGCATGTTTTTGCACAGCTCAAGTTGTTGTTTAATGTACATAGTCCTCCTGATGTCAAGATACTGGTAGCAGTACATACCCAGCAAGGGAAATATCTGTGACTAAAATAGCTGAGTCTTGGAAATGGCACGTATGATTTGTGTTATACATGTCTGTAAGCCTTTTTACAAGAAGAATGTCCTCCCATTTTGGCACCCAAAAGGAATCTAGCATGTTCTTTTGGCTTGAGAGTATGCAAAAATGTAAGATTAGTTAAACTGATTTTAAGGTGTTCTCTAATTGATTATTTATGTGATTAAAATAAGCAAAATACCTACCTCCGCAACCTCGCCATGACAAAGTATTGGCCCGTCCGGAAGCTCTGGTGTGGAGTAAAAGGTACTTTCAACGCTCTACTATGGACGGCACTTCCCACACACTTCCAAAAATGTAAAATGGCAAAATGACTATTTACCAGCCTCTTTTGCGGCTAGGAAATTGGGAGGCATGATGCCAGGGTGTTTCCTTGGGTGGTCGGCTGCATTGCATCATTTAAAAAGTTTGGTGTTGATGGCTTCAGTACTAAGGTTAGAGGTGTGGCATAGCAGCCAGAGCCGCTGACTCCGAAGTTGACGGTTCGATCCCCGGTGGCAGCTCAACATTATGTGACTCTAGGCAATAGTTCTCTTAATCTCCCCTATGGCCCCCAGCGCCTGATACACTTAAGAGTGATAAGTCACACTTTACAAATCTGGAATTATTAGTAGTAAAGCACTTTGAACGTGGAACCTAGTCCGAATAAGGTCACTTACGTTGGGACATTTTCAATTTTTTAAACAAAAGACATGGGTAGAGTTCCAGCTTAGGTGTTACCCATCATTAATACCCAGCTACGTCCATGCACGTGAGAGCGGTGGGGCCGTTTGGGCCGGGTGGAGGAGGATTTTGACAGATGACCATGAGGGGAAATTATTTATTTAATTTTCCCTCGTGGTTGTCTGTCAAAACCTCTTCTCCCCCCCCCCCCCCCAACCCGGTCCCACCGCCCCACCACTCTTACCTGCACTGCCCGCAGCTGTTAATACCTATAATTTGGATATGGATTGGGTTGTAAGTAAGTTTAAGTAAGCAACATCTCAACATCAGAATGCTGTATATTGTCTACTAGGCATCAATTTGGCTGACCTTGAGCAAATGAGCAAAAAATTCTGTAAATGTTTCTTAGAAAGCTAAACATTTGAAGTATTTACTTAAATTTGTAATGTATACCAGGGACATATTTCTTGTTTGTACAACAATGTGTGCGCATGTGTTTAGCGGTTTTCTTTGCTATGGAATGATTCTTTGATGGATCCCTTTCAAGACATTTTGATTGGCGGATGTCTTTATAAGCAATCATTGGGTGATCTGAGTACTGGAAATGTTGTTGGTGTGATGAAGTCATCCACCAGGTAATCACACGTGATTCAGGAACAAAGTTGAGAAGTGCATCTTACCTGTGTTGATGCAAATAGACTGGCCACAAAAGATTTGGATTAGGGCTGTATACCTTTTAAGAGTATCCCAGCACAACATCTCTCTCTCTTAGGCAAGACTTTCTAATCCTACATCATGGCCAATTTCTAAACAGTAAATGTTGCAGTTAAGAGCAAAGTACAAATATGTGCACAATAGGCTCTTTCAACAAACCCGAACACACACGCCGACCACACATTGTGTTATTATCTAGGTCTGCAAACCCATACAGCCTGTGGTAGGCCTAATTATATCTCACATTTTATTTTTGGCTGCATGAGTAGCCTCTGAGGGTTGTCCTGTTATTATGCCTGTAAAGCATGTGGATCCTCCTCTCCAAGCGGTGTCCTTTGTCTCATGAATCATCACAGGGGTACCTGTACTGGGCTTCTAAAGTGCGCTGCATATATTACTTTGAGTCTGCAACCAATGAGTCAAACAGAGAAGACCAAGAGCCTAACTCCTCAGACACAGATGTTCTTCAGATGGCTGAACACTGTGCAATGTATTTACATATTATGAATTCATATTACCTATGAGTTCAAGAACCATTCCACCCAACAACCAGATTCTTATAAAAAAAACATTTTACTGACCTAACTGACTTATCCTGATGGGCCACAGAGGTATGATTATCAAGATCTTCCTTACAAAATGGTGCTTAAATAAATGAGCCTTTGGCTAGAAATACCCCATGTCATAACTTAATATGTAAATCCCTTGAATGCATCTTTCCATAGAAATAAATTCCAATTTCACAGTGCAGGCAAAATCGAATGTAGTTCACCTGCCCTGAAGAAGGTGTACATCAAAACAATAGACCGCCACAATTGTCAATTCCCTGTATATCTCTAACTGGAGGTCAGTTCATCACTGCGCATAAAACTATGATTTATTGTGTTGTAGTGCCATTTGTTTATTTGTGAATTCTTGGAACCTGCCGCCTACAGGCAGCTTTATTGTGCCTGCACCGGATAATTTGTTCCAGACAGCTGCAAGAGGCTAAGTTATTGTTTGTTATTGATCAATTGTTATTGTGCTAATTCTTTATTGCATTTTCATAGTTTTTTTTTATCCAAGGTTACTGCTTAACACATCAGCCTTTTAATTGTCTCAACTCTGAACCAATAAAGTCGTAACAAGTATTGATTTCAGGAAAAGGTGCCTTTTAACAATTAAGAAACCTGTTTTATTGAACTTTGCTATGATATTGATGACTCTGAAAAGTATATCCGACATATATGCGCTTTGATACAAACCAAATTCTGATTAGAACCTCAAATAAGGGCCATTTGCTCACTGTCCAACTTGAGTGGGAGTGTGGACTTCACTGGAGCTTGTGTGATGAACTGATTGACTGGCATACCCCATATACATTTGTACCCCCATTTATTCTCCGTGTATACTTGTGGTTAGGCCCTGTGGCGTAGTGAAGCACCCCCTTCAGCCACGGGACCCCACAACCCTGCAGGCTGTCTTACACTGACATTCTAATCAGTGCTGTATAGGGCCCTTCTCTTTGCAGTTCTGCAGACAGAAACTCAACAATAGTTCCCAGGAATGCTGTGATCGAGCTGAGAGGTTGGGACCGAGGCTAGCAAAGGACCCAGTTACAGCCAAGTACGGTGATAGGTAAAATAAATTATGAAAGCTAAAACTGGTAAGAACGAAGAGAGAGGGGCAAATAAAGAAAGTGAGGGAGTTAAGGAAATGAAGAAGGAAACAGTAAGGAGAAAAAGTGTGGCAGAAAGAAGGTAAAAGATCTAGAAAACATATACCAAGACGGAAATTTAAACTTAAAAAAGAATGAACGAAAGAATGGCAAAAATAGAAAGAAAAGACACAAAGCAAGCATAAGAGCAAGAAGGGGATAAGAGGGGGGCGGGGGCATGACCCATCCAATACTCCGGGGGAAGTTCAGCCTCCGCATCAGGCAGTACCTTACTTATGAAATTGGGTTATTGAATGAGGTGGGATGAAAACCCAACTCAAGCAACAATCACAATCCTTGTCAGGGTGAACCACAAAAGTAACTAAATCAACCTATGCTTAACCCTCTGGTAGCTTGGCACAACCTAACTTGGAGGCACTGTGTAAAGTATTTATGCAGCACACAAACAGTTCTAAAGTGAAAACGCAACACAAGAAAAATCCCAAACCGACTGGTGAAAAATAGAATATATTTTAATAAATGTAATGATGCCAGAATGACAAACATCCAATCCGTGGAACCGGAGAACTGCAATTTCAAAGTTTTAATTGTATATAGTGCCTAAAAGCACAGAGTGCGACGAGCGTCAAGATGGCGGTCGCACCTTAGGTGTGCTCCGGACCCCTCCGTCATCCGCTCTGCCATCCATTGCCATCGGGATCGCCTGGCACCACGTACCTGGCTGCCTGGGGACCTCCGGAGCTCCGTTTGGGGCACTGGGCGCCGACTTGGGACCGTGTTGGCTGCCCTGGTCTCCTGGACCTGCCGCGCGGCACCCCTCAAAATGGCGGCTGCTGTCGCGGTGATCCCGGTCCCGTCGTCGGCCCGCTGCCCATCGTCGGCGACACTTGACTGAGCGAGGGGGCTCCTGTTGTGGCTGGTGCCCCCCTCGTATCGCTGGCCGATCTCCCCTCCTGAAGGACCTGGCCGCCCTGAGGGACGGCAGCGACGTCGGCCGCAGAGTGAGTGGTGGAGGATTGGTGGTGCTTGGCGCCTTTGTCCTGGGCTTGCCTGCCCTTCCGAGGCCCTTCCGAGGCGGGCCCTGTTCTGCGACGCGGCTCGGCGGGGTGCCCCTGTGCCCGCCGGCCGCTTGCAGTGATCCTGTCGGACCTGTGGGGGGGGCCCCCGAGGACGACAGAGCCTTCTCTGCAGCCACCGAGGCCTGGCCTGACTTCGCCGGCGCGGTGGTCCTGTGTTCCTGGTATAGCCCACTGGGGGCGAAGATCCATGGTTGCTCCCTGAGGCCCGGGTCGGCGTGGCCGGCGCCGCGGGCCCCCATTGGCGGTGTGCGCGACTGAGGGCGAGGCCCCCCCCCCTGCTGCCCCCCGAGGCCCGGACTGACTGCATTGGCGCCGCGGGCCCCATCGCTGGCGCGGCCTGCTGCTGCGGGGTTCCCTGGTCGGCCCGGGGCTTGGTTTGGCGGTGCAGGTGCTGTGGGCCTGCTGTGCTGTTGGGAGCGGCATTTCATCGTTGCCCCCGGAGGGCCTGGATGGACACCATCGGCGCCGTCTCCTCCGCTTGCTGCGTGAGTTGCTGGAGCTGTGATCTTGCGTCACCCCTGAGGCCTGGGCGGACATCGCCAGTGTCGTGGGCTGCCACTTCATTCACGGGCCTTCATCAGCACTGGGGCCCACTGGGAGTGGAGAACCTGTGGTATCTGCGTGGGAGAGGCCTGCACATGACCTGAACACTCCTGCTGAGCCCGAGGCCTGAGCCGCTGCTGAGGTGGGTGGTCTGCGGCAGACGGAGCGATCTGGCGAACTGACCTGGAGGTAAGGAGTGGGGGTGCGGTGGCATCTGGGTTGGGGTGAGGATTCGGCTGTCGATCGGGCAGCAGGCGGGGTGCGGGGGGGCCCCTGGTCAGCACGGCTCCTCTTCCCCCTCCCCCCCCCACTCCTGATGTGCCCCCCCTGTGACTTGCGGCGGAGGTGAACCCATCCCGTGAGGTGGTTTCGGCGGCGCTGCCTCGCCTCTCTGGGCCTGGGGTGTGGACGGAATTGCTCGGCCGCCACTTCGGGCGGCGGTGACCCCCTATAGGGCGTCCCTGAACTGGGCATGGTGGTCTGATGGCTCCCTGGGGGCCCCGGTCATAGCTTCGTGTGGTGGCGCTTGTGTGGCCTCCTAATCCTCTCCCTGGGCTTGTCCTGGGTCACTGGTCACCATTGCATTCCTGGGATCACCTGCCTGTACCGGCCCTTCAGCCCTGGACCCGCAGTGCCCCGGACCTCTATAGATACTCTGTGTTGCCGCCCCGGCGGAGTGCCTGGTGGCCCTGGGGTGGGGGGACCTGTGCGTGGCTCCTTCTCCCTCTACTTCGGCCGCACATTTTGGGCGGCGGCAGGTTGATTCGCACCGAGTCTTAACGTCTGCTGCTTGCCCCCGCTGACCCTCGGCCACCTGTGTTAGCCTGTCAACTTCCCACTGTGGGGTCTATTTGTGGGGACTTTGAGCCCGTGATTTCCTCGGGTCGCCATGGGCAGAACGGACCGGTCGGCGAAGACCCCTGCCACCCAGACGAAAATGGACCGCTTCACCACCTTGGAGGCGGGGGCTACCGGGGGTGTGACTGAACAGGAGGCTCTTCCGGCTGCGGATTTGACCACCATCCTCCAGGCTATCCATGCCTCACAGACCTCGGTGGAGGGCAAGATTGCAGAAGTGTGAGTAGATATGACTCTCATTCGACAGGACCTCCGAAACGCCACTGCTCGGATTACAGAGACTGAGACCTGTATCTCCACTGTGGAGGATGACGTCCAGCAACTTAAGGGGCAGGTGGCCCGTCTCCAGTCGCACACTCATGAGTTGCACCGTCGGGCGGAGGATGCCGAAAACAGATCCCGACGCAATAACCTCCGCCTGGTGGGCTTTCCGGAGGGAGCGGAGCAGGGCCGAGCGGTGGACTTCCTGGAGAGGTGGCTACGGTCGTGGATCCCGGAGGGCTCTCTCTCTCTCCCTGGTTCGCGATCGAGCTGGCCCACCGGTCTTTGGCCCCCAGGCCGGCGCCGGGTGCGCCTCCGCGACCATTCATAATGCGGGTCCTCCAATTCAAAGACCGCGACGTCATCCTGTCTGAAGCTTGCAAACAACAGCGGCTACGCTACGAAAACGGGGCAATCATGATCTTCCCAGATTACACCCGCGAGGTCCAGGGCCAGCGCCGCTCCTTTGGGGAGGTCAAGCAAAAGCTGAGGGCACTTAACATTCAGTATCGGCTCCTCTTCCCTGCTCGCCTGCGAGTGGTGTTCCCAAACAAGACGCTGTTCATCGACAACCCGACGGAGGCCTGGGCCTGGGCAACGGAGGAGCGCCCTCTGCGGGCCGACGGCCGGGCCCTGGGCTTGGAGGGAGCGGAGAGCGGACCTGGCCGCCTCGCCCCCTTCGCTCCTCAACCTCCGTGTAACCGCTCCCGCAGGCGCCGTGGGCGGAGGAGGGCCCGCTTGGATTCCCCACCGGGCCACTCACGACAACCAATATCGCTCTCCGAGGGACCCTTGACCAGGAGGCGCTCTGGCTCCTCCGGCCGTCTGGATGGCGGTGGTGCTTCGCCCGGGCCCGCGGCGATTGACCTCCCAGAATCGGACCTCTCCCGTAGCCCAATACTTCTGAAAGTCCCTGCTTGAACTGGTCTCTGCCCGCCGGGCCTGGCTCCGCGGCCGGAGACGGTGCTTTAGCTCTGAACATTTCTTTCCTTCCCGATGGACTCGTAAACACACATCCGGACATGAGGAGGGGTCCTCCACGCTTCCCCATTCCCAAGCGTTTTAGTTTGGTTGTTTACTCATTGGTTTATTGTTAGGGCGACAGATGCTTCCGTTCTCGAAGTGTAGGGTGGGGGTGGGAGAGGGGTTGGGGGGTGGGACCGTTGTCCCATGTTTCGATTTTACTTTTGGTTGTTTTATTTTTTTAGCTCCGCTGCACCAGTTTTCACACGACACCCTAATTTGTATCTCAAGTATCCTTTCAGACACCTTAATGGACCTGCTGATATCCAGCTGGGAAGCCTTATCCCCCGCGGAACCCACAATCACACTGTTATATACACCACTACGCCTGACACACCCCTGCGGGGTACTTCTCTGCATTTCACCAATACTCACATCATGCCCGGACTTGCATCCGGGGGCGTACATAGACTTCCCTTTGGACACTACACTACACCCTCACGCGCTCCTTTTGATGTGGGCCCCCTTCTGGGACCCAATTGCCATGCCATCCCACCATGCCACCATGCCAGATATACCTCTATTGAGCACTTCTCTACGCATCTTATCTTGGAACGTTAATGGCCTCCTGGACCGTTTCAAGCGGATGGCTGCCCTGCGCTACGCGCACCGCCTAGGGGTGGACATATTACTATTGCAAGAGACGCATTTGCTGGGTAACCATTGCCCCTTCCTAGCGCGCTATGGATATGATAGGGCGTGGCACTCGGGGTTCACTCGGGGATCCCGAGGGGTGGCGATCCTGGTGAAGCGCTCTCTTCCCCTTGTCATTGTGCAGACAGCCCTCGATGCCCAGGGTACCTTTGTGGCCATCAGCGGTAAGTTACATGGGAGTCCCATTAACCTTGTATCGCTCTATTCTCCTCCTTCAATGCTGGCGGCGACATTAGCTAAATCTACAGATCTCCTGGCGTCCTTACCATTGGGCCCCACTTATCTCGGGGGGATTTCAACGCGGTCTCCTCACCCGACCTTGATACGTCTGGTCCCCCTTCCTCCAGTAGAATTGCTCAGGCAAAGCAATTGAAGACCTGGTCTGAGTCCCTGGGCTTGTGTGATGCCTGGCGTACATGACACCCGCATTCTAAGCAGTTCACACACTTCGACAGCGCACCATACGCAAGCACGTATTGACGCCATTTTCGTTCCAGCAACAGATTGCCTCACGGTCCAGGACGTCGCCATCCTCCCACGTGGTATCTCGGACCACTCCCCGGTGGTGATTCGCGCGGGCCCTCCTCCCACCTGCATGCGGCAGACATGGAGACTTAATGCCTGGTTTCTCCAAGACAGGGAGTTCCGGAAGGCGGTGGGTCAGGAACTTAAGCAATATTTCCTCTCCAACGACGGATCCGTCTCCTCTCCGGGTGTTCTGTGGGAGGCGGGCAAGGCCACGATTAGGGGGTTCGCTAAGGGCCAGCTCAAGCGTCAGCGACGGGCCCAGGCAGAACAAATTACCAGTCGTGAGGCGCAAGCCTTACGCCTCGAGCAGGCCTCTGCTCAGTCTCTAGACACCCCTGAAGCCAGACTCCTTGCCCGGCTCTGGTCGGAAATCAAGCAGTTGTCGCTGGAGGTGGCCAAACTCCTTTGGCGTACATCCGTGGCCAGGGTGTATGGCTGGGGCGACAAGAACGGTTCGCTCCTCCATCGCCTTGCCACATACCCTAGGGCAAATCGCATAATTCCAGAGGTCATAGCGCAGGATGGCTCGTTGTGTCGGTCCCCAGACGGGATGGCCCGTGCCTTTGCGTCCTACTATCAGCAATTATACATGGCCAGATCCCCATCCCTTTCACTCGCTGGTATGTTGGAGGTCGAGGGTGGCCCCCTCCCCAGCCTAGATCCCATTAGCCAGAAATCCCTTGAGCGCCCCATCACACGTGAGGAGATAGAGGGAGCGATTGCCCTCGTTTCCTCCGGTAAGACGCCGGGCCCAGATGGCTTCCCTCAAGAGTACTACATGCATTATCGGGACAGTCTCACTCCGCATTTGGCGGGGCTGTTTCGGGAAGCTGTTGAAAAAGGCTCCTTTCCGCAGGAGGTGGATCTGGCCACCATCGTGGTTCTTCCCAAGTCTCAACCACCCTCACCACGGTGTGCGGACTACCGTCCCATCTCCCTCATCAATACTGAGATTAAACTGTTCGCCACGATCCTTGCCCAACGACTCAAACCCCACTTGTCCACGCTGGTCCACCCCGACCAATGTGGATTTATGCCCTCACGTGGCACTAGGCATTGTCTTCGTAGACTGCACGTCGCCCTGGCATACCGTCATCTTCTTACTCCCTATCTCGCGATTCTCCTGGTGGACTTTGAAAAGGCCTTCGATTCGGTGGACTGGGGGTTCTTAGCGGACGTCCTTGCTAGGATGGGACTCGGTCCCCGTTTTTGTGCCATGGTAAAAGTTCTTTATGCCTCCCCCCGCGCCCGATTTCTTGGTGAACGGGGTTCTGTCGGAGCCCTTCCCGGTTCGTAGAGGAACAAGACAGGGTTGTCCCCTGTCCCCACTGCTGTTCGCCTTGGTGATGGAGCCCCTGGCGTCCATGATGCAGTCGTGCAAGAGTATGCGGGGATGGGAGTGGCCCAACACCGAACCAGACAAAATTGCACTCTATGCAGATGACGTCCTCATCTATTTGGCAGACCCCGCCAGATCAGGCCCCCTTTGCCTCCGCATCCTACACCTCTTCGAACGGGCTTCGGGCCTCAGGCTTAACCCGGATAAGTCGGCCTTGGTTCCCCTACACCTGTCCCGCAAATGTTTCGACTGGCAATCCAACATTCCTCTTCGCCGTCAATCCTTCAAATACTTGGGGATATGGATGACCTTGCTCCCTGAGCTCAGCTGGGCCCTCAACGTGGCCCCACTGGTGAAGCGGGTTAAGGCAGACCTCCAGAAGTGGCAGTCATTGCCCCTGAATCCCATGGGGAGGGTCGCCCTATTTAAAATGATGGTGCTCCCCCGGTTCCTCTATGTACTGCAAAATACCCCCATCGGCTTTCCCAGAGCCTGGTTTCGTGAACTTGATAGCATTGCCAGCAAGTTTTTTTGGGGAAAAGGTAGGGCCCGGTTGGCACTCAGTGTGTAGGATCCCCTCATTCGACGGGGGATTGGGGATGACCCACCTCTATTTATATTATTTGGCCGCGCGGCTCCTCTCCATACATGATTGGTTCAATGGGGGTTGGTCGGACCCGGCGTACAGGCTCGAGGTCGGAGAGTTGGGTTTCGCCAAGATCCAGGCTATGCTATATGGGGCCCCTATTCCCTCCCGCTTGCCAGAGGTGACATGCTCTGTGCTGTTGGCCTGGCGAGCTGCACTGCGACATACCAAATGGACACGTACGTTAACCCAATGCACACCCTTGTGGCAAGGGACCTGGCTCAAAGAAGTCAACGCACTACAGGGGTTTAGACCCTGGGATTTGATAGGCATTTCGCAGCTAGGCGATGTGTGGGTGGGGGATCACATGCGGTCCTTCGACGACCTTCAAAGCAGGTATTCCTTACACCAGTCCCAATTCTATAGGTATTTGCAGTTACGCCACGCCCTTCACACCCACCTAACGACTGGCACGCGCCTTCATGACCACAGTCCGCCTAAGGCCCAGATAATGTTTGGTGACCTGGGGAGAGGCGGCATCTCCCGCTTCTACCGTACACTGATCAACAATGCCCCCACTTCCTTGGACCGACATCGGGCTCAATGGGAGGGTTGGGTAGGCACCTTAGACGAGGAGGACTGGCGCGACGCCCTTATGGCTCCTAGGACGGTCACGGCCTCAGCCAGATTGCGCTTAGTGCAATTATACTATTTACATGCTGCATATCTTACCCCAATGCGCCTTCACCGGGCCGGACTTAGCCCAACTTCTGCTTGTGCCAGGTGCGGTCACGACCCCGCAGATTTTTTCCATATGGTATGGGTATGTCCCCGCTTGGAGCGGTTCTGGGAGGAGATTGAGGAGGAACTCACTGAGGTTTTGGGCTGGGAGGTCCCCCATGACCCAAGGCACGCGCTCCTGGTTATCACTGATGGGCTGGATGGGTCACGGAACGAAAAACGGTTTTACACTACGGCAATGGTGGTTGCAAAGAGAGACATTGCGGCCTCCTGGAAGCTCTCCGAACCTCCGTGCGCTGGAAGCTGGAGGACTGGGGTGGACTGGTGTGCCACGCAGGAGAAAGTTATGTACGAGGCTCGTGGGTGCCCTAGGAAGTACCGTAGGGTTTGGGGGAAATAGTTGGGGGAGGTGGAGTAGTCATAGAGGGAACGCCCAATTTTATACTCCTATGTATTTGTTTTTACCATTGTCTGTAAACCTTGTGGTGCTGCTTTCCTTTCCAGGTCCTGGAAATTTATGGTGTTGGACTGTAAGGCTGGTGTTTTTTTTTCTTTTTTTTTTTTTTTTTTAATTCCTCTTCATTTTATTAATCAATAAACATAAAAATTTGTTTATCAAAAAAAAAAAGCACAGAGTGCCACATGCGGTCATCTGGTTTTGTGCTAGACCGGGAGAAAGTCACAAGTTCAGGCCAACTGCGACGGAGTGCGGGACGGATACAGGGACCAGGTTAGCCCTGCTGAAAAAGTTACCTTCTCAAAGTCCATCGTGAGGAGTTCTGTTCCCTGTGGAGGAGGCTGCTTGGAGCAGGGAGAGCGTTGAGGATGGTCCTCACTGTAGCAAATAAAGAGCATTCCTAGCATTGTAGATGGTCCTCGCTGTAGGGTAAAGATCCAATTGGGCGCCACAGACGGTCGTTGCTTCAGCTTCACGTTGGTGGTCACTGTGGGCTTTCATTGCTGTATCCTGAAGTCCAGATCTTGTGTTGCTTGTCGTCACTGGCAGTCTCTGTAGCGCGAAGAGTCGGGTTCACCGGAGGTTCGTGTTGGCGTTCGTCATGGTTGGCATCATCCCGGCGCGAACGGGCCTGTTCGCATTCACAAAGAGCCCAAGACTTTAGAATTTCTCCTTTTATTGTAGAGAAGTGCACTCTGAAGTCCAGGACATGGGAGGCAGCTCTTGGAGATCAGAGACTCACTCTAGCAGAGGCCAGCAGGGCTCAGGCAGGTCCAGTTGCAGGTCCAGGTGCCAGCCTTTCAAGTGGGGAAATCTTCTAGGTTACCTACATATCTGGTTCTGGAAAGTCCCTTCCTTTCCTAAGGCTCCAAGAAGTCTGGGCTGAACTGAAAAAAGACTAGTTTCTGGTTCCTTTATGTTTGAGGCACCCCTTTGAAGTGTAAGTGTGGTAGGTAGCATCTCCGCCCACAGCCATCCTGGCAACCTAGTCCCCTTTATCCACTCTCTGGGAGGAATACACAAAACCCAACAGCAGAGCAATAAACAGTCATGTTACCCAGGACACTGGCAGCAGGCACCAAATAGTTAAGACAAGAAAATGCCAATTTTCTAAGATGTTTAATAGAAATAGCAGGGGTTGGGCCAGTATACGTCGGTAAGGCTAGGCCACATAACAATATGCACCACACGAACAATTGCCAATGCTGACCATCATTAAACACACACAGTATCTTTTACATTTTGTGAGCGTGCAAATCAATTAACGCGGCCACCATTTAATTAATATATTCAAAAAGCCTTCACTGATCATTTATGTGCATTAAAATTTTACACAATTGACCAACACACATGTGAAAATAATCCATAAAACTTTAGTCAAAACACGAAACCCACATTACATTGATCAAAAAATCCACGTGACAAAAAACACAACACATTACTATTTCACCCATGTATAAACATGTAACAGTATTTGTATCCTGGTTCTGAATTGATCTGCCCACTAGGAGCAGACACCAACTGCAATGTTTATGTGGTGTATATACATTTTCTAAAATGAGCATTTTCAGAATTGCGACTTAAAATCCAACTTTACCACTAAAGAGTATTTTAATTTCGTGTTCATTTGAGTTCAAACATATTTCTACCTGCTCCCATTCAAAAATTAGCACTTATTAAATGTAATAAGATAACCCAATGTTATCCTAAGTGAGAGGTAAGCCTCCAAATAGACATGTAAAACTTAAACACATCTTACTTTTCACATACAGTGCACCCTGCCCTGTTGTCTGCATAGAGACTACTTTTGGGGTGACCTATATGTATTAAAAAGGAAGGTTTAGGCTTTTATGCCTGGAAAAAGGTTTATTTTGCCAGGTCGAATTGCCAGTTTTGAAACCACACTACTGGCTGCAATGGCAGACCTGTGACCTGTTTAAAAGTGATACTTTAGTAGATGGCACTATGAGGTCTACAGGCCGACTAGTAGCATTTAATTTTCAGGCCGTGGGTAAATATAGTATGACTTTATTAGGGACTTACAAGTATTTATCAAGTTTTGTATAGCGCGAACTAGACCCAAAGGTATCGGAGTGCTTCACAGACTTTGCATAGCAGCATTTACATGAGTTAGATTTGGAGTAAATATAAATACATAGTGAAAGTTTGTAAACGAAGTATACGGAAGACATCAGTATATGAGGTAGATACATTATAAGTGTATATAGCACTGTACAAAGTTAGCAAGGCAGTAAGTGCACAAATTACATGTAGAGTAAATAAAAATACATAATATTATATAAAGGAAATTTACGACGGACAGTAGTATACATGGATGACATCCGAGGTAGATACTGTATATGAATATAGGAAAACGAATTTCAGAGAACAGGAGGGGAGAAGGCAAAAGGTTTGGAGGAACACCAAATCCAGGATCAGAGGGCTATCGCTTATGTGTTTGGATTATTTCATGTGTGCCCCTTCAGAAATAATTAGATCAAATGTCGTTTTTGTGGAAAATTCTTCTAAAAATCTGAGCTAATAAAATGTTACTAGGGTTTTTAACTCGCCCTAAGCACTCCCCTCTAGAACAATTCTAAGACTGTTGTTCCTGAGTGCTTTGCTCACTTGGTGTCATAGAAGTATGGTCATGGTGGGGAGTATTTTTAAATTTTTCAGCTACTCCCTCGGTCACAAATGATATCTAATTAATCAGTCCATGCCCCTGTGTTGACAGATTACAATGGTCCCAGTGGCGTTCTAACCATTATCATAGCATTGTTTTCTAAGCAGATTTCAGATTTCCGAATGGAGAGGGCAGCATTTACAATAGCTTAAGTTGAAAATGTTCCATATTTAGTGAAAGAGACACGCACAGATCAATCAGTCAAAGTTATCAAACATGTTTATGGAATGTTTTGAGCATTTTTGAAAATATTTTTATATGTCCCAAACATTGCAGGGGAGGCATGGAAGAAGTTAACAATGGCCAATCCTTTAAATTGTCCTCGAACAAACCTGGTCTTGGGCTTCTGAAATCAGATGCCTAGACTTCACATTTGAAGGCAGAGCAGCCTTTGTGTTGACTGCAGTATATGTAACTGTATCTTCGTTCTCCTGTTTCCTCACTTATTGGGGAAATAATGTGCAGAATCTTTTCTCAGCTGGCATGGCGATGAAGGAGTTGAACTGTTTAAAGAATTTTAAAGTTCATGGTGAGGCTCCCCAACAGCAGCAAGAATGTGTGGTCCAATCATATGCCCAGCCGAGCATCCGGTTTAGAATCGGGTATGGGAATTGACAGTGAGCAGCCACCTGGGAGCCATTAATTACCATCAGTTTGTGTTTGCATTTCATCCATTTATAGGACAATTAATGTAATCGAATCCCATTAAATGGACAGCAATTGTGAGGTTGTGGAAGCAGAAACTGACTCCTTGTGACATATATATTACACAGTCCCCTGTGACTTACTTGATCATGTCACTTCCGCATAACACAGTGGTGGCTGCCGCCAATCTAAAGTGGAGAAGCGCCGTGTTTGGCGGGGGGGAGAATAATACATTTTTTTTTAAAAAGACTTACCTGCTGCTGCCTCGGTGCTCCTCTTCAGCTCTCCTCCTGGCAGTCCATAGGTCACAGCACAGGCTCCCCACCCAATCCAGACGCTGCTCTCATGCTACACCTAGTATGAGAGAAGTGCCTGGATTAGCCTGAGCGGGCTAGTCTGACGCTTGCTCAGGCACAGGAATCCTGTGGCTTTCTCCAATCCGGCTGTGCAACACAGCTGGGTTGGAGAAATATAAGTGTGTATGTCAGTTTGGCTGGCCTAAACTTACATGCGCACTTATAAATGCCCACCATTCCTCCTCCCTGCCATGGCCCGGCCCCACCCAAGACTCCATGACTCAGGCTGCTCAGCAATGATAAATAAAATGATAATAAAATTGATGTATTTTATTTTTCATCTGCTGGCTGTGTGGCGACGCTCCTCCGCTATTACAGAGGAGCCGAGCCTGTGCTAACAGGGAGATCAGATCATGAAATATGAATTCCTTAAACACCTGTTTGCTGCTAGGCTTCTCTTTCTTCGTGCCTCTGAGTTAAACCTCTAAAACGTGTTCTTCAAATAATTCGATTTGAATTAGCCTATGTATTCAAAAGTTCCCCATGAAGTCCCTTAAGATGTAATGCTGTATTCTGTATGATGCTCTTTAACTCAAAGGTCAAACTGTTTTCCTTGGCTTGTTCCCATGTAAAGCATTCTGATACCACTGGACTTTGTTTGCGCCCTACAAACTGCAAATAAATACAAGTAACCTTTTTCAGTTGAGCTCCATGTATGTAGCAAGTGTCAGAGTATCTGAAAGCTGTGTCACTAAAGCCCAGAGATCAGGGCCATGTGCTTCTGTGGCCAAGACTATGAAGTGAAGGTGTTTTTATCTATTTAGTACTCTTGTGATTTTTCTTTGAAATTGGCAAATTCATCTTGGTGGCTAAATAAGTAAGGTGAATGATGTTCACTGTCTACCAATTATGTCATTACCCACCAGCAAAATTTGGTGCTCTGCGAGTTTGTTGCTAAAATGCACATTGAGCGAATGGCCAGCTGGTTCCTCAATTCATAAGTCTTTAATCTCATACCTTTTCACCCTCGCTAAGAGATTTTGATCTAGTTTAATTAATGTTGTGGCTGATAATTTAGGCCTGCGGTACACCTCTGATTAAATGTTGGGATTAGTTGCAGATTAACTGGATTGAAGAAAACAAGAGATTAATCCTAGGTTGCCGTACAGAGCTCCAGTCGCTCACTCAAATGCCCTGAGCCTTTAATAAGATAGTCAGCCGTAATAGGGTAATATAGTGTTTTGTGGAGAGGTTAACTGTAATGCTTTAATGAACTTATTGAGAGCCCCATAGCTGCAACAAGGACCAATTGTATCGCTGACATCAAGAATTGATGATGGGACTGAGACGTCGCTGGTGAGCGCATCATCTTCGACCTTGTCGGGTCCAGAGCTGCGCGAGCATCTGACGTCTCCGCCAGACAATCATAATACGTGTCTTAACTGCTAAACCGCTATGCAATTATCATAAGCACATCATTGTGGCAATGCTCAAAGCTCCCCTGGAGGAATAAACATTTTATCTGCATTTACTTTCAACGTACAAAGTTTCTGTTCTGCTGATTTCTTGCAAGCGCTCAAGTCATCAGAAATATTGGCGGATGAGAAGGAAAACCCTTGGGCAGAAAATCATAAGTTTATTATATTTTGACTCCGATTGTAATGCAGAAGACTCTCCAGTCAGGTACTTTCAACCAATAGAATTGTGAAGGCAACACTTCTTTCCACTTTTGAGTGTATCCAAGTTATGAAACCGCTGAGGGGCAGAGTGTGTTTCTTCTGATAACTGCGTACCCTGCAAGATGGTCCTTTCATCTGCCACAACCTTGAGGATGCTGTAATTTGCAATTAAACGAGCATGTCATTGCCTTTGCAGGTTATGAGCAAAAGCCTCAAATATAGTCAGGCAATGCTAGTCTCACTTTTTGCTTTTCTAATCAATGGTGTCTATACAAATACACTTTATGAGCTACGTATTAATTAATGACTCTATCTACATAATGCTAACATTAATCAGGTGTCCAATATCTTAAATAATTATTTAGTATGAGAGTTAAGGTTAAAATGTATAATTCACAACAAAGTAAATTAAATAGATGTGAATAAAAAAAAAATCGAGGTAAAGTTCATTAAGTAAAACAATAGGAAAGGTGCAACTAAAGAAAGCATTCTGTTGTAAAGTGAAAACGGGTTCCATGTGTGACCGTCACAGAGACTAATTTATTTAAAGGAGAAATGACACAGGAATAACGAAAACAAATGAGTGAGCAACAAAAAAACAACTACAGTAAACATAAATATGGAAGCCTAGGAAATGCAACTAAATAAAATATATACTGGATTGCAACATTCAACACATGTAAGTACTTTGTACACAGGTGCAGAAGCAAGTTTGTGAAGTAAAATCACACGATGGTAATAAATGAAAATGCTATTCAACATTTGAATAAAGTCCAAAACTAAGTGAAAGTGGATCATCATCCTGGTAGGGCGGTAGTCCTCAGTAGCGGCTCCTCCGCTAAGGCGCAGGAGCGTCGCCCCACTGCTTTTCAGCAGTGCAAGGAAAAATAAAATAACTCAATGTTATTATTTTATTTTTTCGTGTTGCGGGCGCGGCAGCTTTGCGTGGCGGGGCTGCTCTGCTGACAGAGCAGGGGAGGGGAGGAGTGGTTTTTACTCCCTAAGTGCACATGAATGTTTGGCCGGCTGTCTCGGGCCGGCCAAACATTTATGCGCAGTTAGCATGTTCTCCACCCAGGCCTGGGTGGAGAACATGCCCAGGCCCCCAGTCCCCGTCTGAGCGCTGAACCAGGGCACTCAAACCAATCACAACGCTGCACTGCAGCGTTGTGATTGGCTCAGGGGAACCTGGGTGCTTCCTAATCCGACTGGAGGTAGGAGTGGAGAGACGCGACAAGGAGGACACGGCGAGTAGATAAGTTTAATTAAATTTTTTATTTATTCCTCCCCGCAACCCTCTATCTGTGCCAGCAGCCACTGGTAGTCCTGTGACTAGCAAAATGGTGAGGTAAATCTAACAAAACGAAATCCAGGGTATGCTGTTACTGGTACAGATCACCCTAGTCTGGACCACTGGCGAGGGCGTACACGTCTTTACAGTGGAAAGTGGGACTCGTAGAAACAGGAGAACAACCAACAAACAACCATCCTAAATATACTCTGCTCAGTGGGAAGAGGGATTGTCCCAAAATGACGCCTCAGGCTCTTCTAAGAACCACATGTTATGGGAACATGCTGCGTTACATCCTGTAATCATAATTCATAAATGTTTGGATAATATGGGTTTGAGAGAAGAGTGCTTGTAGAGAGTGCAATGTCCAAGCCTGACAACATTGTGGCACCACAGCTGTGAGCGAAACTGAGGGTATTTTAATTTACCTTGGGGTCCTTGAACCCACACAGTCCTGGTGAGTCTCCCAAGCAGTAAAGGACAGGGGAACATGTGGATCCTCTTAAACACGTGGCATCTTCAATCCCTACCGTTTTCATCTGTGGAGAGGTTCACACAGTCACCAAGGGTCATAGCTCAGTATCACTGTCCTATTTTATTCCCAGGATGTTGCACCCATGTAATCTTAGCCTCTAATGTTGAAAACCCCACAAGGAAACGGGTAGTCGGTTGTACCAGTTTTAGGTTGTTCATGTTATCTGCTCCTCACTGGTGCATCCATGAGATGGATTCTACTAGCAACCAGTGTTGTGTATGCGTACCATTAACATTAGGCCCAAGTCAGGGCCGGCTTTAGGGCAGTGCGACTGGTGCAGCTGCACTGGGTGCTGACCTGTGGAGGGGGTGCCATTCTCAAGGGGGGAGGGGAGGGGCTGTGTTTATCAATAACGTATGATTAGAGAGATAAGGGGCACTTGTGCAGGTGGTAGTGAGAGAATCCGAGGAGGCAGTCATGGGGTCTGGGGGTGCCAAAAATGATTGTCGCACCGGGTGGCACCAGCGCTAAAGCCAGACCTGGCCCCAGTGGATCTAGAATCGAGAAAGCGACCCGACTACGTTTAGCAAAACTGGTGGGACCTACCAGCCACTGCTTTGATAAATATCTGAAACTGCTAGTTAAAATGACATCATAATGAACATTTCACAATTTACTCTGAGCACTTTTGTCATATCATTGTTCCTTAACAAAATACATAATTTTATTTCTGAACCTATCATAGCATTAACTTAGTCCTCATGGGAGCAGATCATTTAACAATGTAGGCAAAAGAATAAGAAATCAATTATTAAAAGAAATATCCCGCATAAACCTTGAACCTATTCTCGACCTTGCAAAAGACAGTGTAGCAGCCCAGCCTTAAACTCAAATCAAACACGAAGAGAAAATCGCCCAGAGATTATTTTAAAAATAATTTCTTTGTCCCATCAATTAATTAATGTGTGATGGCTTATCAAATGTGCTTCTTAATGTATGGTTGGTAGAAGCAGGAAGATGGTTGGCTACTTATCTCGTGCAAATTCTTTTCCTGTGAGTTTAGAGTCAACTAGCCTCTCTTTGTTTGCTTTGAGTGGATCACATTATTATTGTTTTAATTAATTCTCCCACTTCTATAAACAGTACTAAACTTGTTAAATTAAGTCGACTAACTTTCAAGATATTACATTTCTTTATTTTTCACTACTACACTGTGAAAATATCACATTACCTCAAAGATTTTCGGCGGGTCTAATTTTCTTTTTACTAATATGAAAAAATGCAAAACAAAAGTGAGCATTTTGTTAACTTTACCCCATGGTGTGTAGAGTATGAATTGCCCATTTCATGACACCGCCCTTTAATAGCCTTGCAAGTATGTAAAGTATCAGAATAAACAAATTAGTATGTGCTGTTTTGCATCCAGACATTAGCAAGTGAAGGAGCACACAACATTTTGGCCCTTATTATGAGTAGGCCGACAACTACCAATATAACTGGTATCTACTGTTACTGCACATAGTGGAACTATGAATTTTGCATCTGTTATCAATAAAAAAAAACATGCACACTGTGCTTAATTTGAGCCGGTGGTTTCCGATGCTGAGCACTGGCACTTAATTGGTTTCTGGTGCTCGGCACCGGCACTTAATTGGCAATTCCGCACATATGACAGTCTGCCACATGGTGGTGCTGCTCCTCTAATTTAGAGAGGTGCAGAACAACAGTTGTTTGAGTACAATATACATAAAAGATTGCTAATACTTGCCTCCCAAGCCGTTCTTTCAGCTTTGGGGACCTGGAATAATCTGAACTGTTGCATTTGCAGGAGAGAGAGGGAGATGGTTAGTAGTAGTTTTGGCAAAAATTGCAGTGGCAATGTGTGGTGCAAGCTGCAGTGGTCTCCGGGTCAGGGTCCGGTCACTTGTTATTTTACAAATTAAGCACTGCATACACAGGTCAAACCTGCTTGAATTTAAAGGGGGGGAAAAATACCCAGTAATTACCAGTTCAAGTGGGTTTTGGTGCAGTAAGCACCAAAATCTGATGTTATGCCCCATTTTATGGGCAAAACTTGTAATAGACAATTATCGCATCTGATAAATTTCGAACACCTCCGTATATGATTTTATTAATGCTTTTATTATTACCTCAAAAACTGGGCCTCTTGTTGTGAGTGACTTTGCAGCCTATAAAAATGTAAAAAGTTATAATATTATGAACTCTAATTGAGTAAATCTAAAATTTATATGAATGGAAAAATTTGAAAAATAGAATGAGACACAAAAATGGTCAGATATCCCATACCATATTAAAAGGGTAAAACTAGTAGCTAAAAGCAAAGCCACTAAAAAGAACATAAAGAGAGAAAAAGCGCACACATCTAGAGGTCTAGGGATTTTGGGTCACCAAAAGGAAGGCACGCAATCCAAAACTCTGAAAATATAAATGAGTGATGTGAGATGACAATTTTTTTTTTTTTTTTTTTTTAAATAAGCAAAGTAATTTTAAAGGTAAATGAAATATTAAAACATATACAAGGGGAACAAAACTTACCTAAACAGGAGAGACTCTGGGCTCAAGCAACATACTCCATGGAACATGTGAACAAGACAACAGATCTTTGCGAATAAAAATGGCAATGTGACCTGAAATACAATACCAGAATACAATAATTAATTATAACTCTGTGTCAACATAAACGTATATACTCCGCCTGCAAGAAAGAAAGAAATAATATATTAGAGATAAAGAACTGTAACACAATTTAGCTGAAAAGGAGGAAAGGAAAAAATGATCAGAACATTATAGAGCAGCATGTGCACCAAAGTCCATTTGATCTACTCTATGTTGTTGAATAAAATATTTTCATTTATTAGGGTCAGTGTACGGAGTAGTGTTTTCCTTATGAATAGCTATAAAGAAGCAAGGATGCACAAGACCATATCTTGTATCCTTGGCCTTAAGTTGAAGCCATAGTGCCAAAAGCTGTTTTCTATTGTTGGCAATTGCACTTGAAACATCCTGTCAAACGTAGACAGCGTTGCCTTCCGCACTGCTACAGCAACGGCAATGGAGCCGTGATGGAGCCTCACAGGAATGCCACCATCTTTAGCGGCGTCCAGGCCACGCCCCCACTTTCTCCTGTTAGCCATCTAGGAGATTACAGATCACCTAAGGTTCCTCAAGACTCTGTAAACTTGAGTTACTTATGCATTTACTGACTCGGAAGTATAGCCACAAAGTGCAAAGTTTGGGTCACAAAGCAGTTGTTTTTTTGCAGCTGTTTTGCGACTTCACATAAATTTTTTACTGTGATTCAGTGGCGACTGGTACAGAACGGTGGTGGCGGGCCGGAGGGGAGGTGAAAGAAAAAAAAAATAACACCTCCTCTGCACGGCCTCCGTCTCTACTCCCGGAAGCAAGAGTCACACAGGCTCCCCTAAGCCAATCACGACGCTGCTGTCATCAGCATGACAGCAGTGTCGTGATTGGTCTGAGTGCTGTAGTCCAGCACTCAGACAGGGACTGGGAGCCTGTGCATGTTCTCCATCCAGGCTGGTGGAGAACATGATAAGTGCGCATGACTGTTTGGCCGGCCCAAGACTGCCGGCCAAACCGTCATTCGCACTTAAGTGAA
Source organism: Calotriton arnoldi (assembly GCA_963921515.1). Lineage (NCBI taxonomy): Eukaryota > Metazoa > Chordata > Amphibia > Caudata > Salamandridae > Calotriton > Calotriton arnoldi. Next base: position 112,526 of record CAWUFW010015084.1, on the reverse strand, counting down.
TCAACCACTCCTCCCTCTGCTGACTGTAATGACAGCTTCAAAAAACAATAATTGCAACTGATGTAATTTCGTCTATATTGTGCGTGAAGCAATATTGCTTATGCTTAAGAGGTCCCTATGCAGTTTTGTAGGCCATATGGACATTCTTGATGACATGAAAGCAAGGTGTCCAAAATAGGTTCCAGTGGGTGGGATCCATGGCAAATTTTCATAATGTCCACATAATATGAATTCACATACAACAAATCTAAATGGAAACCATTTACAGAGTCAGTTACCATTCACATTTTGCATCCATGAGTTTGATATAAAGGAATTTAAGAATCCTCATGTTCTCTTCGGATGCCATGATAAGAGCTTGGGGCCAGAACTACGTTAGCAGCATTTCTGATCTTCTATTCATCTGGTGCTGAGTAGGGTGGTGATCCCTGCCACAAGTTCTTCCAGAGCAGAAGGCAAATGCTAATTGTTGGACATGAAAACATTAGGTGTATTTGTACACAAAACATAAACATGAACCCCTAGGTTAACCTCTCATTGAAGCATGAAGTTACAAAGATTGAGTCTGGCCTGCACACTCTGTAACTGTACGCCTTCATTTCTTTCCATTCTCCACATTGTGGCCTCCATCATAAGTGGTCCGGAGTGGTATTCCCCGAAACGATAGTGCCCTGTCCAATTTGAGCTGTGCGAGAATCTACACCCATGCATCCCTCTGTTTCTTCAAATCATTTCTTTAACTACAAGCAGGAGCAATCAGAGAATGCGTCCAAAATTGGAATAAAGATATGGGAATGAGCCGAGTAAATCGGGGTCCTGCATGTTATTCTCCATTCCAGCCAGTAAAATTCAGAATAGAATTGTACAGAGGAGAAATTACCAGCTGTAATAAGTGATTCTGGCCCGTGTAACTACAGCTTCCATGCACTGCGGTACTTGTTATTGGCCCCTGTGCAGCATTATGTGTCTCTGGGCTGCCGCTGAATAATGAGAAACAGGCTGATAAAAGTTGACATTGAGTACCACGCAAAAGTTAAATGGATGGGAATGTATTGGTGCCAACACTTGACATCCCACAGTTCATACTACTTTAGGATTGTATCCTGAAGATCTTTTGCCTAGGCTAATGGCTCACAGTTCTGTATTGTTAGTTCCCCCAAGAGTGAAATTGTGCATCTTTGCAAGAGGGTCAAGTTTTCTTTGATGCTAGTCTTTCTTTTGCCCAAATTTAATGGCATCTATACAGGTTGATGTTTGCAGTGCCCACACGTAGCTGAGGAGCACTGGAGTTTGCACCGGGCATTAACCGTGCCGGACTGGCCGTAGCTTGCATCGGGTGTTTCCCCTGGAGCCTGGAAGGGTGGGGGCTGGTTTTGTTACTGGGGGCCAGTTTTACAACAGTGCTGCAATATCGGCCCCCCAGTTACAAAAGTAGCAGTGCTTCACACTTGCAAACCCGGGAGGCTGGTCTGACAAAATGTCCAGGGCTGCTTTGGGTCCCCAGTCCGGCCCTGGGCATTAAGGGCACAAAGGAGCTATGTCCGGCCAGGGTAGGGAATGATCTCGGGTTCTTTACGTTTGTAAAGGTGGAGAAAGGGAATTGATGTTATCGGGTCAGCAGCTGCAGGTGAGGGGGTTTTTATTGATGTTTTTTTTAGTTGCTCTGTGATAAGGTGCATCCTTGATCATTTTTGAATTGCAACAATGAGATGATGCAAACTTGGTGAGTGGTATTTAAAAAACAAGTGTGGACCACACTTTCGTTCTTAATGCAAACATTTACTTCATCTAACGCTAGGGCTTGTTCTGCTAGTGTGAGCCACAGTACAAGTTAATTTAGAACTTTAAGATAAGTAGACCAGTTCAGTCCATGTGTGGGGGATCACCGTGGTGAGACAAACGGAGGCCAGTCATGTAAGTTTGAAGGTGGTTTTAGCAGATAGTTTGGCAGCAGTGTCTTTTCAAATCTTGCGGATTGTTGTGTGTGCTTAAGGGTATACTATACACTGTATTCCACAGGAGTCGAAAGTAGAATCCTTCTTCTCGAGCAAGCAGTCTGTCACAGGGATCTCTGCTCCTATACGCTTCAAGATAAAAAGTCTCTTAGGTGAGACCGTTTTAGATTTACAGTGGCTTCCATATTGGTTCCTGGGTTGTACCTTTAATTGTTAATCTCCTCACTCCCACCTTGACCTTGATAGGCCAGTTTAAATCTAGCCCCTTTCTGTGATATGCCCTGATCCTTCCCTACATGGAAAAGCTTCTCTTACGTCTTTGTTCATGGTCTCTTGCTTCTTAGACCCGCCCCTTTCTCTCCAACTTCAAAGACTAGGTCATCAGGCTCACCATTGGCTTCTCCTTTTTGAAAGCCCCCTTAGGAGCAAACACCATCCTTTAGCCCCCTGAGGCCGCTTCACCCTATGATGAAATCATGTCTGCTGCCTACCCCATAACAGCCCCATACCAAAGCTCTGCCGGACGAGGCACTCCATGTGGCCACTGGCTGTGGAGTGCCTGTTGCTGCCAGAGAACCACACCTGACCCCTTCTTTGACCACATACGTTTAGGACATCCTCTCTGTGCTAGGACCATATGTTGAGTGTCCCACCTCGTCTGCAGCAAAATTACTCCAGGTGCCTGCCTGTATGCGAGCAAGCAATTGTGGGGGTTTGATAGTGTGCAGTTGTGGTCCGCATTTGTGGGTAGAGTGCAGGTTGTACCTGATACCTGCTTATTTTTTTTCCTGTTATTTTGTTGTGTGAAATTGAACCAGGACCGGGAGAAGTGCAATAAATAAAACGCATGTGCGGGCAGCCACAGTCAATAATGAAGATTTGTACAGTACAAGTTATCCTCTAACAGTTGTATTTGTAAAGCACACGTTCATCACGAAGGGTATCTTTGCGTTGAATAACAATGTTTATTGTTACCAAACTCGATGGTACTCATTTTATCGACCTCAGAAGGATGAAAGGATGAGTGGACCCGCAGGGATTTGAACCTGCGCCTATGAGGTCAAGCACAGGCTCCTACAGTGGAGGCATTAGTCCACTAAGCCACCAGACCCGACCACTCAATTAGGAAAGATGAATATGTTGAGTGCCTGCAATCTTTTTGTGGGTTTCCCAATACAGTACAAATCTCAATAGTGCAATCAACTTTCAGTCCATTAGCTAAATCAATTACTTAATATTATAAGAAGAAAAATGTGTGCTGAACTAACTTAATTTGCCCAGGAACAGATGGAAGGCCATCTGCTTAAATTACATTTGCGCTGAATCGGTAAACATTACACCAGTGAAAGAAGTTAATTATTTTATCACACGGACGGTACGCAGAAAAAAAAAATATGATTCTGCTTAATGCGTTGCCTGCAAAAGTGGAGTGTAATGAAGCTCTGTACAAATGTATCTTCAATTTTCTCGGAAGTAATCATTTTCTATAGTTTGTGTTAACATATGTAACTTCACAAATACACTTTCCCAATTAAAAAAAAGTCATAATTACATATAATGCTTCATTACAATCCTTTGTAATTTCTTCTCCCAAAGTGAGGTAATTACACAAAACATAAAATATTGAAGTACCTCATTAAAAACGTCACAATGAGTAGAGGCACATGCTGAAACAAAGAGTGATAATTCTGTGCCCTAGGTTGCCTTAACTACATTATATAAAGTGGATTGAAGCCGTAGCAACTGGATACATTAATTTGTACGTTAATTAAATAGTAATTAGGAAGCAAAGCCATCCTATTGCCAAAGAACAGTCTGAACGAGGAAAAGCAATACAGAAAACATTAAAATGTGTCCATCTGTAACGCAACCGGCACGTGCTCATGTTAAGCGCTCTGATACCTTCGGGTCTAGTTCGCGCTATATAAAACTCCAAACCCCCCCCCCCCAAAAAAAAATACTGCTTTCCCGCCATCATTTTCATTCATGAAACATTGCTTTGAGATTGATTGCGCAGTACAGGTCGTTGCAGGTGGTGGTCACTGACACTCATTTTAGGGACCAGAACTTACATTTCACCATCAGACTTCTACCCAGGGCAAGGGAGAGAAAGGCAGAAAAATAAACAAGCCTTGTCGAAGGCAATAGGTCTCCCCTTGATGACCTACTGTCTTTGCCGATGCTTAAAATGCTTTTTGCCGATGCATAGCATCAGTAAAAAATAAATAAGAAAGGATAAAAGACATAATGACATGGCCACTGATTGTGATCGCACCAGTCCATGGACGCCATTTGCTTTGCTTTTTTTTTTTCAATTAACTGATCTAAAATAGCATAAACCATTTTAGAGCGAAAGTGAAGTATAAATTTACCATAGGACCACAGAGTTAGAGGAGCAATGGAAGAGCAGGTGAGGTAGGAGAAATACTGGGGCGGAGCAAAAGCACACCGTGGAGAGAGCACCCCTGAGCATGGTGGCGGGGTAGTTTGGCTGGGGAAAAGCACATAAGAGAAGAGAGAGCAAAATGAAAAGTGGAGGAGTGAGAAGCACGGAGTGTGGGGTTGTTTGATTGGGAGGGAAACACACGAGAGAGAAAGCAGCACACAAAGGAGAGAGCAACAGGAGGCGGGGCAAAGGGGGTGGATATTTGGTATGGAAGAAGTACATGTGGGAGAGAGCTGGAAAACTCATGCAGTGCTTAACAAAAAAGAGAAAAAGGAGTTCCCTAAAATTGAGCAGTGAATGGTTACAAGTCATCCAATCAAAAGGATGGTAAAGAGGATATGCTTTCAGGAAGGGACAAATGAAAGAAGTGGAATTCAAGCTGTCGTTTAAGTAGAAAGCAAATGAGTGACCATACTGCCAAGCAATGGGCGGGCTGTAAGGCCACTGTAAAATTTTGATAAGCCCACTAAAGGTCTTTCACAACTGAACAGCTTGTGCTGTCTGGTAAGCAGATCTAATATAAATTGCAATCACCTCTTACACTTTTTCAGAAATTTGCTTGGCTGTGGTAAGTTTGAGATTGGCCGGTAGTTGGTGAGTGTGTATGGGTCTGCTGCTGTTTTTATATTTTTTCTAGACAGGTGGGATGGTAGCGGGCTCAGGGAAGTACTCTTCAGAGATGCTTTGAGTTGGTTTGTGATGTTACTGCTAGAGTTGAAATTTCTTTGTACAGGTTACTGTACACGGCTCAGCTAGCAAATTAGAATTGCTTGTTGTTTTTGTGCCATCCTCATAAGAGCTTTTACTTTCAAGTTTGCAGGGCATCAGGTCGTTAAATATGAAAGAAGGAAAGGAAATAGGGGGGCAGACAGGCAGTGCTTAATTTGTAGAAGAGTAAGTGTTGGGGGTCCAAAGTTTTGCTTAGAAGCTTATGTCCTTTGTTTCCGAATGTCAGAGTGGCGAATATTAAAGTTGCCTACGTCTAATTTCACCTCATGCCTCATTTTATTCACTGCCAGACTCTCCCTGCCCCTTTATCAGACTCTTGCAGGTTCTTTTTCATCCCTGATTTCTCCCTTTGTCACGGTTGGTGTCTTTTTTTCCGCCTTCTTTCCTTCTTTTAGGTTTTTCTCTCTCTTTCACTGGGTCAAAGTCTGATGAGGAAAAATAAGTGTTAGTCCCCAAAAATTAATGCTGGTCGTCCCCTCCTGCAACCACCGGCTCAAATTAAGCACTGGTAAGGGAGCAATAAAGGTTCTGTCTTGGTCTTTATGGATTCCTGGTACCCAGCTTTCTATTGCCCAGACATAGGATTTTGTCGTTTTCATGTGAATATTTCATAACATTACAAGATTGATTGCTCCATACCGCAATGTTTTTAGAAATGTGTTCGAAAGAACCACAACTTTTCTCACAACTTGGAGATAATCTGTTACTTTTAGAAAGTCGCCAATGCATGCAGGATAGTTTGTTGGGTAGTTTCGATATAATTCACAAAATCAGCTTCTCTTTTCAACAGTTCTTGGCACTTGTGGGTGTTAGAAACCTATAGCTGTGCAATGGTGTATGTACTCTGGGAGTTTGTTTGGCCTGTTCTGCTGTAGCTAATTGTTGGCCTAAAATGCTGAGTGGACTCGCGGGGAATCAAACCTGTTGTGGAAACAAAGAGCCATAAGAGCTGGTTGTAGCATCACCCAACCATTAACACTTATTGCTACTTATTCCATTGTTCCCTAGTTTTTCAAGGCCCATTTGTTCTGCTTTACAGAACTACACACTTAATAACAATGTGTAATCATGGATTCAAATGTAGTGATATTGGAGGAGGAGTTGACTCGCATCATCATCAACTGCAAGCTTGGTAAAGGAGATGTTCAATGAAGTGTGGAGCAGTGCTGCAAGTAACAAGGCTGTAGTTTAAGACAAAATGTTTAGTCTTATCGACCAAAAGAAAAAGAATATAAAATAAATTGAATGTTTATCAGGCTTGGGGCCTAGAATTTGGATTTTAAATTATTTGACTGGCGTTCATTGAGAACTGTAATTTGTTCTAATTCTGGAACTGATATGCCATTTTCTGCCTTGTGGCAACCTACCCTCCACAAGGTCAGATGTTAGTTGATGCTTGCTAACCAGAGAATCTGTGCTTAATTTGTTTAAAAAAGAAAAAAAAGTTCAGCTGCCCAAAGTTTTGTTTAGGAGTCCCTGCCAGCATCATTGAATGCTGGGATTACCAAATGCCAAGGCTGCCTTATCCTAATTACACCTCAAGCTTCTTTCATCCACCGCTCTATACTTTCTCTCTCTTTACCAGACTCTAGCACATTATTTTCCATCCCTGCTTTCTCCGTCTGTCTCTGTTTGTCTATCTTTCTCTTCTTGCTTCTTTTTCTCGTTTCTGTCCTTCTCTCTCTCGACCTGGTTCAAGTCTGATAATGAAAAAGAAGTCCTTGGAACCTAAAAGGTGCCACCAGCTCAAATTAAGCACCAAAGTGAATAGGGCATTTTCAAGCCCCCCCCCCTAAAGATTTTGGCACTCCTCCTCATTCAAGCCTCTGCCAGTGGTACTCGAAGAATTTTCGGAGTGAGGGTGCTGGCAGGGGGCCCCTGGAGCGCGGGGCCCCCCTGCAACGTGGGGGCTGCGGGGGCCTGTGTTACGCCCCTGGCTGGCATCAACGTTGCATCACTGATGTGATAGGGATTGTGAAAAAGTAAAGCGTCACACAAAGAATATGTATAGCAAATTAACCACACTAATTCAGCAGGAGAAGGATAAAGGCGTAGTATGTAGCCGGTGGTGCATTTTGGAGCACACTGTTGCAAATATATTATTAAAGCATGGTGTGGGAGCGCACTGTCATTTACAGACAGCCAATATTCCAGTGAAATGGTAATAAAGTTTGCACTGGCATGCAGTTTTTACTAAACCATATAGAGCAAAAACAGTAATGTGTGGAAATTGGGTTTCAGAAAATATCTATTATTTGTATATCACCAAGTAAAGTCTTTATTTGTTTTTATCCTATTTTAATCTAGGTTTCCATCACACTTCATTTTTGCATTCCTAACTGACATATTTTGAAATATTTTACAGTTCATTTACTGGTATATAAATGTTGTTGTGTGTTTCAGAAAAACTGACATCCTAAGACCTTTCCTCTCACACCAGCAAGATTGTCAGATACTTCATCTTACAAAATCAACTACATTTTCAGTCGGAGAGAGAAAAGCAAACACCTATCTACATGTTAAACGAATAAGCAGCAATTTGAGAGAAGACACAGCCTATGGGCACAGCCTTACATTTGACCCCGATCATTGAACTAGCAAGTGTGACCAGATAAAACCGAACTTTAAAGGCATCTTTGTTGCTCTTGCACCTTCTGAACTCCAGCACATTTATGTTAGGGATGTTACAGCATCCCCCACCCCGCCCTAGGGAGGAGTTTGGGATCGTCCAATGAGCGCTTGCTATTTGTACCACTGCCATGCCTCCGCTCTGTAGCTCCCAGGCCATGACTGTATTTTTGGGAGTGATGTACACACACGTGATGCCAGAAGCAATCTAAGCTGATTGCAAATCAATGGATTGAAGTTTTTTCACTACTGGTTTGTAAATGATGTCGACAATACAGCTTTATGATGCTGCTTTACTACAACACACTTAAACTTCTGTGTGACTTAATCTGGAAAATACACACGTCCATAATGATATATTTAAATAATCAGTCCCCCCCCCCATGTTCCACTGGATGAAATGTTTCAGAGATCTCGTTGGAAATGTATTTAAAATAATGTGATTTTAATTTGCAGTGAAAAAGATTAGGTGCGAAATAACATCCTAGGAATGGACATATTTGGAACTGTTGACTACACAGAGAAGCTAGAAACGCAAGTTTCTTTAATTAGAGCATGCATATTTTTTTTTAAAAAGCAGAAGAGGAAGGGAAGCCTGTTAGTTTTCTTTTTATGAAATCTTTGTTTTTAGGGTGTTTTAAGCAGTTTCTGGCATGCTCCCCCTATTCGATCTAGGAATGCCTGCTTTTGCTATAGCGGTATGCTCCGTTCTCTTTTTCCACAACAAGCTTATTTTAATCAGTTCAGAAGGTACTGGTGCCTGCACCTCTCTCTCGTTTAACTAGAGTTCAGAAGACCGTCCCCAAATTTTAAAGTTAAAGGGCTAGTAAAGAGATCAATGAATCTGATCTCCTGCTTGTACAGTGAATCAGTAATAAGAGACCCTCACCCAAATACAGGACATTATTTTTGGTGGTCGTCGAGTGAATTATACCCCCAGGTAAAAGGGGCCATTACCAAATGTAGAATTTCCTTATGTCTGATAATCTCTTGAAACAACATTCTCTGACAGGCCCCTCAGTACTTCACACCTAGATGGCGGCACTGCCCTGCTGTCTCCTTAGCACCACATTGGCTCACCCAAAAGGCATCGACACGTCTAATCAAAGTCTTAAGAAAGCTCAAACATATCTCTCTAACTCGGCTAGAACTACACTGGCTGCCCCCAAAGTGCCCATTATGTTCAATATAAGCTGCTTCACATACAAAGCCCATCAGAAATGTTAACTCTTATACCTGGCGGAGAAATTAGACCACACTAGAGTCGAGGACATCACAAAAGACACACAATTGATGGACGGAATGCAGAACAAATTAAAACATTCACCCCCAGTCAAGAGATCTGGGTTAAATCCATAATTATTTTGCTCACCATGCCACCCCAGTTTAGACTTGGCCATATGCAAATCAGTCTTGACCCTGTACCTCATGGGAACAGTCCAGTCCGCACTGCCATGCCAGGTCCTCCCTGGACCGGAACCAAGCATCCTAGGACCGGAGTCGAGGACATCACAAGTCTGGAAACAAAAAACTGCAAATATGAACAATCCAGAAGACCAGCCCTCTCCATATGTTCTCCCAGGGGCTGAAACAATATCCCCATCAATATCCGGGCTGCCTCAAAAATTCTCGAATTCAGAAAGGATCTAAGGACAGACCTTTGTATTGAACACCTTATCACCACTCAATAGTTTTCACCACCCACAAACACTCCTACTTCATTGTAACTGATCCTGAATCATAACTCGGGGCCTCTGCTACTGTTGAGCGCACCATTGCTGAGTAGCTAGGTTTGCTGCATACAAATAACCTTAAATATAGACTTATATGCATGGAAGACGCAAATGCTTAAGGATTGTGGAATTATTTGATCAACTGATTTTGGACTCGATAAGTTAGCAAAGTTGCTGAGTTCTACTGCCTCTGTTAACTTAGCAGAATCTTAGATATTTTCTGTAAAGGTCATTTGGTGTGCAATTCAACTTCACAGTGGACAAACATATGCTGTTTTTGGTCAAGAATATAAATTCACAGTATTCATAGTTTAATCCCAAAGTAAGTAATCACACATTGTACAACTAGTTCTCTCAAAATGAGGAGGCCAGCATTTTCTGCTGCACATTAAATTGCTAAACAGAGCACACAAAAGCCATAATACACAAAAATGTTATAAAAGTAATTTGCTTTTAGAATTGTACTGTATGTAACAAGACTTCCACAGTTAATTCATCTGCCGTACCATTGGTAGGCCAGCCTAATCGATCACAAAACACTTCACACTCTTACTGTATTGTGATGTAGTTCCTGCTCAGAGATTGTGCTTTGCGACACCAACATCCTCCTAGAATCATTTGGATATTAAAATTCAACATGGCTGATGCAGGCTTTATGGATAATTAGCTCTCTCGCTTCCCCATCAACTCTGCCCACTATCTCAGTCCAGCCCACTGCAGAGGCATTCCGGTATCTTTTACTGGCACTTTGTTGGGATGTCCGACAGCATTAAAGACCAAGAGTTCCCTTGTTTCCTTTGGCATCTTGCTTGGTACATTAGAACAGAATAAACTCCTGAATGTTGACCTGCTAAAGGTTAGTCCTTGTGAACTAGACACATTTCCTACATTTTTATGATATCAAGTGCCTATGCAAATGATTTCTCTTTAGATACATTGTATGTAAATTTATCTATCACATGTAGATACATTGGAAATATGCACAGATCCATCTCTTGTATGACCTTACTGATTTGTAGCTGTGCATCCCGAATTTGAGATAGATAAATGTAAATACACCTTTCCAAACAGTGCAGTTATGAGGGCAATCAAACTATGAATCTTTCCATATTCAGCTTTTCTCCCAAATGTTTCAGTGGTTGAAGAGAAGAAATCTTTTCCAGCAAATCCCCTTCTTCTGCCTTAGTCATCATTTTGGAGTTGAGATAACATCAGTGTTGGGTTGTTGGAAAGCCCATGGACTGTTGCTAGAAGAAGGCGGAGAAGTGCATACCAGCTCCAACTTATTTTGTTGTGCAGGAACAAATTTCTACTACTACTCTAAGAGAGGATTGTCATGGTTTGCACAGAGTAGCCTTCCATCTTGCTACCTAAATATGCATGTTGGCTTCATTCCTGGGGTCTTTCATGGATGAAAATCCAGCACCAGGATGCCTGTCTTCGGCCTAAGCTCTCACCTTCCTCCCAATATTCCGTCATTTTTATTTTCCATGTTTGTGTCTATAAGAGTGCAAAATGTAGTAATAGGTACTCTCTGTATAGGCCCTCCAAAGAACCAAGCCAAGCACAGTCTTCTTTTTGTCTGCTGTGACAATGCTGCTATTCCACTCCTTGAGGCTATTTTTCCTAGCTCAATTGTGGGCACATAAGGAACAAGGCAGGGGTGGAGGGGATCACCGTGTCTTTCATGGCCCGATTTTGTTAACTGCTGTGCCACCAGTACTGTGTTTTCCTACTAGTGGCAAATGAGTGCACATAGCGCTTGGAGAACCCATGTTATTGCAGTTGAGTAGTGTGTTCTCTCTTTCAAAGGCTGCCTCGCCGGTCACCTTCTTGACATATGTAAATTTAGTAATATTAAAATAATAGAAACTAATTTCTTAGAACCCAAATAGTAAACAAAAGTGTGGAAAACAACAGTGGGAAGGTGGGTATGGGAGGTAAACCTTTTGCAGAAAATTGAAAAACAAGCATTTGCAATGCAATAGGTCTCTCATTTACGAGACTTTGAGCTATTGGCAATGCAATAGCTTAAACTCTCGCAAATGCGAGACTTATTTCATTGCAAATTACTAGCGCCCATGCAGCCCTTTCACATTCATGAAGGCCGTGCCCCTTTCTTTAGACAAGCCGTGTGTGTCTGACATTAAAGTGAAACCGCGGCATGGGGGCTTTGACAAAAAAAAGCATCTGAGTGTCAATTTGACAAATAGATGTTTTTTTTTTTGGTAAAAGCACCCATGCCCTGCTTTCACTTTAATGTCGGCCTCGCACCTTTCTTTAGACACTGTTTGTGTAAAGAAAGGGGCGCAGCCTCTATGAATGTGAAAGCGTGGCATGGGCGCTAGTAAACAAAAAATAAATAAACAAGTAAGTAAGCGCGGCTGCTATATTGAAAGCGGACCGCGCTGTTAAAATAAATAAATAAAAAACGCGGACGCTATAGTTAAAGCGGACTGCCATTAGTAAATAAAATAAAAGCAGGAGGCGTGCTTCGAGGTAGTGAGTGGAATAGGGGCAAATTATTAAATAAAATAGTGCTGAGAGTCAAGATAAAGCAGACCGTGTAATAAGACAAGTTAAATGTCCAGTCGGTATGGGAGGTAACAAATGCAGACAAGGTGGTACCAAGGAGGGACTAACCAGCCTAATAATGAATCGGAAACCAGCGTTTACGAAGGACAATGACACAAACCAATTACAAATATGAGGGGGCTTCAAGTCCATACTCCACTACTGCATGCCTCGCAGCAGCGCATGTGCTGCCCACGCTCGACCTAATAAGGTGAAAAGCCACTCCGCGATAGGACGTGTGAAAGGAAACCTGATCTATTCAAACCAACAAAACAAACCCATTTTCAAGCTTCATGACACTTACTACTCAAAAACAGCATGTAAGAGCCAACTCGAAAAAAGTTTAAGAATAGCTTTCTAACAAATGGAAAATCCCGTTCCAAATGGAAAATACAGATGAAACAGTTTAAATGTAATGGTTTCTCCGAAAAGGTATTCTGTGAAATAATTTTTCTGTGAAATCTTGAACAATACACCTTGTAACAGGTTAGCTTTGGAACGCTGACAACCTTGGATATGTGCTTTTAGGGACAATCTTTCTAAGGAAAGGCCAATTCCTTGAATGCAGCCAGTCTTTTTTGTGCATGCACAAAGTCTGTGTAGTGCCCAGCCTCTAATCTGGCACCCCATTTACGCATAAGAGTAATCGCAAAATGTGCACTTCCTTAATTAACCCATCTGTTTATTTTTCTATCTCGCTCATTAGGTTTACGGAGATAGGTTTCTGCGAGATGGGTTTCATATGCAACATTAGAGTGAATGCCAAGTTCAAATTTTGTGTTAAAAATCAGTACTTGCACAAAGTTACATACATTTTATTTTAAATAATCATTCCTAGTGTTCTGAGGAACATTTTCTACAATATGTGTGCTAGTCTGATGTGTGTGGAGTTTGAATATCTGCAATGTATGTAAAATGCTTAGTACCCAATTTGTATCCTTAAACTCTTATTTCTGGATTAAAACTTTAATGGAATGTGGGTATGTCTCAAGAATATGAATTGTGTGTTCGGTTTCAAATGGGGAGTTATGGTACAATACATGGTAATGAAGTTACACGAGAACTATTGTATTTCCTTTGAGGCTTGAAGATTCATCCGAATGAGCATGCCTTCTCAGGCTGAAAGTCAATTTAATAAGAAATGTCATTCATTAGTATTTAACACAATGCAATTCAGCCTGAACAAGAATAGATATTGTATGAGTGCCACTTTATTATCTGCCCATTCATCATGTATATTCATTTTATTCATTCCCATGGAGATGAAGAATTCACACCCTCTTCAGTTATGAAAACTGATAACCGGGTTTTTGTTGTTTTCAATAACAATGTATTTTTTAATAAAGTAATATGTGATCTGTGTAATAAAGTGGTAAGTTATCGATTCCCTGTTGTCTCTCCTAAATAGACATAGCATGATTATATTTATTTAAAACGGTGCGTAAAGCGACATGTGTGCTTCACAGCTACTTCGAAGCTCTGATCAGATTGAAATGGAAAAGCTAGAGCCCTATCGCCTGTTGGGTAGGACCACTGTCCGATTTCCCTTAATCGCTGAAAATAATTGGGAGATTTAGTCAAAGGCAAGATTGACTAGTTCAGTTGTTGGGGGTGTCCTAAAATGAAGATAGTTGGGTTCTGCTCTGAAGGTTGAGTTTATTATACTGCACATCATTGGACCTTGAAAAGTGGTGGCCGGTGATTTTAGGAGGGAGGGGGCGGACGGGACACACACGCACACATACACACTCACAGCCATGCATTCACACGCGCGCACACAAACATCCATTCACAACACTCATTACCAAACATTCATACATACACGCACGCACCAAACATTAATTAAAAAACACACGCACACCTACCTGCAGCTCTGCCATGGAGGTTCCAGGACTCTTGGGACTGCTGCCTTCCCTCATTAGCTGGCCTAAGGTCAGCCAATTAGGGAAGGCAGCAGTCCCACCGTCATCCCAACGGGATGGGGGTCAGTGAGACTGCTGACCCCACCCCATTCTGTGATGAAGTGTCACTGATCGGCACTCGACCCTGGGTGCTTCAGGGCTTAAAACTGACTAGATGCGAGGCAATCAGTGACGCTACCCCTCGTTACTGAGGGGAGGGCCTCGGGGACCTTTGCTGAGCTGAGCTGAGCTGAGAAGGTCACACCTACAGGAGCGGTGACTTCCTCAGCCCAGCAAAGTTCAGCTCAGGCAGCCAGGAGCCTGCGCAGTTAGCGCAAGTCTGGCTCCTGTATGCCTGACCTGAAAATGAACATTGTCTGTCAGGCTGACCTTTGTTCAGCCTGACAAACGCTGTTCGCGAGGGACAAAAGGTGAGGGAGCGGGCCCCTCAGCCCCAATGGGCCGGCCGTGAATCCTAGGCCCAGATTTACTAAGGGCTTGCGCTGCCTTTACGCCACATAAGATGACGCAGGCTCTTAAGTCAGACTTACTAAGCCATGCAACGCCACGTAGCGTATCTAGAGTAACGCAAGGCAGTGCAAGTCGCTGCCTTGTGTTACTCTGCATCGGGACTGCATTCCATGGGTGGAGGGTGGATGTTCCCACGCATCCACCCATGGATTTTGGCGCATTTCCATATTTTCTAAGAATAGTAAACCTGGGAATGCATCAAAATGCTACACCATCCCAATAGAGCCATACCTAGGAGAAATGTGTTTATTTCTCCTCGTTATTTCCTTCCGCACACATAGAAAGAGGAAAATGCCTCTGAGGATAGTTTGTGTGCAGGAAGGTGTCCCTTCCTGCACAAAAACAATCCTGGCTGTCACGAAGCCACCCTTGCACCATGGCGCAAGGGTTCCTGCATTGGCACTAGGCAGCACAAAGTGCGCCAGCGCAGTGAGAGAGCAGAAATAGACCATTTCTTAGTAAATATGCACATTCCTGCTTTCTCCATTTGACACAGTTCAGCAAATGTTAGTAAATCTGGGCCAAGGTATTTTAGTCTCTTGAACATTTGTTGGATGATTCAATATGAGGTGTCTGGGTGAAAAGTATTCTTCATGGAGATGTAGAGGAGCGCTTCTTTGTGGCTGTACCCTAGTCCTTGCCAGTATACTTTGTTTATTGTACATAAACATTTTAAATTGATTCTCTCTTCCACCTTCCACCAATGAAGCGTTTCCAATCCTAGCCTTACATGATCATATTTTTGCAGGTTTAGCCACAGTCTAGCATCATGGATTTTTTGCATTATTATTATTTGTATACTACATTACAGTATTGAAATTACCAGGTAGTTTCTTGTTTCTACCCTACATGTGCAATGAAGCAGCTGTAGGGTTTTATGAAACCAAGATAGCGGAGAAAAGACCTTCTTTCTATGTAGGAGACATAAACATCATATCTACTTATTCTCTATATTCAATAACTAGTCAATCCGCGATCGAGGTATCGTTATGTGTGTACACTATTCAGATGCTCTTGTTTTTTGTCCTTTTCTGTAAAGCAGTGGCACTATTACCATAGTTTTTTTCATACAAAGAAATACAAGTGTGCAGTGTGTACATTTCTCTTTTTGAAACCCTACTCTAAAAATGGCCCGCCTTTTGTATTGGGAAAGCCATAAAATAAATGATTTATCTGAGATCAATATGTCCAGGCAGAATGACAAAGAAAATTGTGTTAGTTTACACAGCAGTTTTATTTTATTTTCGATTGCTCAGAGAGCCTGGATGACAATCTGTAGTTTTCTGTTTTACCTACAAGAAATGTGATTGATGTACTTGCTCCAATGTGGAAGGATACACTGCAGTATACTGTTGTTAGATCAGCGTTTCATTTGTTCGCCCTTGTTCTCTCCTCCTTTACTCTCCTCCTGTGACCATTGTTTTACTGGGATATTCTACATCGGCAGCCATTGCACAGACCAAGAGTTGGAGTATTCCAGTGGCAGCCAGCATCTGCGTTAAAAAAACACACATGCGCAAAGAATATATTAAATAACCCACTTACCTTACAGAACACAACGTCCTCCGGTCTGGACCTCCTCTTTTACTTAAACTGGATGCAGCAACTCCCTTGGCCAATCCTGGCGCTGCTCTCACCAGCATGAGAGTAGCGCTAGGATTGGTGGGAGCGGCCTCCGTCGGCGCTCCACAGCACTCTGGAGGTTTTGGCTTGCTCCAACCCAGCTGTGTTAAGACAGCTGGTTTAGAGCTGTTTAAAGTGTGCATTTGTGGCTGTCCGTCGCAAGACTGCCATCCAAAAAGACATGCACACTTTAAATAGTGCACGGCCAGTCGACCCTCCTCCCTGCTGCTGTCATGCAGCGGCCCCGCCCCCCGTCCTGACGTTCTGTGCGGGGCGGGGTATGAAAAATAAAATGGTAATAAATTACCATTTAATTTTCATCTCTGGGGCTTTGGGGGGGCTTTTAAGCGGGGCGACACTCCTTCACTCAAACGGAGGAGCCACCCCTAGACTATTCTTGTATCTACCTGGATATGAGACAGTCAAACATGGAAGCAATGACTGATATGAGAATAAAGTATCCACTCTCAATGTGAGTTTAGTACTTCCTCACTAAGGGACTCATCAAAAATGGTTTACCAAATCCAAGCAGGGTGACGGCACCTGTGCACCACAGTCTGCATAAAAAGTTGCCTATCACCCACGTGGACCCCTGTGGCTTTCTATACGATAGTTGTAACTATCCCAAATCTTTAACACTGGATAACATCATCGTATTGTGGAATATTCTTACTGGTCCGACTACCCGAGCCAGAGAAAAAAAAGAGCACAGTCAAAAAAGCTTCAAGGCTTTGAAATTGCCCTAGGCATCGTCTTGGCATAGCCCGACTCATTTATGCATGGGAAGAAACTTGTCTATCTCTACAAGAAGGTGATATCCCTGGACTGACGTTAGCAGTCCAGGCTTAGTATTGTTACACTTACAGAAAATACAAATCCCAAAACCCAGGTCGTCTTCAGGGCCTGATGAAATCTTTACTAACTTAATTAATGAAGCATCAGTGTGGCGGGTGGACCTTTTGGGCAAGTGCATAGGTCATCACAAGTCCCTGATATAATCGGTCTTTAAAAAAAAAGTGAAATAGAAAATCCCTCTACTTGTAGATTTATATCACACTTGAATGTCCAGGGAAGATTTCTTTCATGCTTTTATAGAATTATAAGGAAGAGTGAATGGAGTCTGCTAATAATACACCATTAATAGAGGCTAGCTTTAACACCACCCGTCAATGCGTTTGTTTATTGTCCGGCCTGTAGGGCCACCAGCTGCCTCACCCTCAGGTATTTTGATGCTTTGTTGTTGTCAGAGCAAAATTTTATCAAGTGGATAGTAAAGCCTACTTTGGCCCAATTTCCCTTTATTGCTGAATAGTGCATCTGTACAATACTACCTAGAAAGGATTCTAGGTGGCATTGTACAGGTAGCATTGTACAGATGCCCACTGCACTCACTGCCTCTGGACTCAGGAGATTTGAGTTAAACCCTCTATTGATTCCTAACCTCTATTCATGTTGGAAGGTTAGGTGTTACTGGCCTTTTAATACAGCCCCTGCATGGTTTTAAAAAACTTAACATAAAAAAATGATTCCTCAACTCCTCCTTTTTAATGTGCCCTATACCTAGACTCAGGAGTAATTCTGTGAATTCAGTACTTTATTCATCTAATGCCGGATAAGCTCATGTCCTCTATATAAAGTTTTTCTCTCAAAAAATATTGTCAGGTGCGAGGGAGATCTACAGTTTGATCATTGGGTCAGTGGCATAACACAGGCCCCCACAGCCCCCGCGGTGCAAGGGGGCCCCCCCCTCAGCACAGTTCTCTGGCCGGAGAGCTCCTGATTGAGACTGGAGGGGACCCCTACATGTACCTTGCAGGGGGACCCCCTCAAGTTTCGTTACGCCAGTGCATTGGGTACACTCCTATGGGCCCTCACTGGTGTCTGGTATATCTCACTTCAGTTGATTGTCAATGTGGTGGGCTGAAGCAGTGGAGTTGGACTGATGCATTTCTTTGACCTGTTAGCTGTTCCTTTAAAGGGACCATCCAGTGTGAGGGGAAAAGCAGTTCTTTATCCAGTCCTACATGACCTCCAATCATAAAGAACAGCCATACTAGAATGTTGCGTTCTTTCATTATGTCAGCTTGGGTTGTGAGACCTATTGTGACCTCGTTCACCGGATGGCCCCGTTTGCGTTCCATTGAAATAAGAGTGTTTAATAGGTTCCGGGGAGCTGGGTACAAGCCAGATTTTAAAGATACTCGTTGTGTAAATGAGATCCACTTTTTGTACTATTATGCTGTGTAGATATTGTGAAAATTTGGCATGGATCTGGCCCCATTTAACCCGTGTTGGACCACTGAGCATTAAAGGGTAGAGCCTAAAAAGGACTAGTTTCTGCAACTGTTTCGGCAAAATGCTTTACATTAGTCCTAGATCATTGTTCTTTTAGGAGCATTGTACTGCACATTAGGCTACATGGAAAATTCATGATAAATTGATGAGTCTATAATGGCTCATAGCAATCAATCAGCACATCCTCTAGCGTAGAACAGGCAGCTCGGCTCACATGTGTCTGTGAAGTATGAAATGTAATGCAATATTCATTGCCTTTGCATAAATCAGAGTGATATCTCCAGCATACTGCTAAGAGCTAACTAAATATTTTAGTTTATGCTGTACATACTGCATTTGAAAAGTTTGGAAATGTTTCAGTAAGTGTTCTTAACATTTCAAGCAAGCATCTGAACTGCTGCTGGTGAGCACAGATGGTGGGTGCAGGCCTTGTGCAGAGCATTTCAAGGACAGTAACCGCTTTTTCTAGCAATCACACCACCGGGTGAGTCCTTTGATTTCTTCCATTTAGGGGCGGTTTCTCCTCCTTGCTTTAGGGAGGTGTGTCTATTGATCTGTCTGTGTATCTGTCTGTCTGTCTGCTCTATTTATCCATCCCATTGGTCGTCACCATTGGGTAGTTGTAGTTAGGTCAGTGTTTCCATAGACGAGGCATTTTTTTGGTTTGCTAATAACTTTAGCATAGGTTGACGAATCTTCATGCACCTTTCCAAAAAAGTAAAATTCACCTCTGCTCCTTCCTGGAAAGTTTCGGGGTGGTCTGTCAACCGGGGACTGAGAAAAAAGAGGGGTCCCAAAAGCAAATTTCCCCATGCATTTCTTTAAGCAGCGCTACCGCAAAAACAGCTGAACAGAATTACACCACATTTGACACAAAATTTGGCAGGAAGCTAGATCTTGGTCCAAGATTGCGCTTTTTGGGATTTGGTGTAAATCTTTTCAGTAGTTTTTGAGAAATTAAGGTTAAAAAATATGACGGTTGGGTCAGCGAGAGTCTAGCTGGAGCGCCAGTTCAAATATAGAGCGTTCTGATTGGCCTAGGGAGCTTTATTTCCAATGGGCCAATTTGCTCCTGTGGAAGTCAGACTCCCGCTGTATCGAATGCAGGCGTGGCTGCTCCTGGTAAGCAGCAGTACAAAAAAAAAAATTACCTGGCGGCTGGCCGGGCTATTGGCCAGCCGCCGCCGCTCTCCTGTGTCCTCTTCCTGGCTTCTTCTCTGCAAAGGAAGCAGGAAGCACCCGTCTCCCAATAGCCAATCACAATGCTGCAATGCAGCTTTGTGATTGGTCTGAGCGCCGTGAATCGGCGCTCAGCCAGAGAATGGGAGGCTGGGTATGTTCTCCATGCAGGTTGTAATGCAACCTGCATGGAGAACATGCAAAGTGCGCATGAAAGTTTGGCCAGCCCCAGCGGGCCGGTCAAACATTCATGCACACTTACATAGTGCTCACCATTCCTCCCCAGAGCAGAAATGTCCCGCCCGCCGAGACGCCACAGCAGGGAAAATAAAATGATAATAACATAGCGTTATTATCATTTTATTTTTCCTTTTTTTCCACTGCACAAAGCAGTGGGGTAACGCTCCTCCACCTTAGCGCAGGAGCCGCCACTGTCGAACGCTCTGACTGCCAGCAACACCAGAAAAATGTTGCTAGCAGTCATTACAGGAGTCAAGGACTAAGTACCCTATGCTGAAGTTTAAAAAAAAAAAATTATATAAAGGAGGCAGAGTACAGATACCATGCCCACCTAGGCCCTGTGGGGGAGTCCCCCCCCCCCAAAAAAAAGACTTGAGCAGGAGTGCAGGCAGGGAAGGCAAGTCTGTTTCCTCCTGGCGGGAGATTTAAACATGCTCCCGCTGGCTGGGAGAAGGCTTCTGTTCCATTTGCCAGCCCGCCCACCTGCAGGCGGGGAAACAGAACAGATATTGCACCATGCGAGAAGCCGGTCAAGGCTGTGGGGACCCTGGGGCTTCCCCCATGGCCCCCAACGTGGGCTTGTGGGTGCCCCGGGTGGGCACCCTGGCCCCCACCTCTGACCTCAAGTTTGGGGACCTTGGGCCCCGAGTAGGGAGGCTGCACGGCCCTTCTCTGCTTAATTATGGAATTTGGCCCTGGGGGGATGGGGTCGACAGGTCCTAATAAGGCTCAGGGAGGGAGGCACGCGGCTCCCTCCCCTTTTTTGTTCAATTCAGCCCCAGGGAATGAGTTCCCCAGGCTTAATAAGGCTTGAGTAGGGGAGCTGCATGGCCCAACCCCTTAATATATAGGTTTTGGCCCGAGGGATGGAGGCCCCAGAGTCACTATTGGTTTGGAGAGGGGGGGGGGTCGAGCACCCCCTTTACCTTTAAGGCCCCAGGGTATGGGGTCCCTGGGGCCCATTCTGGCTCATGGAGGGGGCCATGTGCTCCCCTCCTCTTTACAAATATCGTTTGGCCTCAGGGGATGGGTTCCTCTGGGCCCAAAGTGGCTCAGGGCAACATGCCCCTTCCTCCCCTTAAAACAAAAATATACAGCAGAGAATGGGGTCCTCGCAGCTTGAAGGCCAACCCTAAGCCTCGCATGCCAAAGGTATGGGGTTGGCAGCCTGCAGCGGCTGATGGCCTGGCCGCAGGCCATGCTCTGCGGCCAACCCACTGTCGCGCACTGCCGAAGATTGCGTGAAGCATGGGGTTGGCTGCCTGTGCGGGTTGTTGGATGCAGGCAAGGCCTTACGACCAAATACCCCGCAGCGCATGACCACATGAGTTATGTGCAGCAGGGGGTTGGCTTTACGCATGGTAACAAAATATTACTTTACGTTAAAAAAAAAAAACCTAGAAATTCACTGAAAAAAACAAGCATGGGGAAAATAAAGTTGACTTTATTGAAAGGCTGTCACAAACATGGGGTCTACTAATCCTAGCCAGCCACTATCCTCATGATGATCACCAATTGGAGTGAATCACAATTTGCAATCTACTTCATTAACTCTGAATACAACCCATTCCCTTTCGGGATTTTATGAACTGACCTGCTCGTATGTAGGTCTGTAAAATTAATACATAATTTCATAAAATTCAGTACTGGTTGTTGATCTAATATTTGAAAGGTGGCACCCAAACCTTGAGCAAATTTTCAGTCCAAGAGCATAGAATGTTCCCCAAACCAGTACCCTCCCGGCGTGGCAAGAAAGACTGTTGGGTGATTGTAGAAATTAGGAAGATTAATTCCACCAGGTTTTTCTTCTTCAAGCTTCTTCATTCTTGTCCATGGTTTCATGAATTGAGAAGCTATTTTTATCAATTGTATAGAGAGAGCAGCAGGGGAAGCTCTTTTTAAATAATACATGATAATAATGGAGTTAATAATTTCTTCTGATTCGAAATGGCTTCACCATTTCAGTAGCTTAGGTTTGGAAAGTTCCCAAATGTCAATTATCATTAAGTCTCTCAGTTTTCCGTCTTTACTGATTTTTTACAGATAAATACAGATAGAATTTTTTTTTTTCCTGTCTATTTCTTTTTAAAAGCAGAAAAATACTGAAAATTGTGCTTCTAATGAGTGACTTTCCATGCTGTCTGTTGTGAATTCCAAGACAACTGATGAGCAGATAGATAGCATAGGCAGTTTAAAAACGGATTAAGATATCTTTAAATATAGGCATATGTTAAAATAAATTTGTAGTAAATTGCTAATATTTACCTTTTGGTGTAGTGTTTTGCTATATTTGGCTGTTGAATTTGCTAAAACGAGACAGGCTTCAAAGTATGAGTGCATGTTATTAGTTAAAAAATGTGGAAATGTGCCAATTTTGACTATACTTATTCGCAAACCACAAAATAAATATGGATAAACGTTAAAAAGATGGCCAAAAAATGTGTATGGATAAATACGGATGGAAATGTAAAAAAATAAAAAGAATACCATAAAAACGAGAGCCCCAATTATCATGTCTTAATCATTTTGTCCTGTTCCTCTTAGATTTTCATAAAGCTCAGATGCTATTAACGTTGGAATGCCACACCAGCCCTGGGCTATAGTGGAGAGGACTATTTGAGCCATAGTTTAAGACTTGTTGAAGTTTCATAGATTATCCTAACTCCCTAGAGTAATCAATTATCAGCCACAAAAGTACTAATATAGAAAGTTTTATCTCTGTTAAAAATGCCATCATCAGCAAATGCTGTTACCTTGAATATGTTACCTGCCCTTGTACCTTTTGTTGCCAGGTTTCCTTAGCCCTAATTCGATGGGTATCGGAGTTAAAGGGGGAAAAAAAGGGGACAACAGGCTTCCTTGTCTCGTTCCTCTTTTTAAGTCCCAAAGACATAAACCATCTCATTAGCCTAAATTTTGCTGTAGGGAGGCTGTACAGAGTCCTCACTCTACTAATGCATCCTCAATGCTGGACATCCATGCAACCTTCTCAGCATCAAGGGTCAAATTGCTGCCGGTGAATCAGCATATCTAGTCCTCTTAGGCGCATGACACTGTGGACTAATTTTTCCAAGCTATATCATTTTTCGAAAAGCCAGACTGTGCTGAATTATTTATTTTGACTGAAAAGTCGAGTCTAGAGGTGGGAATTTTAGCTTATAATTTGTCATCATTCAGCAGTGAGGAGGGGTGGCAATTTGAGAGATTTGAAGAAGGTTTTTTAGTTGAGTAAGGGATAAGCATTGTAGTGGTTCAGAAACTATTAGACAAAAGTGATAATAAAGAATTCTGAATATATAACAGTTTCAGCATGGCATTATTACATTAGGTTTAACATATTCTCAAAGTTAAAAAGAATGCAATAATCCTGTAGCAAATGGTACTGATATCAACCCTCATTAGCTTTTTAAAAACCTACATTCGTCTTAATCTAGATTGATTTTAAAAGCCGAAGGTGGAAGTTCACAAGACTTGTGCACCTTGATAAATTGTGCCTTATGGTTTCTAAGTTCTACCTACTTATCTTAGACAGAAGTCCCTTCCCACGATCCTTTATCTGCCACATAAGTGCCAGTCCTGATCTGAATTGATAAACTTTACTTCTCACAACAGCAATGTATAATTCCTACAAATATTTAATTTTGTGAATGCAGATTTGAGAAAAACTACATAGTCTCTCTAGGTGCTGTTCTTATTCAGTGAGCTTTAGCTCCGTTGATGATGCCACCTTTACTACTGGATTTAAAGCGAACCTTTGAGATGTCTTCTTCTAATGTATGTTTCTTAATGCGTACTGTTTCTCGCCATACATTGTATATCCTACCATGTTACATAGCAGACCACTCCAGACCAGTTACCTTGGACTCCATCAATACCCTTAACAATGTTGGAGGCAGAACATGATCAGGTGTCGGGGTGGAGACCAGCTGCGATAGATCAAAACTGTAGCAACTATGAATTTTTATGTCAAGTGAAGAGGGGCATTGTTGTCATTAAAGCATTTTAATCCATCCATGGTGGGAGAAACGGCTGCTCTTTTAAACGTTGATGTTTGTGCCTCAACACGAATTATCATCAATTTGTAAGAACCAATCTTTTGCAGCACGTGCCCATAAGTAGCAAGTTTTTAGTCTGTTATTCAGCTTCCAAAAACCTTTATTACAGTTTTTGTCTATTTTTCAGAATTTATGGTATCTAACCAAATGTATTGCTGTCTGGGTGGCCACTCTTGTATGATTCAGAAGCACTTTATCATCAGCACATATTAATATCCAGATGTATGTTTATGGTTGTGTTTATAGTGAAAACCTAGAAATGAGGTGCTGCAGAACATAATGAGGCGACAAAACAAGATGTTAAACTTTTGATGATAGGACCTTTATACGTCTTCGATGGGCTGAGAGAGAGCTGGGAAGTCTGATGTGCAGAATGATGTCATTCTATATTCTAGACACTTAGCTAGGGAAGGCTTGCCTCAATATTGTTTCATTTTCTGCACTGGTTTACTTGTAATGTGTCAGTGTCCTTGCTCCTTGTGTTGCATTGGGCTCTGTTGATACATAGGCTTCTGGCCAGAAAGTGAGGTGCTTTATTTGTTTCTGGTTTGTATGTGATCAAGCATGTCTGAAAGATGATACTTGCTTCGAGGGTCACTCAAAGTAGATCTATCCGGGTGGGAAGATATGCTTGAGTCTCTTCAGTCAATTAATGAGACCCGCCATGGTATAATGGATGCTTTTTAGTATGACCAGCGTGTTTTCATGAACCCTGTCCAATATAGTTTTTTGATCATTCAGGAGTGAGAAGGAACAGTGCGTGAGCAGGTGTTTTAAAATTTACTTTTGAGAGATCATCTTACATTTTCTATAAGAGCTTATATTGATACCACACTCTGAGGTTTCTTGATTAATGGGTTTTAAATGAAGGGTCAGAGTTAATGGTAAAGCCATGTGATGTAGTGTTTGCGGTGTGCAGTGCTGTGATTCCTTCCAAATTAATATTATAGTCACCCCTGGCTCTGGGGTTGTCTAGGTTATTGGTATTAGTTGGGTTTAGTTTTGGGTAGGCATTTGGCATCCATGGTTGGATGCCATATATATTTAAGTGTTTAAAAAATAATCAATAATTATATAATTCGCGGCACGTACATACACACCCTCTGGGAATGCAAACACATCCAAACTTACTGGCATACGATACTGGGAGAATTGAATAATATCCTTGGAGCTCAGCTAGGGTTAGATGCGAAGTTTCTACTGCTGGGTATCCCCACAGACATTGACCTGCCACGACATAAACTCCTGTTGACGAACTTAGGGTTAGTAGTAGACAAGAGAGACATAGCTAAATATTCGGGGGCCCAACGACTTCCTACACTTACAGAATGGAGATCTAGTATGGATATATATATGGTTGCGGAGAAAGTGGTTTACAAAGCGAGGGGCTGCCCACGTAAATTCCGGAAAATTTGGACGCCATGGATAGAGTACTATAACTTAGACGCAGAGGGGGGGGGGAGGGAATGGGCCTTTCGCAAGACAGGACAGATCCAAGTCATTGACAAATATGATGCCTAGTCCATTCCTGACGGCTATGATTGTACTGGAATTGACCCATGTATTTGCATATATGTGATGTTGATGTAAATATGTGCTTCTCGCTGGAGTGTCTGCTACAATACCTTCTGCCCATCGTTGTGACTTGTTGCCCACACTTGAGCACACTTCTTGCATTGATGATTCCTTTTCACAATTGTATGTTTTGTTTTTCAAACAACAAAATAAAAAACAAAGTTTAAAGAAAAAAATTAAAAAAATTATATAATTTTTTTATTTACTAATAAACCTAATTAAAAAAATACTTTTAATCTTTTTAGAAAGTTGATAAGTTTTTTTAAAATACATTAATTAAATTATATAACTTTTAACCATGTTTTCAAAATATTAAATCAACATAGAAGCATTAGTGAGGGTATTTCTTTAATCGTTGTTTAAATATTAATATTCATAAATGAAATAAATATATTTAAATTATTTTCCTATTTAATAAACATTTAATTTGTTGAGTTAATGTGATGCAAAATTGTATTTTATTATTTCTAGGCTAATAATATTTTATTTAATTATTTAACGTTTATATTAAACAATAAATTGTTTTTTTTGTTTTGTTTTTTAAACATTTTAGTTACTTTTCTTTACTTTTCTGTAGGAAGATCTCCACCCTGGTAGTGGTGATCTCCACCAATGGGTGAAAAGTTAGTGGTAGTGATTTAACTTCTGGAAATACTGTTGTAGGAGGCACCAAATGCTCATTTAAGGGAGAGGTGACATGTAAGTCTACACCTAGGTGTAGATGTCCACTTGGAAAAGTGGAGAGTTACACTTAAGTTTAGCAGTAAGTATAGAAGTGAGAAAATGTACATGTGTATATTTACCTTTGTAAATCTGGCCCAGTGTCCATAATGACCTAGAGTGAGGTGGTCATCTTGAGTAGGTCCCATAGACAGTATGGAAAATACGCTGTGAGCCTCTCCTACCAAACACCTGGTCCTTGAGTATGTTCTCTAGACGCTACCACAGCTGCTCTTCCGGGTCAAGGAACCTTAGTACTTCCCATAGGGGCTGGTTTAGTGGTGGTTTCACAGTGGAACATAGCATAAGAAAATGTGGCTGCCAAATTGGGTAAGGCAAAGGGAAACATGTAAAATATATATTGCGCTAACTGCTGTGGTATCAAAACTTATTATAAACCAGAAGGATAGCACAACTGCAAATTAGTTTCTATAGTTTACCTTGAAATATGGCGTTTAACCAATGGGAAGTCTAGAAAATTAGTTCCGCTCTCTGGATCCGTATTGAAGTGTGACCATGATTTTGAGTATTCAAAAAATGAAAACTTACTGTCCAGTTTCATCACATCTTTTCTTCAAGCAGCAGTTAAACTGCACCGTAAACAAACTCCATATATTACATGCAAGCAGCACCCGCTTGTGAACCAAACATTGTAAACACCCTCTCTCCAGTAGCCAAAATAAGCTTTTAACCAACGATGTTAAAACAAAAGATAAAACAAACCATAGCAGCTTCTACAGGGCAGTGGTGGTGGGGCAGGGAGGGAAGGCCGTGGGGGGGGGAGGGGACTCGGGGCGGGTTAAGAAAAAAATAAAAATGTGCGTACCTGCGCTGCCCGACTCCACTTCTTGTCCCTCTTCTTTGATCCAGCAGGGAGCAGACTGCTCTAGCCAATTACAATGCTGCTGTCACTATGACGGCAGCGCCGTGATTGGTCTGAGCACCGTGGTTCGGCGCTCAGACAGGGAGTGGGAGCCTGTGCATGTTCTCCACCCTGGCTGTGCATTACAGCCTGGCAGAGAACATGCTAAGTGCGCATGACTGTTTGTCATGCACACTTAGAAAGTGCTCACCACTCCTCCCCCTGCTCTGCGGGCAGCCTCACCCACACCTTCAGAGCCTTCTGAAAAATAAAACAATAACGTGGTGTTATTATCATTTTATTTTTCCTGCTGGGCAACGCTCCTTAGCAGAGGAGCCGCTGCTGAAAACCAGGCTAAATTTTAGGATAAATAACTTGTTTTCTATTCTTCGCAATCCACTCTGCCGAGTAGTACACCACATCTTGCTTTCAATAGGCATTTTCCAATTGGGAAAAAAATGAAAACTTTTATGTGCTATTGTAAGCCACACTGAGCTATGAGTTCCAATATGGCGGGTATTTTTTTGGGCGGCAAGAGCTCTGCCTGCTTTTGGTAATTGCTGCCCTCCACTTCAAAGGAGAACCAATTCGTGAGTCTAAGCAGCAGTAGGATCTGTGTATTGGGCTTGGAGCCAGCAAGGCCGCTCTGGCCACTGTGAAGCCATGAAACAAAGGATCCAGTGCTTGAGCAATTATTTGGTAATGGATGGCCCATCTTGGGCCGAGCCAACGTGAGAATTCATTGGTGAATCCATTTTACTTCACAGTTTTTTAAGCTCAGAATAGGTCAAAGCCAATGAAGCCATTAATAAATAAATAATTAACATAACAATAAGAAATGATTATACAAGCAAAACTTAGCTACAGCTGACAAAACAGAATTTCTTTAGCTAAAAAGCAAAAGGTAAACTTTTCACTGTTTTTTCAGAAGTGCAGATAAAAATGCATCCTTGGTAAGGTGAGTGTTATGATCCAGTAAGGCATCTCGCTTACTGCTGGCACTGGCTCTCTGCCTATTTGTTTATTATCACGGACCAACATATTAACAGGTACGTATCCTTCCACCAAACCACTCTGCACAGCTTTACGATTGTCCATTGTTTAATCATAATTCAATTTATGAAAATTAAACAAAACCTGAACGTTCTAATTCAAATTCCAGAGATTGTGCACTTGTCACTCATTGGCTGTTTCTTTTGTTCTCAGAGACCAGCTCATACTTGCTTCAGGTACTTTAGTGTGGAAGAGAGGTTAATGCTCTCATCAAAGGGTATTTCCCTGGAGCCTTCAGATAAATGACAGGTTCAATGATTGTGCTCCAGTCAAATTCTCCTTTATATCCTAAGCACGTCCATTCTCTAAAGCGGTTCATTTCTTGCAGTATCTCAGTTTTAACAGAATGACCACTGTTCTTTCTGTTTTTCGGGCTGTTATTAGTCAAGACCTTTTGCTTTTACTGAAATTACATGTATAATATACTAACTGATTGGGGCGTTCAGCCATCCCTCTTCATCCATTGGTCGGTTATTGTGTCTTTCACATTTTCTTCCACCCACTATTGCATGGGGCAACAGGTCTTCCCACTTCACCATTGGCTAACTCACTGTGAATGACAGTATTCTGCCTTTTCACATAGAGCACATCCATCCACAAAGTAGTTCCCTTTAGTGCTTGAGACTACTATGGCAATATGTGCTGAGACCAAAAAATAGGTTTGTTGCCAGTCACTTTTTTTTTTAGACTGCTGAGGCCCAACAATAAACTTCTGCAAAATCCATGACAAAAGAAACAAGCCTTGACAAATCCAAAAGTCTGGCAGTCGGTGCCAGACCTATTTGTTTTGACAATGCTTGTTCTGTATGTCATTCGAGATAAAAGAAGTTTAGGGTGATGTGAAAATATATTGTTGGCAGCAAATTAATGTATATGTATGAGCAACTGGTGCATTATATGGAGAATTTATTAAGGTTATTCATTCTAATGTGAAGTGTTCAAAAAGAAAGTCCTGTTCTGAGTCCAAAGGCAAAAACAATGCAGTCAGATAAGTAACTGTCATGGAACATTTCTTCTCTTTTAATATAGTACATGCTTTCTAGACTAAGCATACATTTGGCCATTACAATGTTGAAAAGATCACCTGATATAGTTTTTCTCTGTTCAATTGTGTTCCCTATCTTATGGCACTGCACATTCAATACAAATGTTTTATGTATTAGGCTTTTCACTGGAGATTTGAAGAGTCCTGTGCACTACCCGGTGCCCACTGAGTAGGAACCGCTGAACCATATTGAAAGTGATGACTTGATGCAGCCAGCCTGTGAAATGTAAGCAAACCGTGTCTGTTTAGGTTACAGCTAGTGCTTGATGTCAGTGGTTTCTGTCGGGGAAGAATTTATTTCAGCCACTTCCACTGATGAAAACAACCGATGCCACATGTGCACAGGAACTGCTAAACTCCACTCCTGAAGCATACCCCTTGCATAACTGTCTTGGCATGAATGATCGCCGTTAGTCACATTCATAAAGGCAAACCAAAATAGTACATGTTAGGTTGTGTTTCTCTCAGATGTTAATTTCCAGAGAGCAACTGAACAGTTTTAGCTTGTTGCAGAATATTAGTATTAGACCCTTAGGGTGGTCTTCCCCTATTTTTTGTCTTCCTCCTCCATTTTTGCTGATCTCGCTTTTGCTGGTCTTAGCACACTGCGCGCTTTACCACTGCTGACCGGAACTAAAGTGATTGTGCTCACTCCTTAAAACATGGTAATATTGGCTTTTCCCCCAATTGGCATAGTTGACATACTTGTAAGTCCCTAGTAAAGGGGTACTAAATGTACCCAGGGCATGTAAATGAAATACGACTAGTGGGCCTGCAGCACTGATTGTGCCACCCACTCAAACAGCCTGTCTGCGTGGCTTTAAACTGCCATTATGAACTGGCAAAATAAACCTTTTGTCAGGCCAAATCTTCCTTTTTGATACATATAAGTCACACCTAGTGTAGGCCCTGGACAGCCAGGAGGGCAAGGTACAGTGTATTTAAAAGGTAGGAGAAGCACTTTTAAGCTTTTTATGTCTTGGTAGAGGATAAACTCTTAAATTTGTTTTTCACTACTGCAAGGCCTGCTTATCCCATAGGATAACATTGGAATTTCCTTATTACATTTAATAAGCTGTAATTTCCAAATGACAGCAGGTAACCAGTACATGTTTTGTTGTCTTTGGAAGTGTAATGAAAAATCCTAACTCATGGTAAAATCCGATTTTAATTTAACATTTTGAAATGCCACTTTTAGAAAGTTGCCATTTGTGGGCCTTTGCCATTTATTGCCTGTAGCTTGTCTCTGGGTCACAGGACTTGGCGTAGCTGACAGTTGAGCTTTGTGTATTCCTCCTAGACAGCCACACATAATAGAGCTTAGGTGTGCCTGGTCGAGCCATTACTGGTAGGGTGGGAGGGCAGAGCTGGGCCCAGCCATACTTACACTTTGATAGGTTGTGTCCCGCCTCCACACAAAGGGCTGCAATACCCCCTGTAGTTAGTCTAGAGTC
The DNA here is from genome assembly GCA_963921515.1 of Calotriton arnoldi. Lineage (NCBI taxonomy): Eukaryota > Metazoa > Chordata > Amphibia > Caudata > Salamandridae > Calotriton > Calotriton arnoldi. The sequence goes on along the minus strand of CAWUFW010015084.1, from coordinate 81,928 downwards.
AGGACGGGGAAGGCCGGATGCCTGTGGACAGCAAATGAAATTTCTAGACTCTTCTCCCACCTTCCAGGGGAAGGGTACCCGGTATAAATATTGGACCTCAGACAACACCTCTTTAGTACACTTCTGTACCTGTGGATACTCTGCCAGGAAGAAGGATTGGTGTGCTGCTGAAGGGCTGCCATGCTGCTGGACTGCTGCCCTGCTGGACTACTGCCTTGCTGGACTGCTGCCTTGTTGTGCCGACATGCTGCCCTCTTGCCTGGGTGAGAAGGTCTGGACCTGCATCTGTTGAACCCAGGACCACCACAGTGACTCCTAGGGCTAGTTGACTGGCCTTCTGACTAGAGCCTCGGGGACATAAGGCTCCAACAACCTTGAACTCAGCACCTGGACTCGGCCATCTGTGAGTCTATTCTGCCAAGTGGTGCCACCCCAGTCCTGGACCCTTAAAAGTGGGCCCAAGGTGTTATACCAACCTCTGTGGAGCCAGCGGAACTAACGCATCTCCTCTGCTGCATGGTGCATCCCCGAGCAGAACCAACGCATCGCTGCTGCTGCATGGATTGGACCCGTCGCCAAAGACTCGCATTGTTTCCGCAGCCCCTTTGGAACCACCACTGCACGACACATCCTCAGGCAGGCTCTCAGATACCTTATTGACAGCAACCTCAATGAAGATGTCAGACTCCGCATCGCAGCCTTGCAGCTCCTCGTAACTGACACATCACGCCGACTGCACTTCGTATCGCAAGCCCTTGTCGACTGGATCCTCAACAGCGAAGCAGGACCACGCATCGCAGCCTCGCTGCACCTTGGAACCAACGCATCGCTTCCGCTGCAAAATGTATCTTCGATGCGGATCCTCCCAACACTCCGCAAGCCATGATTGAATGTACTTTGTTCAGCTGACTTTACTGGGTCCCTGTAGCCGGCACGCATTCCATTGTGTTTGACCTGAACTTGTGACTTTGTCCTGATCCAGCACGACCAAATATCCCCAGTTGAGGCTTTGTGCTTTTTGTCACTATTTTCACAAAAATCTTTAAAATTGAATATCTCTGGTTCTACTTATTGGATTTTTGACGTATTGGTCTTGTTTTGTTTATTAAAAATGTTTCTAAATCTGTTGTGGGATCCGTTTGTGGTGTGTTTCACTGTTACTGTTTGGAGTGTTGCACAAATACTTTATACATTGCCTTTGAGTTCAGCCTGACTGCTCTGTGCCAAGCTACCCGATGGTTTAGCACAGGTTAATTTAGGGTGTGCTTGTGACTTCACCCTAAGAAGAATTCTGGTTGCTGCTTGAGAAGAGCTTCACCCCCTCAACCAGTAACCCAATTTATTACATTTAGATGGAGTGATCCAAGCGGTCTCTAGCAAGTCAGTGTTCGAATTTGCGAATGTGGAAGTCCGCTTTTAAAATGGGCTTTTTACTGCTGAAGAACAAGAAAAATATATTTAGGAATTCAGATAGAAGGATTTGGGCACACTTTAAAAATAGGCACTTGACATTCAAAATGTATTAGGTACAAAAGAGACAAAGCACTGATCATGACAATGTTATGGCTCAAAATGGGCTGGACTGTGGATGGAGATGAATTACTAATTCATTTCTTACTTTTTTTTAATTAAAAAAAATCTTTTTATAGTTTTCAGGTCTTGAAATAAAGAAACAAATCAATACAAAATTATTATGAGTAGCCAAAGGATGGGGTGTAGAAATGGGAATTATCTCTATCCCACTGGTGCAGGGACACCCTCAGTCGACGGGTTCACAAATGAGGATCAACACTGGAGTGGAAACCAAATACAAGATTATTACATCTCATGAGCGGGCTCCATCATACAGACACTGCAAGTGTCTGAGAGGGAACTGCTAAGCACAGGTTCCAACACAGTATTTATACAATCTTGGTACAGTAAGACACTCACTGAAACCCCTTTGTCATGCCTAAATGCAGAACTGTTGACTCCTGATAAACACCCACCCACGTCATCTTCATAGATAGGCAGGGGAGGTTACAGGCGTTGGTGGGTTTGTAGATAGGAACATCTGCGTACTCGGGGCCTTTCAACAGGGAAGGGCCTCTACCCTGGCACACAAGTATTATCAGCACAACCAGCTTTCAGAGAACACGTAACTCCCTGACCTTACAAAGTCCCCGCAGAAACACAAAATGGATTTTCACAGACAAAATGGCTGAGAGCAGAGGCTAAGTTAGCAGGATACATTTTTACCGTTTAAAAGTCCCTCCTTTTAGCCTCTGCTAAATACATTTTGTCTAATTGAACAGCGAAAATACATTTCAGGCACATAAAGCTTTGCAAATACAGAAAACATCAAAGATAATGAGCTAAGTCAGTGTGTTATACTGCAACATCTTAGGGCACTCCATCATCGTTCAAACTTCTCATATCTATGCTCATAAGATCATCTATTTGTTGCTGAAGCATAAGCTGCTTATTAACATCATGGATGTTTACATTCTTAGGGATACAGGACATGCATAAAGAAGTGCAAAGGGGGCATATAATGGGCATACACTGAATGCAAAGGCAACAGCCTAGAATAGCGCCTACTACACAGGCCGCTATGATGAGTAATTTCCATCCCCATGACATAATGATGCCCCAGAACCAACTGGACCAGGTCCATGTTCTAGTGTCTTGGTGTATTGCGGTCGCTATTTTATGTAACTTGGAGATGGCCTGATAAACAGAAGGTGCGTTATCAGGTATGTAAACACAACAACTGGCACCTATAATTCGGCATGCACCACCGCGATCCGCAAGGATGACATCTAGAACCATACGGTTCTGCAAAGCTACGAGTCTCGTAGCTTGGAGCTCCTCTGTAATGTTACCAAGAGCTGTTGTGGTCTGATTATCTACTGCCTCCACTACCCTTGTGAGTCTTCGTATGTTCCTACTATTAAAAGGCGGGCCAACAAAGAAAAAGATACCTAAATTCATATCAACATATTCTTGCAATGAGGTGTCAGTCTGATCTACTGTTTTAACATCTATCATTCTCTTAGTCCTAGCTAAGAAAGGATTGTGAGGCAGTAATCGAGTTTTGTGATAAGAAGCCGGGGCCAAATAAACAGGAGGGAGGAGGAAAGATACATAACATATCCCTGACCACCCTTGTGGTAGGTAGAAATAACCCTTATTCCCACAAATAAAATAAGTATTATGGGATGCTAGAAAACTACTGTGATTGGGACTTGTCAACTTCAAAATGGTACTGCAGTTGCTTTTTCCTACAGGAATAGGGCCTATACTCCTTACACAGAGAGGGGCTCGTGCTTCTGTTACTGTTGTAACCGGCAACCCTTGCTTCAATTTCGTTCTTATTTTCCGTGGAGTAAAAACATACTTAGTGGCATAATCATTATGACCACCGTATTCTTCTACTTCTAAATCTGATCCTTTTGCCTGCGGGTTACCATTGTCATCTGGATAACATGCCGTATTTAGCTCCTTATTAAGACCTCCTACATCGAAGTTAAAAATCTTATTAACATGTGCTGCCCATAAGACTCCGAACCAAGCCGTGCAAGAGCCGTTGTGGGAGAATGGGAGTGGTATGAGAGGCGTTCCCCCTGCTCCCTGCAGGTAACAATCCACAGACCCAACAATTGGAAATGTTAGTAATGCTGCTATGGGTATAATGCAACATTCGAATGAATGAATTGTTCTTATAAGAGAGCCTATGTTTTTCACCTAGCGGTGAAAGGGTAAAATAATAGTGTTCAGGCGGTGTGGGTGTTGGGCGTACAAGCTTATGCACAGGAAATTTCTTATGTAAAAACCAAGCTATCACACAAATACTTATGACACTAAGTAGACTCGCTATCAAACAAATAAATGTCCATTTATGCTTGATCTTTTTCAATGTAGGGTGTTGAATATCCAGACAACCTTCTTCCATGATAGGCATTCACAATATCAAAGTCAACAATGTCTCTAACTGTATTGTCTCTTATAACTTTGCCAACTCAGTTCGTAAATGTTCTTTCTCAAATGTTATACTCTATATACGATGCATATATTAGTCCGTGGAGAAGATGAGAAGGAAAGCAAACATTTGAGGCAAACAAACAAAATTTCACCTCAACAGGCTCCAAACCAGGAGCTAAACAAAATCGTTGGAACTTGCAGTCCAAGGATGACTGTAGCAATGAAAAGTCAGTATAACAGGTACTCAAGGAAGGTCATCCACAAGTTCATCTGCGACGGCCTGAAGGACCGTTAGATATATTGCCTTTTTCAGAAGATGCAACTCGGGTCCCATATAATATCCAGTCGGGGACCAATCGGGAAACTGAAGCTGTGGTCCAAGGCAGGCAACGGCTATTTTGCTTTTCACCGGATTCCTTGGCCAAGTAGTAGAAATTTGAAGCTCAATCTCTAATCCTGGACAAAGTATTGTAATGTGAACGCGAATAGTGTCAGTCGTTTTCTGCACTGTGAATCCTCTTATTCTCTTCATTCAGATACTGCAGGACGGATCTGCCACAAAGTCTGATAGTAGGAACGTTGAGAATCAGGGTTTTTCCACGGATTCAGGATACTCAGGCCACAAACCGCACCAAACCTAGTTCGCCGCTTCCGTAACAGTGTCTCCTGCCAAGTAGGCCCTCTAACCGGACCAGACTCGCCGGGCCCCTTTTTCTTCAAAGTCTTTATTCAGTTGGTGTCACGAGGTCTCAAATTGTACCTCTCTCTCTTCCGGCTACTGTTGGATCCGTAAAGAGAAGTTCCTCAGGTGTGGCAAAGTGATGGTCCGTCTTTTCATCGTTACTGAGAATGTTGTGTGCAAGTCCTGTGTTCTCAGTTTCCGTTATCAGAGTCAGATCCATTGGCACCTTTTTGCAGTGCGAAGCATGGATCCAATTCCTTCTGTTAGTGACCCGGACTGCCGTCCGCGTGGCCAATAGGACCTGTTCAGGCCCCTTCCAGCGAGGTTCCAGGTTCTTTGAGCGCTGGACGTTCTTGGTCAAAACCCAGTCACCGGGCTGTAACAGGTGCCCAGGACCTTCAGAATTGTCAGGCAGTGAATCATGTACCTGTTGGTGAATCAAAGAAAGATTGTCTGTCAGTTCCTTCATATAATCTAGCAAAATAGGGTACTCAAGTTCTCTCATTTTCTTGGGATGTGGGGGACCCCATACATTCATTGGTCTCCGAAAAATGACCTCATACGGTGTGTGGCCAGACTTGCTATGTGCCACTGCACGAGTAGACATAAGTGCTAATGGCAAAGCATCAGGCCATTTGAGTCCCGTCGAGGCCTGCACCTTAGCCAATTTAAGTTTCAGGGTTTCATTATATCTTTCCACTAATCCTGCAGATTGTGGATGATTAGCAGCGTGGAACTTCTGGCGTATACCTAGACTCTCAGTAATTAATTTGATAACCTGTACAATAAAATGAGGTCCATTATCACTTCATAAAATTCTGCAAATTCCAAATCTTGGGAAATATTCCTTCAAGAGTATTTTAGCTGTAGTGAGTGCAGTGTTATATTTAGTAGGATAGGCCTCAACCCACTTACTAAAAGCACATACGATTACTAAAGCATATTTTAGATTATTGCATCTTTCAAGATCTATAAAATCCATCTGTAGGACTTCGAATGGTGCACTGGGCGGAGAAAACCCTCCTTTTGGGGTGGCTACTCCCTTTCCCGGGTTATGTTGCAAACAAATCATACAATATCTAACATAGTGTTCAGCTGTCTTTCTTATGTCTGGATGTTCCCATACCTGCTCTAGTTGTGTGGCTATGCTTTTGGCGCTGACATGTGCTGGACCGTGCGCCATAGTGACAAAGGGTAGTACATAAGAACTGGGTAATTTCCACCTATCCCCAACTGGCCTTTTTCTCCAACAATTTTCACTGTCCAATATTCCTGTCTTTTCCCACTGTTCCACTTCCTCTTTTGTTGCCATCTGTTGGATCTCTCTAACCTCTTCATTCACATTTGCAATTTTTTCTGCAGTGGAGTACATTACATACATTTTTTCCTGTTGGCTACGTGCTGTTTCTTTCACCGTGCTGTCTGCGAAAGCATTGCCCCTACCTACATCATCCACTATTTTCTGGTGTGCACTACACTTAACAATAGCCACCCGTTTTGGTAATGTTAGTGCAGTCAACAAATTCTGAACTAATTCCCCATGCTGTATTTTCGAGCCATGGGACGTCAAGAACCCCCTTTCCTGCCACAAGCATCCGAAGTTATGTACAACTCCAAAGGCATATTGACTATCTGTATAGATATTCACAGATAGTCCTTGGCTAAGCTCACAAGCTCTCAAGAGTGCAATAAGTTCAGCTGCTTGTGCGGACTTATAGGGGATTCGAGCTGTCTCCACAATTGTTTGCAGTGTAGTGATAGCGTAAGCTGCGGTAGTGGTGCCATCAGGTAGCTTAAAACCAGATCCATCTACATACAAGTCACCCTGAGCGTCAGGCAGGAGAATATCAGTAAGATCCACTCGACCCTTCGTTTGTTCTTCAGTGGTAAAAATGCAGTCCTGTATGTCACTAGGTTGCTCAGAGGGTAATGGCAACAAGGTAGCTGGATTCAAGGTCAGACAGCGTTTAAGTGTGATGTGTGGTGCTAACAAAGTGAGTTCGTACCCAGTAAGACGAGCACTCGTCAAGTGTTGTGTCTGACAAAAACCGTCAGTTTGTGGTCCAATACAAGTCCTGCTGATTGTCTGATTGAAATGGCAGTTGCTGCCACAGCCTTCAGGCAACCAGGGAGTGCCCTGGCCACGGGGTCCAGAACTGCAGAGAAGTATGCACATGGGCGTTGTTTGTCCCCGTGTGGCTGTGTTAGGACAGACAATGCGCAACCTTTACGTTCGTGTACATAAAGAAAAAATGGTTTAGTATAATCAGGTGTTCCCAGCACAGGGGCAGAGCATAGTGCTGCTCGGAGTTGTTGGTATGCACTTTGACACTCAAAAGACCAAGGCAAAGGAGATGAGGTATTCTTAGTCGTAAGGACAAGAAGAGGTTTGATAATGAGGGAGAAATTGGGGGTCCAGTGACGACAGTAGGATGTTATACCAATAAATGCCCTAACTTCCTTTTGTGTTTGAGGAATAGGTGTGTGTATGATAGCTTTGATTCTGTCTTTGGTCAACGTTCTTCCCTCCTTCGACAAGAGGTGACCTAAATAGGTAACCTCTGGTCGACAAAACTGTAACTTATTCTTAGACACTTTGTGGCCCAATTTAGCAAGGTGATTCAATAACATCAATGTAGCCTCAATACAAAGTTCTGTGTTGTCGGCTGGTATTAGCAGATCGTCAACATATTGTAACAAAGAGGTGTCTGGGGGTAACTGTAAGGTATCAAGTTGGCGTTTAAGAGCTTGGCTATAAATGCTCGGGCTTTCTGTATACCCTTGAGGCGCACGACAGAATTGAAAGGACCGTCCTTTAATGGAGAATCCAAATAAATACCTACTAGAGGGTGCAATAGGAATAGAAAAGAATGCGTTTTTAAGGTCAATGATGGAAAAAACACATGCTGTTGGCGAGATCATTGTTAACAGTGTAGTAATGTCTGGAACTACAGGAAACTGTGGTATCACTATTTTGTTAATTTCACGTAGATCGATATCAAATCTATAGACTTTTCCTTTTGTATTATCAGAGGTGGAACGCTTTAAAACAGGTAAAATAGGGCTGTTACAAATATTGCTATCTGTTTCTTCCACCACCCCTTTTTCAATGAGGTCTTCTATTATTTGAACTAATGTACTTTCGCCTTCCTGCGATATCTTATACTGCGGTATTCGAGGCAAAACGGCATTTTGTTTCACCTGTATGTGTACTGGTTCAATGGATAATAAGCCAACATCAGTATCACCCTATGCCCACACAGAAGGCGGTACAGTGGATAGTTTATGTGGTAATTCATTGAGAACATACTGCTTATCACGACTAGGCTTACCAAACGTAATGTATACGCCATCCGGTGAACAATAAATACGCGCATGAAAATGTTTGAGTAAGTCTAGTCCCAGCAGATTGTCGGGACAATTTGGTGCGAGAAGAAATGGCATGTTGGTGGTAAACGGACCAATAGTAAGATCCAGGGGCTTAGACATGGGACTAAGAATTGGCTTTCCAGCGAAGCCTACAGATACATTGTTATAGCCAGACGAGGGAGTCCCAGGGATCCGTTGTTGGGAAATTGCACTTTGTATAGCCCCATTATCTACCAGAAATTGCTGCAGGGTCCCCAATATTTTAGCAGTAACATATGGGCCTGTCTGATCTACCGGTATAGAAACTGATCCCTCCTCTCGTCCTACGCTGTCCTAGTTAAAATACATGCCTGTGGCATCTGATGCACTAAAGTCGTCTGCATAATAAGTTTTTGTTGTGGCAGTATTATCAAAGTGATTCCGTCTGTTGCTAACAAAAGGCCGTTGTAGTGGACCCCTTGTCGTCATTCCCCTTCCCATTCCTCTACCTTGTTGGCGGAGTACTGGGCATTCAGATCGCCAGTGTCCTTTTTTACAGTATGCACATTGGTTTGGCCCTAATGGGTCAGACGTCAGGGAATCTTGCATAAACCTTCTGGGGGGGATCAGCCTTGAAAACCCCTCGACCACTACCACTCTGCGATCCATAGACCTGTTGAAACAATATTTTCGTTTTCAATTCCTTATTTTTACCTTCTTGTCTCGTTCATCATTAATTTGGTTTTCATAATACTGGGCCATATCCAGAATTTTAGGTGGAGTGGAAGTAGCCCATGTACTCTCAGCTACTCGTAACTTTTGCGAAATTGTCGGGTAACAAGTTGGCTACAAATTTATCTACAAATAGGTGTTTGCCTGTGTCCGAAGCTGTGTCTTGCCCACTATAATCGTGAAAAGTTCCCTCAAACCTGGTGAAGAAATCAGAGACTGACTCATCTTTCTTCTGTTTACAAGCCGCCAATTTCGCCCATGATATTTTCTTTGGGGGCACTACCGTCTTCATGTAGGTAATTATGTGATCCGGTAGATCTAATATAATCTGTGGTGGTTTCTCCCCTGGTTTCCTATCAATATCAGCTGCTTCTAGCTGTGCCCAAGTGCCTCCAAAGTCTGCATGGTCCTGCTTACGGACCATACGCCAAAGGTCGGGGGCAATGTAAGTCCGAAAAACATGTCAATGTCTGCCAAAGTCATCACACAAGAAGTCAATGCAGCACCCATTTCTTCATAAAATGCACTAGGATTCTTTCTAGGATCGGGTAAAGAAGCTTTAAGGGTTAATACGTCCGATCGTTTCCAAGGGGAATAGATCCATTGGAATTGAAATCGGGCCGCATTAACACCCTGACCATCTCCTGTGGCTGGCTGAAACACAGGAGCCGCTTCCCGCATGGGGAAGGCTTTTGTTGAAGCTGACCTAAGCCTCTTGAGCTCCTGCTTATGAGAAAAATATCCGCTACCGCTTGTTGTAAGGGAAAGGCAGTCAACATACCTTCATTCGACCTTTTCCATATTCTACTTAAAACTCTAGGGGCCTCCTCATTAACAGTAGATCTCCAGTCCTCTATTATCGTATTGGCCATTTCCCCTACAATATATTGCAGGATCATTTGTGGGTGTTGAGACAAGGACGTGAGGACCTCATCCACACGTGTATCGTCATCTCGGACCCAAGCATGTGCCCTAGTCATCAATATTACTTTATCATTTTCTGTAAGGACGGATCTATGACGTCGTGTTTTAGTTGTAGGTGTAAGTACAGGGGTAGTAACCTTTCTGTCAAGTATGGGAGTAGCGGCAGAAGCAGTAGGTAATGGGGGATACAGTTGTGGTACTTGGTGCGGCAGAAAAGGTGCTGTCGGGCCGCATTATTCCCATTGGAATTCGGCGCATAAGGAGGCGGGGATGGTCGACAGAGTAATTCAAGTTCTGAATCGTCATCATCTAAACCCAGATTAACCTTCCCATCTCTAGCCACATACACCTGTTGCATTTGAAGTTTAAATCGTCTATCTTCACTCTCAATATTTTCCTCTTGCTCTTTTAATCTTCTTTTATTTTCTGTAAAATTGTCTGTTCTTCAGATTTCTTCCCATCTTTCTCTTCTTTAATTGGTCTCTGTTTAATTTGTTTTTTCCATAATCCTAAGGCATCAAACATACTCTGTCTACTCTTTCTTTTAAAAAGCTGTTCTTCTATACATATTGTAATCTATTTGAGTCAAAGGTACCATTAAGTGGCCACTGTAAGTTACTATCTGCCTTCGTATATTTGTTCTATATTGTGCTAAACAGTATGGAAGAAATACCGTGTTTAATGTACATTTCATAATTAGAAGTTCCTTCTATAGGCGCTGGCTGTCTTTCTTCCAATATTCTATTCGTGTTGCAACAGCAACAACACAATGCACGAAGTGTGCTAAAAACAGGCATGTTTACCAATTTCCACTTAACAATGTCGTTAAGAGACTCTTATATCAAAACTGAGAAATGAGAAAACTTTCTCACATTACCTGCCTAAAACATTTGCAAATGTTTTATCAAGACCAAACCAAAAAGACAACCATTTTGATCCTACCTGATCGCAATTCTTCAACTCCCACCTGCCGATCCTCAGATCAATAGATCACCATCAAAAGCCAACCGAAGTGCCCCAGTTGAGACCCAAAGCCGCCACAAAGGTCAGGTCGATAAGCTGAAAATCACCTCGGCCGCGAGAACAAGTCTCCTTTTGCGGGGCGCCCCTCTGTGTTTCTGTCCTGTCGAAACAGCCTCCTTCTGGTCCAGCCGCGGTCTTCAATGGGGCCCAACGTTGGGCGCCAATTGTAGAAATGGGAATTATATCTATCCTACTGGTGCAGGGACACCCTTACTCTACGGGTTCACAAATGAGGATCAACACTGGAGTGGAAACAAAATACAAGTTTATTACATCTCATGAGCGGGCTCAGTCATACAGAGAGGGAACTTCTAAGCACAGGTTCCAACACAATATTTATACAATCTTGGTACAGTAAGACACTCACTGAAACCCCTTTGTCATGCCCAAATGCAGAACCGTTGACTCCTGATAAACCCCCACCCACGTCATCTTCATAGATAGGCAGGGGAGGTTACAGGCGTTGGTGGGTTTGTAGATCGGAACATCTGCGTGCTCGGGGCCTTTCAACAGGGCAGGGCCTCTACCCTGGCACGCAAGTATTATCAGCACAACCAGCTTTCAGAGAACACGTAACTCCCTGACCTTACAAAGTCCCCGCAGAAACACAAAATGGATGTTCACAGACAAAATGGCTGAGAGCAGAGGCTAATTTAGCAGGATACATTTTTACCGTTTAACACAGGGAGGCATTGAGTTGAAGGTCTCAGTAGCAAGAATGCAAAAGCACATCCTTTTCAGCTAAAGTCAAACTTTTATAGGCTCCTGTAGCAGACTAGAGATGTAATGTCTGCTACAGGGCTCTATGCACTTACTACTGTACTCCCAACAAAAATGGGCACAGGTGCAACACTGGGACAATTTCTGGGTTACAGGCTCATATTTGTCACCTTTGCCACTGTTGGTTTGAGAACTCTTTTCGGCTTCAATGGGTCAGCATAAAAGGAGGCAGGATACTTTTGTTGGCAACTGGTTCTAAAAGGATCTCACTGGAAGTACAAACTTGTTTTAGAAGGGGTCTTTTTAACAGGCCAGAATCCTATCGATCTAGCACAAAGCATGTTGGACACTGTAGGAGAGGCTTCTATACAGAAATGGAGGAAGTGCAAATGAGGTGTTTGAAACACCCTAGAATTGATTACAAGTCACTTCTCATTTTCTCAGCTAACTGTGCTAGCGAATAGAGAATTCTCAAGGGTGTAACTCACTGATCATCAATCATGATCTTTCAATCAATCAGGGGTTTGTATAGCGCGGCTACCCACCCGTGAGGGTCTCAAGGCGCTGAAGCAAGCACATGAGTAGCCTGTGATTTTGCAATAGCAGCAGTGTCACAACTGACAAGTGCTGAATCAACCCATTACATGGGAGACATTTCCACCTGTCTTTGAACAAGATCATAGACAAGCTCACAAAGGCTTCCTCTTTGGACAAACCCTTGTCAACACCATTAGATGGGTAGACAGCAGCAGCCAATGGAAAATCTTCTTTCTCCACTAGCTCCTACTTTCTTACATCGTGGAAATGAGCCTAATTGTTCGGGCTTCAAAAATGAGGCTGCTTACGCAGTAGTCCAGTATGGCAGGTCTTTGTATTCGGTAAGCCCTCATTTCTTGTAGGGCAGCTTGATGCTTCGCGGTGTCTCTGTAGGCTCTGATGCAGCAGGTCATTTCTCAAAATAAGTGGTATACGCGGTCTTATATGGTCAGACTGTGTTTCACTAGGGAGTTTGTTACATTTTACCCACTTGTTAAATGTTAGTTTCTAATCAGTTCACCAAGAACGTCTGTTAAACCATCTTACTGTCCTACATAATGTTGGGATACCACAAAGGAGTACATGCTTAATGGAGCACATCAGTGGTGACTGCCCCATTGCTACTAAGATGGTCGGTCATCAAGCTGGTGTCTGTACACACTGCTTATATGGTGGAGGGTACTCTAGGCTGGTTTCTCTCCTTCCACCCGCACAGTGTGCATTGGGAATGGAGAAATACCGGAGTAATGTTATTATCTAAACTGAGGGCACAACCCATCTACTTCCCGCAGGACAGGCAAAGCAATCCACAAGTCCACACATATGTCCCCCCTGTGGAAGCTTGCAGCTTCATACACCGAGCACTGACCCTCCTTCTCTAACTGGTCTTTCACAGTGGCAATCTGCAAGCTTGGCCTGCATGGGGGAAGAGCGACAGTCCCTTGGTGCAACTGGTCCATGTCCTTATTGCCAGTAAGTGCTGGAGGGCAGCACTCATTCTACACAAGGCAACTTACTCATGCACATGAGCAGCCACTGCTCTTGCAATAATGGGGGATAAATATAATTACTTTAATAAACAGCACGCAGAACACAGTTTATACAAATCAAAGTATACAAAAAAGTGATGGATGGAATGCTTGAATTAATCTCAGCCACTGGTACTCACTCGGGCCGCATCCGAATCCCTTGTTATTTTGCACACTGTGGCACCTCAGTTTGGACCCAGCTAGATGCAAATCAGTCTTTATCCTGCTCCATTGGGCACAGTCCACACTGAGGTGCTAAGCCAGGTCCTACCAGAACACAAGCAACCCAGGACCAGTGTCGCCCTGGTTATGGGCTCACCGCCCAGGTACAGCTTGGTTCCAATGTCGCACTGTGCACAGGACCCAAGTCTGGGCATACCCGTCCCACTTAGGGCCACACATCAAAGTATACAAAAAAAAGCGATGGGTGGAATGTTTGAATTAAGTGTATACACATGCCTGCTGCCTCGGTAGACCTGCAGACTGACCCCTCCCTAGTGCATTGTCCACAGGAAGAAGAAAGTTCACCTACCCCCATGTGCAGGGCCTGAGTGAGGGGCCTGTGGAAGCAGCCTACTGTCTTTTAGAAGCTACCTACATTCCCCCCCGGCTCCCTGGGTTTTCCACAGTAATTTATATGGTCAGTCCGGCCCTGCAGAAGGGTATGCTAGTGTTCCACTACACTTTACTTTTTTTTTTTATTGAAAGCATATAAATAATAAATTCTCAGGACAAAACTATTACAAGTGACCACTAATTCACATGCATTGTGGTTGTTTTAGAACAATGATAAACTACAAATTTATTAAATAAACGAAATATATTTAGCAGGAAACATTGTGTGCGTGTTGTGGTGACACACAAAACAGAAACCTAAAGTACAAATGTTCAGTAAATGGCACTACAACACCTGTGGTGCCCAATAGACCCTATCAAGGAGCATATTGCTTTGTCATTAGAATTTGCCAGAAAATCAAATATGTTGAGCAAGCAGGGACCCAGACTAGGCTATACCCCGGTCATTAGAATTCCTGGGCACATCAAATTACATTAAGCAGATCCAAAGGTCTGGATAATGAAGTTGACGGCATCATGACTTGCTTTCATCTGTGTGTCCCTTGTATTAAGGCAGCGGTTTGGGTTAGGGAGTCCATAGAAAGTTTGTTAATCTAGAAATACTGCCACCAGCAAAGGCAGAAGACAGTTCTATGGGTTCTCTCAGAGGACCTGGGATCTAGTTAAATGGCAAAGTGAAATGAAGATACTAGCAAGCCTGTTAGCATAAGTCCATAAGACAGCAGGGGCAAGGGGTAGCAACTGCTCAGGGCAAGAGGAAAGTGGCTAGGCTGTCAGTTCAGAAAGTCTGCATAGTTCGCAAGGAGATGCTCTCTGCACCTGCTCTGCATCAGGAGTGTCGCCAAGCAATAAGTCTGTGTCAACTCTCCCCCAAGAAGCAAGAGACAAGCGGGCAAGAAAATAAAAGTGCAAGGAGTCCGCCCTCCAGGGGCTTAGGAGCTAAAGCATCAGCAGAACAGCATCCGTAACATCCCACAGCAGATCGCCAACACCACATCCAAAAGCGTCAATATATTTTAGAAATTCCGGAGAGGATGTCAGTAATCACCTTGTTATGGTACGACATTCCAAGTGATGATCATCTGCTCATGAGGTGTAAAAGTAGCAAGTAAAATATATAGTTAAAGAATGCATGGGAACCGGTTGTCTGTCCATGGCACACAGGTCATTGTACAATAGTCTGTTGATCCATCAACTTTCTCATGGGAAAAGAGCAAAAGCTGTAGTCCCATACGAGTGTTCCTCATAAGTATACAAAGATAACTTTTTGTCACAAGAATGTCCATGGGAACAGAACAAAAGGGTAACGTGAGAAGAACAGTAGTGCCATTATTTCCATAAGTCTGAGAAGAAAATTAAAGCTTTTAAATCAGAATTCGAATTCCATAGATATAGGTGTGCCTCCAGAATTACGCAATATAATTCAATTAATGCATCAGTAAAATAGTCACACAATATAAATGTTTCATGTAAATGTTCACTGTTAACTATGACCGACTGCCACATTCAAAGTCTATATATGGCAACTATAAGTTAACATAAAGATAAGAAATTTGTTTTCAGAAATGTAGGTTACTAGGGTTATAAAGAACATGTGTGCAAAGTTTTACATTTCTATTTCTTAATTTGACAGATTTGCGCCATTATTTCAAACAGTTAGTGGTGTATTACAATAAGAGTGAAAGAATAGGCTTTTTTTGTCATGCGTTTTCACACGTTATTCAAAAGAAATCCTAATAGTGCATTAATACATTAATACTAGATTGCTTTCAATAATGCAGAAAATATATTCTCGTGCGTTATTCGTTTTAATAAATTCAAGCTTTTATGAATATGAACTGTTAGGATGTGAGGCACAATCTTGCTTACTCTGTCTTATTCAAAGCACGCTTTTACGGTGCTTGTACTGCAGGTTTCTTAGTGTTTTCATTAACTCTTTTCAAAACCGTGCAAGGTGCATATGTGTCTAAAGTAGATTATATGTCACGAAAGGAAGAATCAGCGTTTGCGCTGCATCACTCTGTATTCCTTCGCCCATCGTTTGATTAAACCTTCACTAAGTTAACCATAAAAGTCCAGTTGAATGAGGAGTTTTCATCCCTTACCATAAAACAAGATGGTCTAAAAAGAATGGGCAGCCAGGGCCGTTTGCCCGACGCCCCGCCCTTTCAGGCCCCGCTATGTCACCAATAAACGTATTTATATACTTACTACAAGTGTTTCCTATGATATGTATTTATCAGGTAGCAGGTAACGTCAGTAGCCGCTAGATGGCGCCATAAGCAGAAGTTGCCCCGAACATTGGTTTTCTTTCTGTTCCGATTGATGTGTTACCTGAAAACCAGGGCCCCACGTAACGTCTGTGACCTGAGCCCCACAAACGCATGTGACAGATCAGCCAAGCCACTGACATCTTCCAGTCATGAAGACAGACACCTCCCTCTCTAAAGAGTATTTGCTTAAATAGTTCGGAAGTCGGAAAATCCATCACAATCGGAGAAAGAGTCGCCGGCCTCAGGTTAGCCTAGTAGTCCTCAGTGAGATACTGGGTAATGTTGCCCTGCGTGGTCTCCTCTCCACTGAAGCTGTTTCTTAGGTGCGAAATGCATGCGGTTTTGTTTCCCGCTTCAGTAACGGAAGCTGCGGCTGACGATAAAGATGGTAATTTATGCTCGGGTTGTTAAATGATGGTTCAGATGCTCGTCGCTATGTTTAGCTCCAGCTGATCACTCACTGGCTTTTAATTAGTACTTTTGTTTACTTTTAAGCTAATAACGCAGCAGAGCCTTTGTTGATGAATTGATAATTGGCTGTTTTTCAGGCTAAAGTAAATTCATGAAAAAAGCAGATATTTGAAGCTGAGCGCCTCGAGGGGCTTCTGCCTGCAGACTACTTCAGCAAGTGAATTTATGCGGCATACTGTATAAGCATATGGTTTCAATGCTAACAGGTAGACAACTGTTCTACATGTTTAATGTTGTATGATGTCAGCCATGGGATTGGTGCTGGTGAGTAGCCCAGGCTCCCTGCACCACACAGGGACATTGCACCCAGGTTTTCTTGTTCCATTGTGGTGCTATTGGGTTTACATGTTGTGCCATATGTTCCTTAAGGTGCAGTGAGCTATGTTTCAAATTTTATGTGGACTTTCCAAGTATGTGATGAGGGATTGCAGGTGCATAAGCCCATTCCACAGGTGTTCGTCTCCTCAATCTTTTACCTTATGCCAGTCAGAGATGCATGGCCTGTCTTGAGTCAGAAGACCCGGCACCTTATCCAAAATTTGCGATGTCGATGAACATTAGTTCTGATGCAGTAGATTAGGCCAACAGTTTTGTTGGACCGAAACGTCTATGTGTGTAGACCAGCTGATCAAGGGATGATTGCCGCGAGACGATCCACATATGGTCTTCTAAAATGGATCACCTGAGATGCCCTCCCACACATTGGGAACTAAAGGAAGGTCTAATCCAGGTTTGTGTTTGCCAGTGTCCCACCACTCCAGCACTTATTGGACGACCAGCAGGAAGTTAGGAAATGTCAAAAACAATGCAGAGTCAACAGAGAGGCATCAGGGGGAGAGCAACCAAATAAATGTAGGTTCTGGTGCCACTTTATAGGGGATTATTATGGAATAAGGGCTCTTGTGGCGTTTTGTACATTGATCACAAAAAACAATAGAGAACGAAAAGTCTGCTATGGGACTGATTTCAGATCTGTGTACCCGAGTCCTTCCTTAATTATTGTGCTTTTCTTTCCAGAATGTCTTCTTTCCCTCTCCATCCAGTCCCCCACTATCCTCCATCCATCCCAGCTGGTACTGTTCATGACCTTTAGTGAGGGGAGAAACACAAGGTACTTGTATTACTGTAGATTCATTCCTATGCATCTGCAGCATACAGGTAGAGCATACCATTACCGTCTTTTCTGTGCTATTCCCTCAAAACAGATTTACTGGCAATGTAATTATTTTAGGCATAAACCTACAGGCATTACTAGTTGAATGCACCAGTATAACGTATCGACAAGCACAGTAATTTATCTATATCCGAGTTTATATCCTTTATAAACAACTAACCCGTATGGTGGGCAGTGGCGTAACATAGGCCCCCGTGGTGCGAGGGCCCCCCCCCCCCCCAAGCTTCAGGGGCCCCCTCAGCACAGTATCCTGACCTGAGCTCCTGATTAAATTCGGAGGGCGTCCCCTCCATGTACCTTGCAGAAGGGCCCCCCTCAAGTTTTGTTATGCCACTGATAGTGGGATGGTATTCAGGACTTCTGAAAGATATGGGGTAAATAAATCATTAAGATGTACCCGAGTACAGCAGGAATGTCAAGTTCTTTTGGAGTAATGATATATACTCGGTCATCTACCCTTGGCACAAAACAATGAAACCTTTGATGGAGCCATGTAACCCATGGTTGACCACCTTGAAACTCTGGATAACTGTGGTTTGCCAATGAGCATAAAAAACAGAGAAGCGCTGCTTTCAGATGGTAGTACAGTATAGTAAAAATAAAGGTACAACCTTAGACCTGTACAAAATTTGGGCCCCATTTCTTTATTAATCTTCATTGTTTCAGCAATTTGCCTTACAAGTGAACAACGCAACAGCACATTTTCAATATTTAATTCAAATCACATGATGAGAACTATTCAGATCCCAAGACAAAACTCACAATATTCATACAATAAATAATTGTGTAATATGGTGATAAAAGTGGTAGAGCACTTGCCGGTGTTAATCCAAAAGTGCTGGTGTTTGTGCACCAAAATTCAAACTTTTTAATATTTAAATCATAAATATCTTAAAGTTCAAGGCTCAAGAAATGTTGGTTGTTGTGCAAAATAGCAAGGTGCACGGATTTCCATTGTGTCCATCGGAGTATAGTAGCTTGGCTAAAATAAAAAATAACCATATTTTCTCATTGTGCTATCATGAAAATAGATCAAATATAACAACAATTATTCTTATCTAAAATACCTAACTGTTAGAAATTGGGTTTCTGGTTGGCAGAGGTATGCACCCTGCCCGTTCAGGAACTACAATCCTAGTCAGGTAAGTCACAACACACCCTAAATTATCCTGTTCTCACCCTCTGGTGGCTTGGCACAGCGCAGTCAGGCTTAACTTACGAGGCAATGTGTTAAGTATTTGTGCACTATGTTAAACAGTAATGTAGTGAAAACACCACAAAAACATTCCACACCAAGTTAGAATAATAGTCATTTTATAAATAAAACAAGACCAAAATGGCAAAAATCCAATATGTAGAAGTCGAGATATGGATTCTTAAAGAATCAATGCAAAAATAGTGCTTAGAAGCATTAAGCACCTAAAGATTTTGTTCAGTCCCACCACGATGTAGTGTAGGCCGGATACATGGACCCTCTTGGGTCCGCTGAACAAAGGTACCTTGATCCTTGATTTGAGTTGATGAAGTTGCGGGGTGCAACCGGGCGATGCGTTGTGATCCCCTCGCAGTTGGGGGTGATGCACCGGATTTCTCCAGGCAAATGCGGCAACGTGACAGTTCCATGAGTGATGCGCCCTTCAAGGTGTGGCGGTGCCGCTTTTCTCCATGCTGTAGAGGCGACGCGTTGATCTTCTCCACATGGTGATGCACCGTTTCTGAAGCGTTGGTCCCGGAGGCGATGTACCGAACCTGTTCCCTCAACAGTGGCGATGCATCGATTCTGCTCTCATAGCAGAGAATGCGCCGGTTCCACTGGAGCAAACACCTAGGTCCACTTTCAAGGTTCCAGAACTGAGGTGGCACCACTTGGCAGGACAGACTCACAAGCAGTAGAGTCTAAGTGTAGAAGCAGGAGGGTTGTAAGTCTTTTGTGCCCCCAAGACTTAAAAACAGGAGGCAAGCCAGCAAGCCCTAGGAGTCACTCTGGGTTGAAGAGATGCAGGTCCATTCCTTCTCACCCATGCAGAGAGGGCATCAGGGCAACACAGCAAGGCAGAAGTTCAGCAAGCATCAGTCCAGCAGAGTGGCAGTCCTTAAGCAGCATAGCAGTTCCTCTTCTTCCTGGCAGAGTGGTCACAGGTACTGAGGTTATGGTATCAGAGATCCAGTACTTATACCCCGTTATACCTTTAAAGTGGGGAGGTTTCAAAGAAGGCTTTGAAATGGCTAAATTAAGTAAATGTCAACTTTCTAAAAGTGTAATTTGCTACACTGTAATTTAAAATCCAATTTAACCATAAGTTGTGATTTTAAATTTTAAGTCCAGTGCCACCAACCTTGCAAAGTCTTTTTCCCAATTGGGAATTACATTTAAAAGATATAAGGTAATCCCAATTTTATCCTAAGGGAGAGGTAGGCCTTGCAGTAGTGTAAAACGAAATTAGGAGTTTTTCACTACCAAGACATGTAAAACTTTAAAGTACATGTCCTGCATTTAAATACATTGCACCCTGCCCTGTGGGTCATACAGGGCCTACCGTAGAGGTGACTTTTATGTATACAAAGGGAAGGTTTAGGCCTGGCAAGAGATTTATCTTTCCAGGTCGAAGTGGAGGTGTAAAACTACACATACAGGCCCTACAATGGCAGCCCTGAGCAGTGGTTAGAGGGCTACGTAGGCGGCTGACACAATGAGTGCTGCAGGCCCTGTAGTAACATTTAATAGGCTAATTGGGGTTAAGCCAATGTTCCCATGTTTAGGGGAAAGAGCACAAGCAGTTTAGCAGTGATAAAGTGCACAGAGTCCTAAAGCCAGCAAACACAAGGTCAGAAAAATGGAGGGAGGCAGGCAAAAAGTTGAGGGAGGACCTCCCTAAGGCTGCCACGTCCAACACTAACAATAAGGGTCTGGTCACAGCATACAGTTAAAACAGGAAGTGCTTTCAGGTACTAACCCAATGTGCAAACAGGGCAGTAAAGTGCTATTGCTCAAGCAAATTCAAAATGTATAATCCTATCCAGAAGGTTTCAATAAAATATAGCAATCATTATTCAGTTAGACATGGTCTCTGTCAACTACCATTCTGTAGCTACAGCACAATAGTGATTATTTCTGTCTGCCTGTATATTCCCGCTAGTGGCCTTAATGGCCACAAATAAGAAGCTACAGCATTAATCATTGCTTCTTCATCTGACCTATGACAACAAGTTAAAGCATTTCTAGTTGAGCATATCCTGTAAGATCTAAATAAGGGCGAAAGCCAAGCTCCTACAAACGTACAAAATTAAAAAATGTGTAATTTTATCTTTCCCCCAAAAAAGTCACATAATTCACATTTCTTAGTACGCAGTGCACATCTCATTAATTAATCTCTGGTGGGGAAAATTCCCATTCTAAACTTAATGTATAAACTACTCTTCACTGGTTCAAATAACGCTTGAACCCCCGTTCCATATGATCAAAATAAGCTGCCATTATGCTACGTGATCTTATTTTGGCAAACCTTGATTCCCACTTTAACATCTAATAACCTTCTTCCACTGTTTCCAGTGTGTCAGGGCCTACTTTACTTGGGTCATACCACAAAGAGCCCAATTGTAGATCAGTTAATAACTTTCTTATATGCACCAACAAATTACTCCCTCCCCCCCCATCCTAACATAACTTTCCACGTTCCCTCACTGATTTTGAGTATCTAGAGGAATTTGGGTTTCTAACCAGCTTGATCCAAGACAGTACTAGTTTGATTTTTAGCTAGCTCAGAGACCGTAATGAGATCAAGTTCCACATATAAAGCCAATAGGAGTGTACGTAGTCCAAGCCTTAATATGACTTGTAGGAAATTATTATCTGCTTCTTGTAGTCCATGTACGTTAACATACCCCCATAGTTCTGACCCATGGAGTACAGAAGCTACTGCTTTAGGTTTAATATAAGCACGTCCCTTGATGCTGGTAACAAAATGGTGCTAGCGTTCAACATTTGTTCCTTCCTCTGAAGCGGTTTGGTGAAACGTACACCCAAATAATCATAATATAGGTTACACATTCAACATGATCTCCATACACCATAATTTGCTCTTCAGACTCGAATACTTCTTCAGTGGCATGTGTAGGAAGGTGGAATCTGACTATATGGTTGCCCCCACTTTTTATATGGTGTTTTGCTGGTTTATGACTTAGTTGGACTGGGATCCTGCTATTCAGGGCCCCAGTCTATCTGCTTTCTCTGTAAAAAGGTTTCCATGTGCCTTAGGCACATCTCTGATTGGAATCTGGAGTGCCCTTATAAGTCCCTAGTATATGGTATACTATGTACCAAGGGCATAGGTACCTCAGAGGCCTACCAGGGCCTGCAGCATGTATTATGCCACCCTGGAAGGCCATCCAAACTGACACCACAGGTCTGCTACTGCAGCCTGGGTAAGGTGGTGCATGCACTCCTTACTGTGATATAGGTTACCTATATCACTAAATACATACACACATATAAACCTATAAGTCACTCCTAAGGCAGGCCTTATCAATCCTAAAGGCAGAGTGCATGGTTCCTATGTGAGAGGGTGCCCCTGCATGAGCAGGGCCCCTCTGCAGCGTTCGGAGACCATCTCTGATGCTGTTTGTAGTGCAGCCTGACCATATACTCTTAAGCGCATTATATCCTCGCGGTAAAATGCTAACTTTGGAATGGCTGCACCTAAACATGTCGTGTTTGGTGTCAAACATCTTGGAATACTACCCCCCGCCAATTCTGGCGGCGGGGGTAGCATTCCACCCTTCTAGAGGGAAAGACATGTTAACTCTGACTAACCCGGTAACTTCTCTCCAAAGCCCTGGCATCACAAAATGGATGCTGCTGCCACAGACACGAGTCTGGCCTCCTGCTGCTGGATGAAACTCCGGCAGGGGAGGCCTGGACAATGGGTTTCCTGTCCCAGGGAGGTGTAACCACCTCCCCAGACAGGATAATGTGTATTGGGGCTGGGCGGGAGCACCATCTGTGTGCTTTGAAGTCCTGCACTGGGGGCACATTTGGTGTCCCTGTGCATACCCCAGTTCAAACCGGATCAGGGGCTTGCAGCCCCTGCTTTGGCGCGAACTGGACAAAGGGAAAGGGGTGTAGCCACCCCTCTGCCCTGACCCACCCATAGGTGGGGCCACAGAGTAGTCCAACCCCTATCTTTAGTATAAAGGTAGGAACCCAGTCCTTAGGACTTTAGATTATCCCTGGACGAAACTCTGAAACTGAATCCTGGACCTTCGACGCTCTACTCACGACTAGAGGACAGAAGAATCTCCCTTGGGGTCAAGGAGTGACTCCCCTGCTTGGCAGGCACCAAAGAAGCATCTGTCCGGTTCGCATTTCTGAAGCTCCCGTCGGACGCCGAAGTCATCGCATCACCAGAGGTGGATTCTCAGACTTCCCCGAGGCTACCCTGAGTCCCCAGCAAAGCTGAGGCCCGTGGCTATCGTGGGTGACTTGAGACCGTGACCCCTGGACACCGAGCACATTTGGAAGTGCATCATCTTCTGGGTCTCCCAAGAAGTCGTGCTTTGGGCTCCGAGTAACCCTAGCCTCCAGCACCACCTGCACCGAAGATCACTGGCCCCCACTCCACGAGTGTCCTGTAAGCCAGCTCCACGTGCGGCGTCACGAGGCTCCTTCGCGGTCGCTAGCCCGTTGGCTAGTAGCCCTTAACGAAGGCCAATCTTTTCCTAACTTGGCATCCTGGTTGCTCCAGGCCTGCCCTCACTTACCCTCGCTGGGTGAGTTCCACAGACCTTGCTGGTCTGCACCATCGACGATCTACATCTTCACCGAGACTTGCCGTTGCCAAGGCTTGTTGGGTCCAATCCGGTCGCCGACACCTAAACACTCGACAGACATAGAGTACCAGCCCGAATCCTGCTCCTGGTCGCCGACAACGCCTCCTGGACATCGTGGCTGAAGAGTCAAGACGACCGTCAACGCACCTGAAGCACTCAACATCGGTGGGCATCTGTCCATCGCCTTCCTGGTCACTGGCTAGTGACCCAGACTCTGTCCCCTCTGCTTTCAGGTTCTTCAGAACTCCGATCCACTCTTGGATCCACCCGGACACTTTTCTCTTGGCCGCCAGCAGCACTTTGCAGCAGATCGCCATTCGAATCGACGACGAAACCCGACCCCGAAAGGCACCTATGCACCCGGCTACCCTGGGTGAGGTAACACGAGTACTCCGGTGCTCCCGTGGGTAGAGACTCTTCAAAGTCCTAGATCTCAAAGGGTTTTGTCCTAGTCCTCTTTTAAGTGTCCCTTTTCTCTAATTTCCCGATCACGACTTTCTCCATAGAAGTCAACGGCGTATCGCGGTTGTGTATTTACACTGCACGCGTCTCCCGTGGGTCCCCTGTGTCACTACCTTAAGTGGTTCCTTGTGGTCCAAGCACTTCTAGAGGCTCTAGGCCTAGTGTCTAGTTCAGTCGTGGTTCGCATACCACTTTATTGGTATATGGTTTGGTACGCCCCTAGGGCCCAAACGTGTATTTGTGCTATTACTGTGATTTAATAACTTATAACTTATGTACTTCGAACTCTAGCCTCATAAAGAGACTAGAGGGGTGTGTTTAGCAATAAATACATATATTTTGAATATATACCTGGTGTGGTGCTCTTTCATTTGGTCACTCAAGAGATTATAGACTGGTAAAACAAGCTGCTTTACATTCCTTCAAGACTTAGCCTGAAGGCTGCTCTCCATAGCTACCACTAGGATAGCTTTCAATAAGGTTGTCTTTAACCTATCTCCAATAAGGGGTTGTTTGGACTGGTGCAAGGTGCCCACTATAATTAGTGGAAAGCATATGCCAGGCCAACTTCTCACAGCATGACCTTTGTTTTTTACAATTAATAATTAAGGCCTTCTTATTACAATAATCCAGGAATCTTCCCGGTAGTTCATGCATTACATTTTCAGTTCTAGTCAATGGAACCGCGTCATCAGCACAGAGAAGATTCAGGACCTTGCAACCAGTAATTTTGGGGACTTCAAGGAGGGTTTCCATTAAGTGAGTTACATTTATCGCTTAAAAATAAACTGAAAAGCAAGGGGGATAGATTGAAATCTAAGTTGGGTGGGGGCAAGCGTCACATGTCGACTGGGACTTAGGACAAATTCCTCTCTGACATCGGTGGGTCGTTCATGGTATTGGCCATTGACTTTTAGATTACTCTGTTTTTCTTGCTCCACATTTAAAGCACTTCACCTCATAATTTCATGTTTTTGTGACTTCCTAGGAAGTACAAATTTGACGGCTAGCCATAACACATAATTCTTCATATCTGTACCAAAATTCAGATGTCTACAACCAACAGATCAAGAGAAAATGTACCTTCTCACACAAGGGTCTCTGGAGCACACAGCTCATATGTCCACTTACCCACTTTACCCCTCTGTTACCCCATGATATTACTGCCTTCTATTTAATAAGTTTAGTCCAGTGGATTCAGCAATAGGTACAGGATAAAGTTATGCCTAGTGTATTTTAATCCATCATGGATTGATGGAGACTAAACTTAAAGATACTGTAACTGATTGGGGATGTTAAATCCTTGCTTTTAGATATTTTCATTCACAGCTTCGGGTGTCTACCATCAAGTAAGGCAATATTCTATCCAACAGAATTTTCCTGCAGGTTGAGGGCTGAGATGTAGGACAAAAGTAACTTAACTCTTCTAGAAGAGCAACTAACAGCTCATAAAAAATAGTCGATTGCAAATCTGAATCTGCCCTTTTAGTGAATAAATACAAAGCACTAGATGTTGAATACCTCTCATGAAGCATCCACTACTGGAGAGGTACGATTTAATTTAGAAAGCCATGAAGCCCATATCATAATAGAATAATTACTTATGGGTTTGAGTCACTTGCTACTAAACAGCTCTTTTACACATACTAAAATCTGAGCCTCTACGTCGGTCAAACTGCACCCCAGAAAACACCACTTCCCAGCAACATGGCGATCGTTCAGTTTCCAAGGTACTCGTATGCCTATCCTTGCTTTATGTGGTTCCATGAAAGAATTATTTGAACACAGAAGTTTCAAACACAAAGATTCAATGGCAGCAGTTAATAATAGGGTAGATTTGATGCATCCACCCAGTGCTCCGATTTACGCCCCGTCTAGTAGCAATGACAAATGTTCCCTAGTTAATCAGTCCCCAATGAGAAGACACTTCCAACATACTGCACTAATCACTTTTCTCTTTAAGGCATACAGAGCAGACTAACTGATGGCAATAACGACCCTAGGGTTTGTCCTATAAAATAATTGGCAATTGTGTGGTATTATCATTTTGCAGCCTTTTCTTAAGCCGTGCTGTTTTCCTGGCCCAGCACTTATTCAGGACAGACTAGCTCAACTTTCAGAGAGACCACTCTCTTTAGGCACTAGGCCTTCCAAGGTGCACCAATTATTACCTTATACACATGTGAAAGTTTCATGTGACTAATTCTATGACCCATTCAACCAGATTAGCTGGTATTGCTCATTTTTAAGCAAGATACTGTCTGATATAATGCTAATACTTTCCAGTGGCGGCTCCTCCGCTAAGGCGGAGCAGCATAGCCCCACTGCTTTTCAGCAGTTTAAGGAAAAAACAAATGATGATAACTTAATGTTATAATTTTATTTTTTCCTGCTGCGTGCACGGCAGCTGTGCCGGGCGGGGCTGCTCTGCTGACAGAGCAGGGGAGGGGAGGAGTAGTTTTCTCTCCCTAAGTGCGCATGAATGTTTGGCCAGCCGTCTCGGGCAGGCCAAACATTCATGCGCACTTAGCATGTTCTCCACGCAGGCTGCATTACAACCTGAGTGGAGAACATGCCCAGGCTCCCAGTCCCCTTCTGAGTGCCAAACCACGGCGCTCAGACCAATCACAACGCTGCATTGCAGCGTTGTGATTGGCTCAGGGGGGCCTGGGTGCTTCCTGTTCAGTGTTCCGGACGCAGGGACGAGGAGGAGAGACGTGACGAGGTAAGTTTAATTTTTTTATTTTTTATTTACCCCTTCCCACCCCTGCCTCGCCACCCCAGATACATGCCAGCCGCCACTGATACATTCCCTTCTCTGATGAGGATATTCAAGAAGCCCAGATATTATCCATTCGGTTAAGAATCTTTAGAGGATTAGGGACAATTTAGATTACTTAGCACTGATAGTGAAATATATCATTTTGCAACATTTACAGGGGCATTTCGCTCCACTCTTCATACAGAGTTGTTGACCTATCATGATGAAGTGACTAAGTCGCCTAAGTGGAGAAAGTCTGGCAGGCTTCCAAACTGGATCTCCCTGAAGCTTACAAAGCGCCGAGGACAATGGAAATCATAGTTGCAATTATATTTGGGGCTGGAGTGAATTAATCCCTGGTTCGAACAGGCTCCTTCTGGGCACAAAAAATGTTGATGCCATAAGAGGGCATGTGGGAACCTAAGCAGGCAACTAGATCCCAGGGAGAGCGATGTCTGGGTTATCCCTGAGTTTGTGACAAAGAAAGGAAGAAATTAAAATTCATGACTTGTTGTCAATCGAAGCCCCCTCCAAGAAACAATGAGTTGTCAGACTACGTCCGATTCGGCGCCACATACTGGATGCCAAATTTTAAGTATTTCATAAATTATCTTGTCAAAAGAGTAGAAGACTCCTAGGTCCTGAGTGACTTGATTATTGTTCCACTCATTAAAAGTGACCATAATCTACTAACATTTGGGGTGGTAATGAAGGACTCTTTGATGATCATTGTTGACATTTTTGGCTGCTCCCCATGATGGAATAACTTTGAATAACCATTTAAGATTCTTGGCATCTTCTCTCTCCATCTTTTAGTAAAGACATTTGAATCCCTCCTTCTTAAAATTTCTAGTCTTCTTCATACTCTTTACTTTTTAGGCAAAAGGCGCCAGAGACAGGCTGGTCAGACAGAATCTGTATGGTAATTAAGAAGGAAATGTTACTAGCTATGAAGCAGCAACTTTATGGCCGAGAAGCAGGAAGTTTACCTTTTTTGTTACCTTAATTACTCCACCTTTAGAAAGGGCGGAAAATAGCTTTTCAATGAATAGGAAATGCTTCTGTGGACTAATCATTTGTTTTCCTTGGAGAATTCTAAATCTTCAAGCGGTTTCTGTGTAGGGCAGTGGGTGAGGTGTGTGGATCATAGTAGTGGTATCTTTAGTAAATAAGGAGAATGTTGTTGTTTAGTTTGTGAGGGGAGTGCTGTAGGGTTACTAGGTGAGCAAGATATTTTTTAATATATGGTTGTTTGCCAATTAAATAGAAAGTGCCGGTGAAGAAAGCAGGCCCCAAAATTTGCTGCAAGAGCTGTTGGTTGTCAGTTGTCATGACACCGAAAAAAACAATACTCCTATCCTTGGTTCAGTAGATTTGCCAATTGTGTGTCCACTACTCCAAACCTTTAGGCTAGGTTTTGTGGATATGCTCAAAATATGTGATTTGCAAAGCATTGAAGTTGTGGACAATTGTAACTATGTTTTAAGTGGCTTGTCCTGGCATGGTGCCAGGCACAGAATCTACTTAGTAACCACTCAGAAGTTGTGGGGCTGCAGCTTACCCAGTAAACAGAAGCACTTTGTTGGGATGCTTCACCCCGATTCCATGTAGCCAAAAGAGCTTGGCGTTAGCAAGGTCTTTTGGGCCTAAGGTGGGAAGCCTTGGAGAGCATTTGGTTTTTACTGCTCACTGTCATGACAGGGTTTTTGATTATGTAGCTTGGGCTCATTAACCAGTCAGCATTGACATTATGTCCCTCAATCCAATAAGGAGCTATAGTGCTCAGGAGCTGAGCGGTGATGTTCTGCCGCAATGCTCCACAGTGCTTAAGGAGCTTCAGCATCTTGAGGTTTTTACCTGGGATGATTGATTGATAGATCAACATTATTGTGTCAAGTTATTTAAAACCATCACAATATAAAAACTGCAGTCTGGATAAAACGGATACCACAAATCTAAAAACAGTGCAACACAATCAATCATTGCATCAAGCAGCACTCGACTCCCTTGCGAACCTGGTCCGCTAAGGTGTAAAGTGTAGTATTGACCTCCTAGCTTTAAAAAATGCCCCTCAAATTCGGCCAACATAACAACCTCCTCCTAGAACATAAAGTGTGTGCCATTCCAACAGTTCTGCAGAAAAAAGGTCAACAGATAAATTTATTAGTAAAGTGCAATGTGCTGATTCTTAAAGGAACAATGTTCATTTTGGCTGAGGTCTACTAATCAAATGTGGTGCTGGAGAAACCACGGCCTCCCCCGCTAGTTATACTTTATGCAATAACCGGTGCAATGAGATCAAAAATGAGGCACTGGTGCCGATCTAAAGTCACCATGCTAGTCTGTAATTTGAATAAGAGAAGAAACTCAGACCTGTTGAAGTGTTTTTTATTTTTGCTGCTTATAGAAACAGTCATGCTTTTTCTTCGACGCATCTGATGTCAGCCCAATCAGCACTATGGTAGCGGAGGTGCATCAGGACCCTACTGCAAATGGGAAGCTTTGGCTCTTGGAAGTTAATTTGGTGCCTACTGCATTACTTTAGAAATTGTAAGGCTTGTGAAATGCACCATCATCAGATCATCATGGCAGGATCATATGGTTTTCATAATTCCTCATGGAATTGGGTCTTTAGTTTGATTTTGAGTTCTGCTGACTGAGCATTCCACTCTCGGGGGCAGGATCACAGCAGCCTACCAGAAACTGGGTGACGCAAGAGTTGTGTTGTGTTGCTTTGCGATCTGGGGCACTTGTGAGATGAACCAGGATCACATTCAAATATAAGTGTGTTCTTCCCCTTCCTTGGTTATTAGTGTACTTGAATCTTATCATATGTTTATGGGCTCGTACATTATGTAAAATTAATTATGTATTTTGTAGGCAACTGCATCACTCTTCCAGTCTTCCTCCCATGCAAATCCCACACTCACCATGCATCAGTTTCTACCCACTTTCCACTCACTCCATGCCCCCGTACTTCTTTTTTTCACCCTTTTTCCTACTAAAAATAAAAAATTCTCCACTTCAGACTTTCTCACTGTGTTGAAGGAGGTCAAAATGAACCCGATTCATGCATTAGTAGGGAGCCTAACTGTCAATTGGTCCTTTTTGCACCGAACTGACCACTAGAAAGCCCAGTTCATGCGAAGGCCCCAGCGCTCAGGGCCTCAGATGGGAATTAAATCATTTTTTGCGCCCGGTGAAATCTGATACCCCCATGATTCGAATTCACTGTGTGTGATAATTACCTCCCCCTTGAAAATGGGGCATAACATGCAGATTTTGGTGTTTTCGGCAGGTTCAATTAGTCTAGGTCTACCAGCGGAAAAATATGTTTGCGGTGCCTTTTTAGCAGTTAGTAATTGCTAGGTGTGGTAAACTTTGCATAACTGATAACTGTGGTCCATGCAAAAGCACAGGTTTTTAGGTTTCGCCTGCATAGCGCTTGCGCTGTGCTGGAGGAATCTATTGTTTTCAATATAAGCTTAAAAGGGACTTACATCCCACCTCCTCTTTCCTGGCTACTCATTGGTTCCTGTGCGTACCTCTTACCTTTCCTCCATTTCTATTGCTTTAGCATATTTTCCTGCATTTACCAATGCTTGTTCTTCATCTGCTTCTCTTATCAGTTTCCCTCTGCCAAAATACTGTTAACATCCGCTTTGGTGGAACTATATTTTCATAAAGTTTTGCCTTTTACTATTGCAGCATATTTATAACAATTTATCACCCTGAGAGATTAAGGGATTTGCACAGGATGTTGCGCTGCACCACCGAGACTAGAACCGAATCCCCAGCTCTTGAGTCAGTAGCGCTGGCCGCTGCGCCACATCCTCTCCACTCCCCTGTTATCTGTCAGGGAGCTCTTTCCTTCTCCCGGACGATGATTGATGAAAACAGCTCTTTATTCATTACATAGGCGATACTGATGCGTTGCCAATGCTTGTTACAGGTGTTGGCAGTATTTAGCCCGCTTGTAACCAAGGCCTAAGGAGGAAGTGGCAACAATGGGTCCTATTGTGTCTTAATCAAGGCACCACAAAAAGTGTCTTGACTTACTGTATTGCCAGTGGAGAGGTGACAAAAACACAGCTATGCTTGAAAAGGACTCACAATCTTTTTTTGGAAACTCATTTAGTAGCTGGCATATAAAGTCTTAGCGAGGTTTGGCAAGAGGCTGGTTCAGCCAAGGAACAATAGTGAAACGCACATATAACAATGAAGCTGAAGAGGATGAAATTAAATCATTTCTTAGAAAGCGTATTTTTTTAATTACAAAGATCAGGTACTCTGCGGATGCACCTTCTGCAGATTTAGCCCTTGTAGCAGCTGTTGGCCTTTGCAGAGTCAGCGGGGTGGCCATTTTCCGATGCATGATATTGTGAACGCTAAAGACACACAGATGCTGGACGGAATGCAGAGAAAATCAAACATTCACCCCCAGTCAAGAGATCTGGCCCCGAAACCGGTCCCAGGATTCTTGTTTCTGGTCCAGGGAGGACCTGGCTTGGCAGTTCGGTCTGGACTGTTCCCATGAGGCACAGGGTCAAGACTGATTAGCATATGGCGGAGTCTAAACTGGGGTGGCATGATGAGCAAAAGAACAATGGATTTAACCCAGATCTATTGACTGGGGGAGAATGTTTGATTTGCTCTGCATTCCGTCCATCATCTGTGTGTCTTTTGCTTTCTTGCCCGAAGTGCACCAGGTATGTCCAGACGTGGGTCCCGTGCTCACTGTGCCCCTGGATTCAAGCTAGCCCGTCTGATATGGGGTGATGCCCCGAAACCGGTCCCAGGATGCTTGTTTCCGGTCCAGAGAGTACCTGGCTTGGTAGTTCAGTCTGGACTGTTCCCATGAAGCACAGGGTCTAAACTGGGAGGGCATGGTGAGCAAAAGAATGATGGATTTAACCCAGATCTATTGACTGGGGGAGAATAATTGATTTACTCTGCAGTCCGTCTTTCATCTGTGTGTCTTTTGATATTGTGAACGCGGCACAAAAAATGGTGGAAGGGCCACTATAGCTACAGGAGGATGATGTGATCTGAACCAAAAGTGCAGTGGGGAAATTGCAGCAAGGGTGGCACACTCCTCATAGCACACCACAAACTGGGAGGAACCTCCACCATAGGGAGGGGGAAAGATGGCCTCTGGCTTCTTGACTCTTCTCTCCCTCTCAGCTGATGAATACAATGTGGGGCCAGTTCTCTCTCAGGGAAACATGGAGAAATTAGAGATTGCTCCTCTCTCGATGCCTGTGATCTTGGGCCCAACCACAAGTCCCCCCGTAATGGCAACATTTTGCAGTCAAACATCCTCATAGAAGCACATTGACTAGCTGGATCTGTACTTCTGGGCTTGAGTAGGAGGGCTTCTCAACAGGCTAGAATTCTACCTTCTTCAGATCTCAGCAACCTCAGGCATTTTCCTATAACCTGGAGCGAGTTCACTGCCCCTTGAAGAGGGACAGAATCTGACCAAGCAGGCTTCCACCAATCTGGGTCTTGCTGAGCTCAGCTCTACTCTTCAGAGATGGACCCAGGATGTGGAGAACAGGCAGGAAGCTCACCTTTCTGTGAATGTATTTTGCAGTGTCCATGCCGTGGGCCCCGTTATTAGTTCTGGTGTTTCCTCCCTCAGCTCTCAGGCTCACCGCGGCATCTGGCTTGATCAGGGAAAGTGTACACTAAGGAGTCCTACTGCTCCATTAAAGGGGATCGGATCTCATACCAGATGCCTAGTACCTGGCTTACAACGTCCACTGCAAAGAGGAGGAAATTGCTCGAAGCGCTGCAGGGGTCATGCCGGAAAGAGGAAAAGGAATTATTTTTGGCTACCACTTTTCAAAAGGAGCATCCTCAGTTTTACGGCTTACGCTTCGGGCAGCCTCCTATTTGTATCCAAGCATTACTCACACACCTCTTGCAGTCAGAGAGACCTATGGGGCTCAGTTATGCGAGACTGCACAGATTATATCAGGCAGTGCTAGATGACATTCTCCCTGCTCTGCCCTTGGGGAGGTTTCTGTCCTCTAGGAGTACCCTGCAACTATAGATCAGCTACCACCCACCATTCCCATCATGGCTTGGTCAGTGGGAGGGTAGTCGCCCATTTTAAAATGAGTACCATTTTGGGTGGACTCCTATAATGCAGCAGAGTCCAGGGCTCTGTGTTTGAGCCACACAAAAACCACATAGAGAAACAACCAATGGACTTGTGGCACAAGTCACATTAGCAGGACACACACAAGGTCTGCCAGAGCAATAAATCAAGGAGCAGGAAGGCATAGACCTGCTGTGCCTGAGACTGTTGATGCTACAAAGTGTATAAGCTCTTTTATGCTGACGTAGCTGTCGCAATGCTACTTTAATATATGACTGCAAACTAAGCGCTGCTTCACATAATTATTACCGGTACAAATATCTAGGTAAGCACTCCAAATTCACTCCCTATACTATGTTCAGAGCCAATGTGAATGCTTCTGGCCTGATCTTTCCTGCACTTCAAAGTTTTAACATAGTGTATGTTTCTGATCATTTCTGCTCTTTCTACATCTTTTTAAGCCTTTCTACTTTTATTTTCATGTTGGCTCCCCTCCAACAGCGCTCATCTAATTTTTATGCGCAAAAAGGCTGCAGTCCAAGGAAGCCTATAAATTCCAGCATGCTTTACTGCTCCCATGGTTTCTCATTAGGTCACCCCTGCAGAATTATCAGCTGCAAGGAGCCATCTAATTTGATGAAGAGGTTGTGGGGACGCAGGTAATTGAACGAATATATCACTGTTCCGAAAGCAAGGTCGAAGAAAGTGGAATATGGAGAGTGTGTAAACAATGAGAAAGTCAGCTAAATGCAGGGCAAAGGCAAATATTACCACCAAACTTTAAAACTTTGTAAATTTCTGTTGAAATAAACTTGTCCGCGTAAGAAAACACAGTATTTTGGATCTGAATTCAGGCCGTGAGGGCAACAAGGGTTAGTCAAAGGCAAGAAATCTGTATTAGCTACCGTCTTCATGTGGAAGAGGTGTGGCGCAGCGGCCAGGGCGACTGACTCCGGAACCCGGGGGCTCACGGTTCGATCCCCGGTGCCGGCGGCAGATCAGCCCAGCACCATGAGACTCTGGGCAATAGCTCGCTTAATCTTCCCGACGGCCCCCAGCGCCTTGACACCTTCGGGTAATTGTTCGCGCTTTACAAATACTGGACATTTACATTTATGCGGTATGGCGTTCCCTATCATTAGGTTTTCCCCTGTACATTTGGTCCATGCTACTAAGGTTTTTTTTGTAAACACTGAATGGTTCACCAGGTTCACCAGGAAGATGAGGTCGCGGTTTTTGATAATGTTGCCCGTACTGCAAAAGTGAGGATTCAAATTAGACCACTGATCCGCAAGGCTGGAAGATACTGGACATTAATTATCAGCTTCTGGCAAACAGAGGTATTGGGACCCGGCGGTTGCTTAGTCCTGAAATCTCATAAAGCTTTCCGTAAGACAATGCAAGGAATGAGAGCAAGGACACTCAAAGCTGGAACTGTCCTGGTTGAGCTTGCCTGTCACCCGCACAGCTTCCTAAAGCAGAGACCTAAAATTCTAAGCATAAAAAAGAGAATAGAGATCCTAGTATTAAAAAGTGTCTGTTACAGATGGGATATGAGGCCTCGCTCTGGTTGCCCACTAAACTCTGGGAGGCCTTCATCAACAAAGTTGACACCTTTGCTGACCAACCCCTACCCCAGCCCCCCTGCAATCAGTACAAAATGTTCTGAACAGTGAGGGATTGCTCTTCCAAGGTGAAGGGTTCGAAACAGCTTCTAGCATTGGACTGATGTTTCCAGACCTACCAACTCACACAGTGCCACTGCATGACACACAATATCGGCTCACGATCACACACTGAGGAACCGATATCACTCGGTGGCAGTGAAAACAAGCTGCAAACCACTGTAAACAGTGGATTACCAGCTCGTTTTCTGAGGCTTTTCTTTTTGGGAGGGAGTGGAGCGGAGGCAAAATGCCTCAGAGGGACCTTCTCGGCACAAGGCCTCACCCCCCTCCTCACACTGACATTTTTGGTTTAGTTGGCAGGTTTGTGTTTCTGTTTGTTAAGCTGCAAGATGTCAAAAAAAAAATTTGGGGGGGGGGGGGTTTGGGGCACACCCAAGGAACTTCTAGCTTGTGCATGTGTTTTACCTTTTCTTCTGCTCCCTTTATTTTCTCCCTTACTTTGCCCTGTGGTGGATGTTTTGTAGTAAAACCTCAATAGGGCTGTTGTTGTTATAGTTATAATAAGGATCTGTGCTGTACCAAGTCCTCTTTAAACTAGATCTGTTTATGCCAACTTCCCAATAAACGTGATTTATAGCTAGTTTTTTTCAACCTGTTCTCACTTTGGCATTTGGACAGGTGGCATTACTAGATGAATATCCCAAATCCAATACCCCTGAAACCGTCTCCATAGACAGCAGTGATGCAGGATGGGCTGTGGTGTTTTTAGTTTGATAGATAAATAACTACAGTTCCCCCGAAAAGCCCAGAGTCAGGA
Source organism: Calotriton arnoldi (assembly GCA_963921515.1). Taxonomy (NCBI): domain Eukaryota; kingdom Metazoa; phylum Chordata; class Amphibia; order Caudata; family Salamandridae; genus Calotriton; species Calotriton arnoldi. Next base: position 46,877 of record CAWUFW010015084.1, on the reverse strand, counting down.
ACTCTGCTGGTAAGCACCTACCAAGGAACCCATGATCCAGGTCATCTGAACAGGAAGATTTTACGGAGTCTCCCACAATGAGGAGTAGGATGGCACAGGATTTGAAACCTTAATGTTAAATTGATGTAAAAGCAGTGTTATGGTCTCTGGCACGTAAGAGTAGATGAAACACAGTACAGCATGCATGTGCAAAAGGCCTAAATATGTACATTTGTTGAAAGGACACTCCCTAGTTGTGTTAAGCGCATATATTCTCTAAGGATTAGCCAACAAATCAAAGTTAACAAATACTAATTTGACTCGTATTATAGATCCAATGTAAATTTTAAGTGAGCTCATGAGGTGAATTCAGGAAGATGCCTTATCAATGTCCCCGGCAGATTTCAGGATCGGGAGAACTTAGTCTGCAACCCACCCGAGCCCCTAAACTGACCCTACTGCGAAAGTTAACTTCAAAGCAGAGGTGTCAGTCATTGGTGCATGCGGATCAGAGCTATGTCAAATTTTCAGCATAGCTGCAGCTCATTTGGACCAATATTTTAAACCCCTACTTTAAAGTCCTTTTGAGACTGTCTTCTTTTTATCTCCTCTTTAACTGAATCGGTGCTACCAAGATAAGTAGGGTTCCAGTTTCTAAACATACATCCCTAACTTCCTTTTAAGGTCAGTGATACTCAGAGTTACTGGTTGAATCTTTTAATACTACTTGTGATGAAAGAATCCACTCAGCATCAACATGTCAAACCTTACTAGAGACGAGGACTGGAAGGGGCAGCATGTGCTCTAAACACCACACTTGGCTGGAATGCGACAGCCTGGTTAAACAGTTTTGGTAGATTCAAAGGATGGGACTGAATTGAAATACCCACTCTGGATGAGGGTGTTCTGTCAGCCAGATGGTACCTCGGGATCGGTTCGTCGCACAAATGGGTCCACCTCTCGATTGCCTCAATTCTGCTTGCTGTTAAAGCTCAGAATATTGAAATGATCAAGCGAGGGAAGGATGGGAACAGCAGGGAAGGAGATCTAAAACGAAACAGCACCATTAATGATAATGATTACCTCTGAAATACATATATGCACCATTCCTCCCTATGCAAATACCTGTAACCAAAAAAAAGATATCATCAGTGACTTCTCTGTAGGGTGACCAGACGTCCCGGTTTTCCCCGGACGGTACCCGTTTTTGGAGAAGTGTCCCGACACTTTTCTCCAAGTTAATGAAATGTCCCGGTTTTAAACAGTGTCCGGGTTAAACATAGAAATGTCCCGGTTTTTCATTGGTGTTTCGGTTGAGCATGCGCGCGCATGTTTTCTTTGCACTGATTAAGGCGTGACGTCACTTAGGTGAGCGTTGTAGCAGGAAGGGAAATCCTTTAAAGAGAGACACTTTCTCTCTGGATTTCCCTTCTCTTTGTACAACGCAGCGCCACCTACGTCATCGTCGTGCCAGCCATCGGTACAATAGAAAAGTGTTCAGTGCTGTGATCAGCCGATCACATGGGATGGTGCAAGCTCTTTGGGTTCCTGCACCGCTTGAAGGACAAACTTTAGCAGGGTGCAGAATTCTGTGACAGTGAGACAAGCATCAGATTGTGAGGATGCTGCGGAAACAATGCTTTTTATAGTTTCCTGTTTTCAGGTAGGATGCAGCCTCCTGGTCAGACGCTCTGGATGGGGTGCAGGGATCACCGAAATGGTAGTACAACTCCGGGTGCTGCAGAGTTAGAGGGCACACGGTGGAGTAGTGAAGGGCGTGGGGGGGAATGGCAGCCTCATGTCAGCAGAAGTAAAGGATGGAGGAGATGTGGCCTAGCAGACAGAGCTGAATTTGGAACCCGGGGACTTTTGTTCCAACCCCACAATCATGTGATTCTGGACAAATCCCTTAATCTCCTTGTGCCTAAAATGTGAAATGTAATTTATGAATTCAGTTTGTGTAATCCCCACTTGATGCACATGATCTTGCAGGTTGCCTCCCATTCATCCAATTAACATACAGAGCTCTGTTGCTTCCTAGCTCGTCTGAACTATATAAATACCAATAAATACATAATATACAGAACTGTTGCTTCCTAGCTAGGTTTATATTATATAAAAATGTCAATACATACATACATAGGGAGCCTCCACACTACCAATACATGGCCTCACTGCTGTTACAGGTTGTCACTCTGAATGTCATGTCGCAGTCACATATTGGTCTCATGCCGGTTCTTAAAGCAGGTCGCTCAAGTTCATCAGTTTCTTCAGCTTGCATGGAGCATTGCCTGGAGTCTTGATATTACTTAGAACTAAGTGCAAAACAACATGTGGGCACACCAAGTCTCAAACCGAAGCGAAACAAGAGGGTGGAAATATTTTCCTTTGAAAATGCTCTTTTGTGTGAAAAATGTAGAATCTGCATTTCAATTCTCGTGCAGAACTTATTTTTGTAAGATTTTTACATGATCTAAAAAATGCTAACTTCTAAAAGGGTCTGAGTTTGCCAACGTTTTAAAAAAAAAGAAGTTGATGGAAATGAAGTTTGTCAACTTCACACCAATTTATTCTCAGATAGACTTAATTAATGTATTAATTACCATCTCTGGGCTGGAATGCAGGCCCATTATCACATGCAAATTACTATTTCTTTTACTGTCTATTGATCTGTCAGCAAACAGCCCTACTGTCACACATCTCTCTACATCTACATGTGCTCAGTGTCTCTGCTTTTATTATTACTTTAAACAGTTAGGGCAATGAACAATAAAGTTTAAATGTTTAAATACATGTAATCGCAGCTCCCAATACAAACAATGTAATCCCTGACCGAGCCAGCAGTTCTGACACAGTTATATAAGACACGCTTTTCAACTACAAAAAACAGTAATAAGAAAGCAAATGGCTTACTCTGGTAGCTCTTCAATGGTACGAAAAACTCTCTCTCGTGGACAAAACAATTGTTTGTGGGGGACGTGAGGGCAAGGTGGAACCAATTCACAGGAAAGACGAGGTTAATGAGCATGACATAATATTTAGGGTAAGTCGAACGTATAATTGCAAAAGTATGTAGTAGTAGTCCAGTCTAATAAACAATAACTACCTGGAGCAATGCCCAGCAACCCAATAAATTGAGACAAAGTCTGTTTAAATAGAATTAATGGTTACTGCCAATAAAAGACCTCTAATTTGTCGTCTGTAATGCTTCATCTCGGTCTGTGGAGGGAGCTGTCATTGTAGTCCTTTTTCTATGTCTGACAGCTGTCAAATAGTCCTACTTTTATGTTGACGGTTACTGCAAACTGTAGTCCTACTTCTATGTCTATGACCTGTCCCCGTTTTTTGTTTTGAGAATCTGGTCACCCTACTTCTCTGGGTATGTAGGATATGAAAGTCTGTCCCAACCAAATACTGATTATGGCTGCTCTGTGAAAGAGGAGAATCACAAAAGGAGGTCAGGACTCACATCCTTTTCTCGCTCTTAATCCCCCCCCTTCTGAAAAAGTACCATGTTTACATATCACCAGGATTGGTGCCCACCATTAAAATGCACACGCCAGGCTTCACAGGGGAAGAGAATAAAAGCTCACTCTATGATTCATCCCCTGTTAAATGGCAACATGAAAACAAATTATGATTGTCAGCTTTCGTGGACGCGTACTCGCAACTGAACTGAGATCACCTCGTTATTTCGAGCCCTGATCGTCCATGGCAGCAATTTTTCCTGCCAACACTAATCTACTGTAAACACAGCGACTTGACTTGCTGCAAATATTGGGAGGGATTACCGTCCCTTGATACAAACCACTTGAATCTGTGGCCGTTCTACATATCGGATTGAGATATACCCAGGAGAACCATCTATGCTGCTTTACTCTAGGCAGGAGGTTTGACCATTGAAACGTTTCAACAGACCTGCCCTGCCCTGTCGAAGTCGTAGGGATATCTCCTAGAAACGACAAAACACGTGTTGGCTAAAGGAAGGTCACCTGAAGAAAATAAATACAACTATTGAAGACGAGAAAAGAAATCGCTTTAGCTCATTACCATTTTAACTGTTTTTCAACAAAATTGTAAGTGATTTGAATGGCGTGTGCTTCATACAATTAATCATTGTTTATCAATCTCAGGATTGTACTAGGGGAGTTGGGTGTATCTTCCGGTCATTGAATGCACCGCGGGTGAAAACCCTGTTCTATAATGCATACATGCCATTACTATATGAGCGCTTGATACCTCACAACACCCAGTTCTGACACTAATGAAAACAAATTATTTCTCCTTTTTGTAGAAGGCTCTCTGTAGTCCTCTTAGTAGAGCGCATAACCATATATTTATAGTGAATCTACTTTAGTATTTGTCAACGCTATTTCACTCCACATAGCTTGGATATACACAAGTAACTTCATATGTCTTTTAAAATGTTTGAGTGTCTCACAATTTACAGGCTCAGCACGAACACCACGATTTGATTTTCCAATAGCACTGTAAGAATGGGCTATTAAAACAACACAGCGTTGAGCCCCAAATCCATGTGTCTGCCAGCTTTTGTAGACTAAGCCAGTGCTTCTTCCGCAATAGAACCTCCAGTCAAGTAACAGTCAAAAAGGGCAAACCTGCCCGTAATCCAAAGCAGAATCTCTCGGTACGTCTCAGCCGAGACGCCGATGCAGCCCACAGTAATTTTCCACTGAGAGATACAAACAAAGTCAAAGGAAATGAGAGCCACGAGGCCCGCCAACCGAGTAATCCTCTCAAATGCACTAATGCATGAATTAGAAGAGAATCAAAGGTGCCGTGGCACCCTTACCACACCGCACACAGCTCACGCAAAATCTCAGCTGAGTCTCGTGCTGAATCGTGGAATAATCTGCATTGCATTGCTGGCGGAAGGACTTTTTATAGTCCCGCCTATTACAATTACCAATAGGGGCTTTGTATGATGCCGAAAATGCTCGCACAGCCTCATGGAACATATAGTCCCTAACAGTTGTGTAGGAGATTGCTCGCTTTGGGAGGGAGGGGGACAGCCAACACCGAGACCCATTTTTTGTGTGTGAAAAAGGCTGCTTTATTGAAAACAGGTGCATATCACAATGTCCAACCTAGGCCATTGCCTTACAAACTAAAACCTCACTATACATAAATTAACTGCTCCTCCATTTCCCCCACCCCCACCCCTACGATCCCCACATAAAAATCCCCCACCCTGCCAATAACATAACATTACATACCATCCATAACAATCCCATTCCTCAGTATTGCAGTTCCAAACTCCTGCCATCTAATAAAAACCTACAACCCTATCTGTCCTTCTGCAACTGTAACTACCTAACCTCTATTCTAAACGTATCCTACCTGCCTAACCTTTCCCTGGCCCTGCCCCCAAAACTTCCAACATTTAACTCCAAACTTCTGCCAATCTGGCCAACTTTTGAACAACCCCGCCACCCAGGAAAAAGCGGGAGCATAGGCGGAGAGCCGCCTCCCCTTTTTTCTGCCCCCCCTGCCCTACTAGGGGTGTTATCTTAGCGACTCTACATTCAGCACCCTAGCCAAAACCTCCCTACTCTCCAGCAAATACAAGTCTATACCTACCCTTGACGAGTGGACCCCATCACCTCTAAAAAAAATTCCACTGTGTCAATATAATCGCCCTATGCCCAATCCTGTAGAAACCCAAATCTCTGCAATAACGCACCATTGCAGTGTTCATCTTTCTCCGAGCCCTGTCCACCGCCCTAGGATTGATAGCCCCTCTCCAAACCCTACGCGGGATAAACTCCGTCCAAATGACAGAGCACCCGGACCACCGGCGCTTTAACAGGGCCAGGTCCCGCTTCATGCTTCTCATAAGGACCAACCCTTCTCCCTAACCATGTCATTTTCCCCCAGGTGAATCAACAAAATGTCGGGGCACCTACCAGCCCCCAACATACCATTCAATAAACGCATAGGTTCCTTCCACAGCATGCCTCCCCACCCTTTCCACAAAACCTTGAAGAAATCTTTATTAAAACCCACATTTTCTCCAAAATAGCCCCACAACAACGGCCTCACATGAACTGTGCCTCTACCCTCTGGCCATCATTGTCTCCAGCAGCCCCAGCCTCTGCTGCTCTTTATCCATCAGCAAACGAGCCTCCCTCAAGCGGGATTTCAACTCAATGCCCCAAAATCAAGAGCCGTACTGGGCCCCATCGGTTGTTCAATGCTAAAGGCACTCCACTGTCCCTCATGATCTCTTTGAACTGTCCAGTGCTGCCTGGCATTCCGTGGAGTCTGAGGTGCCGTGGAGTCTGAGGAAGTCATCCAGATAGTGCATTACCACTGGTGACCCGTGTGCCTGGAACACCACCACTGGAAAAAATTCTAGGGACGCGCCAGACATAAAGCAGCCCATTGGTAATGCTTTGCCCACGTACCATTCACCTTTGAAATGTATGCCCAGGAGGTCCCCATCCTCCGGGTGGACTGGAAGCAATCGGAAAGCTGACTATATGTCGCGTCCTGCTCTGTCCGCTGTTGCGCCCGTGGTCACTTACCAGTGACATGGCCACGTCAACCGACTACTAAGACGCCCATGGTCACTTACCAGTGACTTGGCCACGTCAACCGGCTAATCGAACACCATGTCCTCAGTGTTGTCGCTAAATTCATACACTGCATTGCCTTCCGGCCATAACAAATGCTGGTGTAAACGGAATTGCCCTCGTGCTTTCCTGGGCACCACCACCAAACTGTACAGTCAAACAAAATCTCCCTGCAACGGGGCCCGCCATGCGAGCCTCGCGCACTTCTTTATCCCCTTTATCTTGCACCACCTCCGGGTGTTCCCCTGCTGGCTGAAATTGTCCGTTCGTCGCCCCCCACCCTGGGGCCTCTAAGACCCAAAGAAAACAGTCTGTAAACCCGTCCCGTATCGCCTTTGCAGCCTCCTGGTTGTTCTAACCTCCCTTTACAAAATTTACGCAAACTTAAATTTCAGTAACCACATAAAACATTCGCTATCGTGCCAGTTTCCACTAATTTCGAAAAAGATAGTTTCTTCCACACTTTAGTAAAATCTTTCCGTTTACTAATACATACACTATGAGTAAAACACTTCCGTCTACTCTTCACACAAGCTCCAGAAGTACCTGTTACTTCTCCAATGTTACCCTTACTAGGTGATATAACATCAAATTTTTATCAGCTTACCCTTTTTGCTATTACTCACGCATAGAGTCCCTAACAAGTACTGAAAGTCCTGCTTAACTTCTCAGTACTATTTCTGCCTGACAGATCACCTCACTGCAGTATGGCTTCCACTTGCCACCCACTATTCTTTTTACCCTGGACAACATATAACAAAACTCAAAAATAAGCGGATGTTAGTTCATAAAAATACAAAAAATTCTCATTACCCAATTAACAAAGAGTAACCATAACCGTCCTCTGCTTACCAGAAAACTGATCCAGCGCAATATTAGCCAACAACATTCATACACCATGTACTCACTTGGGCCCATCCATTCATACTACACTAATACTTACGCTGGGTGTCAGATGTACTCTTTTATCAAAATCCCTGCTACCAATTACCTTCTGATTGAAGAGTAATAACTTACCAATGGATCCTTTGCCAATTGGGAAATTTAAAATGAGTGACATTCAATATAGTTCATAATCCTGAAATAACCACTGAGTCAGGAAGTTTTACAATATTTATCTAAAGTTTTAGCAGAGTAAAATACAGAAAACACGGTACTTGATTGAAATACCCAAGAAAAAGCATAGAAATGATTTTGCTAATCAATGACGGTGTTTAAGGAAAGGAAGAGAATAGAGACAGCAGCGCAACTAAAGGTTGCAGTATAGTTACCTAAATGCGAGAACCAAGCCCCTTGGCCAAGGAGTTGGAAAGGATAGGACCCAGGAAGGATGAAGAGCAAAGACTTCTTCCAGGATCAGGACAGGACCGGTGACCTCTCTACAACAACGCCTGCGCCGTTCCCCTCTCGGATACTCGACTTCTCCTCAATTCTCCCGTTCTAATGGACTCCGCCGCCCCCTCCTCAGGACCTCTTCTGGACAGGGATTGAGTCAGCAACCGATCAGCAGGGCAGTCTGGAGCTTAGAGCTCTCTCGCAGCATGGACGCCTGTTCTTCGTGAAAAGCATGCTCTGACTAATTAACTAATGCTATATTCTATTATAGCCTTCTACGCACATGTACCTCCCCTTAATGTTGCTAAAATATGGGACCACTACTTCTGATTGGACAGGGACAGGGGGTGAATTCTCGCACCATGTCAAATTTGGCCTAAATTGTGAAGCCTATTGTTTTTAGCTTCCCGCCCCTTCAAATTAATACATTCACTTTATTTCCCACCCATCTCACGACAAATGTTACACATTTTACAGGGGAAAAGTATCATTTTGTCCAACGGAAACATAAAGTACAGCATCTTCGGCCAATGGGTCATGGCCTTGGGAGACGTCCAAGTTGACTTCACTTGGCAGGCACACAGGACACATGCGCAGAACCATCTGTCTCTCGAGTTTCAAGTCACCAACCCAGGCCCAAGTTTACGTATTACTAAAAGTGTAAGAAGAAAATATTAAAATCACAAATAAAAAGTTTCACTGTATGCCCACTTTCCCTACTCTATTCCCAATTAATTATAATACTATCCTGCATTAGTAGCATTAAGAAAACGACAATTTAATAATGACATGAGAGCAAGCTGAAGAATGTGAAAACATTTAGCGGCCATTTTAGTGCACACTGCGCAGAAGCAGAAGTTTCCCAACAAGCAAAGAAAGACGTCACACCATGTGATCAGGTTGCGACATGCGCAATGAAGTTCCCGCGCTTTAGCGGACATTTTGGATTACAGACAAGCGTTATTCATTAGTAAAGCACATAGGCAAGCTTCTGTCCCTCTTGTGTTTGTGAATGCAAAGGTTAGTTTTGACAATACAAGTTTAATAAATTAATACTATGAGGAGGATTGCGTACAAGCAAGTTTCATTTTTGAAACCTTGCTCCATCACAGTCAAACAAAATCTCCCTGCAACGGGGCCCGCCATGCGAGCCTCGCGCACTTCTTTGTCCCCTTTATCTTGCACCACCTCCGGGTGTTCCCCTGCTGGCTGAAATTGTCTGTTCGTCGCCCCCCACCCTGGGGCCTCTAAGACCCAAAGAAAACCGTCTGTAAACCCGTCCCGTATCGCCTTTGCAGCCTCCTGGTTGTTCTAACCGTGTAAGACTGCCCCAGATTTGACCACCTTAAATGGTGTATGAGCCTTTTGGCCCCACCCCTCTAGCCCCCCCCGACAGGCTGCTGCTGCTGACCCCCCGCCTGTGAACCCCCTTGGTGCCACTGCTGACCCCCTGCCTGCGGCCCCCCCCAAAGCAATTAATCAAGGCGTGTCTGCCTCCACATTTCGAGCAGTCATGCCTGAATCTACAAAAGTCCTGTGTGCACATTCCCTTATTAAACTCCCAGCAGGCCCCTCCAGAGCCCGTCTGCCCACTGCCTGTACCACCCACCCCTCCCCAGGTGGGCTGCCCCTGCGGAGGCCGATAAACGAGCGGAAGCCCGCTGGCCGTGAATACAGTCTTCCCCGCCCTGGCGGACCCCATCGTATGTTGCCACATGTCCGTATCCAACTCCCCCCATTTTGCTTCCGTATCCCATGCCATACGAGCTCTAAACTCCTCGTCGTACTGGGCCCAAGCGTAACCTTCCCCCGTGATCTGAGCCTTCCTAATGACGTCCATATACTTAGAGGGCCACGCACCTCTCTGGGTATTTTTCGCAATATACACTGGCATATATTAGAAACGCCGCCGTCCAGTTTTCTATAGTGAGGGGCACCCTTGGCCGCTTTGCCAATTCGTATTCCTCCTCCTTTGACCCTTAGATCGCACCTCCCTGTGCAGCAGCTTGAGCATTTCCACATACTCTCCCTTCCATATATGCTCTTTAGTGGCGAACATCAGATGCGCGCCCAATGGCTTCGTCACTCCCATATAGGGCAGCTTCTTGATTTTCAACTCCTTGCTCTCCAACTTTACGCCCGACTCTCCCGTCCCCGCTGCCCCTGCGTCACCTGCCGTCTTTGCCTTAGCGTCATCCCCTACACTTACCGCTGTCTTGTCTGCGTCCTCCGTGCCTGCTTAACCTCCCCCCCTCTTCCCCCAACCCTTCCCCCCTCCAATACCCACCGAAACCATCACAGGTTTCACCCTTCTGTCCTTCGCTTTACCTGGCTCCAATGAGGACGCCCGTCTCACTGTAGCCCGCCTCGCCACATGAGCCGTTGCTGCCGCCAACCCAGCTGTCCGACCCGTGGACTCCGCCTGGCGTCGTGACATCTGCAAGGCACTAGAAACAACATTATTCGGCCCCCCCGCACCTCCTTCCTCGCTTTCCGTCCATTCACCCTCCTCCAGACTATCCCTCTCATACTGTAACTCTTCGGGCTCCAGCTGCCCCCACTTCCTGTCTACAGGGGGCGCCGCCTGCCCTCTCCCCTGATCCCCGATATGAAAGCCATGCATGGTCCTGCGTCCTCGATGTCCCGTGTCCCGTTGAGGGCCATCGGGTGTTTGGGCCAGCGAGGCCATTCGGGGCCTACTTATGCCGGCCACGACAGGCTCCCCCGCCGGTACTGGGCACGCCGCGCGAGGCTCCACCCTCCCTTCACCTCGGCGCCTATGAGCCGCCCCCAGCTCTGCCAAGTCTGGCTCCCGCCGCTGTTCCACCGCCTGCAACAAAAAGGTATGGTCTGGTGTGCTGGGCCTAAATTCCTTATCCCTCCCCACCCCCTGCCTCTTCCTACCTACTCCCAGAGTACCAGCCGCCCAATGGCGCCCTACTCTGCTAAGGTCTATCGCAACCCCCCCAAACCTATCCCCCCCCTCGTCGTCCCTCCATTCCAATCTCCCCAGATTCCCACACAAGCCCGTCCCAGACCCGTCAGGCTGGAGCCAAGACCCCCCCCCCCACCTGACCCTTCGCCTGCCTGGTCCTCCCGCCTAGCTTGCAGACCCAGAGACCCCAGTGCGCCATGTAGGCATCAATCTGCTCCCTCCTCGACAAGCCCCGAACCTCCTCGTCCCATGAGGTAAAGATATCCAGGCCCTCCCAAACCCGACCCCCCCCCCCTCCGACCCCTGCTCCTCTGGGATACCCTCCTCCTCCTCATCCAGGACCCAGCCTCCCTCCCCCGTTGCCCCCCCCCACCGAACCCGAGAAACCCCCCACCTCACCCCAACCTACCCCTCCCTCCAGCGCGTCCTGCCCCAACTCGGCAGGAGCCTGCATAGTGCCCAGCTGCAAACCCCCCTCGACCCCCTCCACGCGAGGCCCCCTTACCCCCTCCACTCGGCAGGCTCTCAATGAGAGGGGCAGCCCTGCCGGTGGGCCCCCGTGTCCTCTTCCCTCCCTCCCTGAGCTCCACAACTATACCCGTGCCTGGAGCCCCTCTGTCCCCCTCCCCCCTCTGCGCAGTGCTGCTCCGGGGCCCGGCCGGGGAACCATGCGGCCCTCTTTTCCGGCGGGCCCCGCCCGCCTCCAGTCTCGCCAGAGCCTCCAAGGAAACAAGAGGCTCCGGAGCATCCCTCCCAAGCGGGGCCGCTCTCCTGGTATAGGAGCAGCCCGCGCCTTCGCGGGACCGACCGGGGAGACGCGAGACGCTCTCCGCCGGCGAGCTCCGCCCGCAAACTTTCCCGCCGCAGCCTCGACACCTACTAGAGGCTGCAGCTCTGAGCCAGCACGCCGGGCCGCCCGCACGCCACTCGTGCGGCCTTGGTCACTCACCTGCCCACATTTCGCCCTCTTGGGGGACGAGCAGGCCGCGACGGCGGCCGCCACCCCTGCGGACGCGCGCCTAGCCGGAAGCGTGGGTCCCGACGCCTCAGGCATAATTTAATCGAGCCGGCCGGCCTCACTGAGCAGCCGGACCGCCTCCAACACTCTCCCGTCCTCGCCAGCCATAATAAATCGACGAATGCTCACTAAATCCCACAAACCAACCGAGCTAACGCTAACTCTAAATCCCTCACAAAATTCTAACTACAGCTACACTCCCAGCCACCAGGTCACCAAACCTAAAATGGTGGCTGGGAGAGGGAGGGCTAACCCCTTATAGCCTTTGGGCTATAAATTAAATTAGGCTATACCCAACGTAGCCCAACCGTATTGCAAAAAATGGCCGCTGCCGGCCGCCCCTCCCCCTCCCAAAGCTGCCCGGGGGGGAAGACCTCGCGGGCTCGGCTGCCCCCCAAAACCCCCTTATTTGTTATGAACCTCCTGACCACCACTCCCATATTGTAGGTGATGCTGTGGCATACTTATGCTTGACAAGGTCTGTCTGACCTTCTATTCTTGATTTTGTGCTCGACTGGCCCATGGCAGCGTTCAAAGCATGAATCATGGTGGATGTAATAGAGGGTTGGTGTTTTACAGGCTTTAATACATTTACACAACTAAAGATAGAATAGTTGTGCAACAAATCTCAGATATTTAAATACTTACAACTTAAATACATATTTTGTGGGCATGCTTTAAAAAAGGTACAGTCCTTCACGATGAATCGCCATCAGAGGGTAGGGCTCTTGGAGTTGTGAATGGTCAAGAAGCTAGTCTTTTTGATAATACAGTGCATTAATGAATAATAGTCCTAGAGAATTGGAGAATCTGAATTCATACTGGGAAACTTACTTGGGAACCCTGGAGGCATGGGACGAGTTCCTAATGTACCCTATAGAGGTCTCAATAAGATCGGGATCTGGCTGGAAAAAAAAACTCACTCACCTCTCTACGGCCGCCGCCTCTCCTCCGTCTTCTTCAACCACCGGAGGCACACAGGCTCCCAGACTCCCCTAGCTAATCACAACGCTGCTGTCACCAGCATAACACCAGCGTCGTGATTGGTCTGAGTGGCCTGGTTTGGTGCTCAGACAGGGACTGAGAGCCTGTGCATGTTATCCACCCAGGCTGTGCAATACAGCCAGGTGGCAAACATGCTAAGTGCGCATGACTGTTTGGCCGGCCCCAGGCGGCCATCCAAACTGTCTTGCGCACTTAGGTGCACCAATCACTCCTCCCCCTGCTGGCTATGATGACAGCCCCGCCCCGAAACTGGCTCAGTACCGAAAAATAAAATAATAATAAGTTTGTGTTATCATTTTATTTTTCCTTTTTTGCACTGCTCGGAGAGCAGTGGGGCAACACTCCACCTTAGTGGAGGAGTCGCCGCTGCTCCAACACTCGAAGTGATTCTCCACACACCCTCTTCCAGTCATTCATCCCAGCTAACAATAAACCAGACAACATAGGCAATGCCATACATGCGACGAGTTAAATAAGACATGCATGCTCCAGCTTTCAACTAATTGCATAAGCCTACAGTACTGCAAGACTACACTCATTCTAGAGACATACTGTATAAATAACAAGTATCAATAACAAAAACACTGGACTACAATATATTTAAATACTAACCATTATCCGTCTTCACAAGTGCACGATTCAGCAATACCATCCTGATCCGAGTACTGCTTGCTGTACTACGACTGACTGCAATACGGATTTAATTATTTGCTCTTAATCTTTGCCCTGTAGCTGCCTAAAGTACTGTAGCCAATACCCCACGTGCAGTTTGAATTGCATTTTTGAAAACTGTAGGTGCCTAGTGTCTGAAACAAAAAGCATGAAAAGTAGCCTTGGTTGAGCAGATAGATTGGATCTCAAGAAATATGTGATCAATAAAGTGAATATCAAAGTCACTCATAATATAGGAGATCTGTGAATTTGAAAAAGAGGCCCTTCAGCTTTAAGATTTTTTCTATGAAGTTACACATGTAACATCTTAGGAAGATTATTAAAGATGGAATAAAAAAACAAAAAAATACTTTAAAAATCCAATTCTTTGTTTTTCTTCATACAAGGGAGTAATAAGAAGGTAAACATCAATCCATCATTTTATGTCCAGGCAAACGGTCAATACTCATTAACAGTACATACAGTTCATCACAAGAATGCATTAGACCGAGGGAAGTGGGTGGATATCACACTGCTGTTTTGCTGACGTTTCGTTAAATGTGGACCGACAGTGTTGCGTCCTATGATGGGAGCAGACTCGAAGAGATGTAATGGTCTCATCGGCTTTCCCAGGGGAATGCCATTGGAATCCATGAATTGTTTGATCTATTTTGACCCAGCGGTCAAAATGAAGTTGTCTTCAGCACTGGCAATAAATTTGAAGATACTGGATACAGGTTTACTTTGAAGACCTCATAAGACAAGAAGTCTTTTGAAATTTACATTTTGTGTTTATTAAAGGGAATGTGTTATTTTTGTTTGTGGTAGCTAGTCGAGTGATGGAATGTAACATCAGGACAGTGATGCACTTAAATCCCATAAAGGTCAGAAATCTAATTGAGTGGTTGGACTGAAACTACTATTTCAAACCCTTAACGAATACACCATTAATATAGTGGGAAGATTAATAGTTAACTCGAAATCAAGACTTATCTCCATATTAAACTTTCTTGTGATTGTCTGTTTGTCGTTGAATTTTGTTTAAGTCCTTCTATACTTGTGTTATTTTATTTTGCGTTAGATTGTGTTAGATCGTTTTAAGCTGTCAGCATTTATATAGAGCACGTTCTGCCATTGTTTTGGCCTTGTAGTTCTTCATCAGTCCGGTGATTCTATATATTGTTCTGAGGGTTCTGTTGTAGATGGAGCTCTCATTCACCTTTTAATGTTGGGTTTCAAAAAGTGTGTTCATGTCCTATTTTTGGCTAGGTTATAGCTTATTCATTGAATTGTCTGCATGATTTAGGGTTCCAGGACTGGAGTTCTTAATCAGTTCCTTACACATCTTTAGCATATATCTATCAGCTGGTTGAGCGAGACACATGTGTGCCATTTCCATGTTGACAAATGTTGCTCTGTAAATAATATTCAATATATAGTCAACTCTGTCCTGTGTTGAGTGTATGCAAGATCCCGTCTGTTGTGTTCTTGTGAATGTTTGTAGGGAACATACCTTTCAGTCTGCTTTTGAGAGTCACATGATAGCCGACTACATGGGATACTAGGCCTGTTTTGGGTGTATGTAAAGTAAGTTATCTGGCGTGTTCTCTTTGATGTTTGTGTTGTTTCTTACAGATATGTGCTGTTCGGAGCTATGTTTTCTAGGGTGTGGTGGGTGGATGTGAGATGATGTTGTGTGAAAGGGCAGTAGATCAGGCAATGGGGCTCTTTTCTGGTATACATTTTTTTGGTGGTCTCGCCAGACTCAACACTGCACTGACAAACCCTGCACCAACTTGTTACGGCACTACTCAAAATATGTTAGCCATGCCGCAGGCTTTACAGTGTAGTGGCGTTCATTGTGTCACACACTCCTATGAATAGGCGAAGAGAAACTAATGTGGATGGTTCTTGGTATTGTAGAGCAGGGGTGTTCACTGTGCGTTCAAGAGGGTCATCAATACAGAATTCAGAATAAGACTATTTCATTTGTTTCCTCTTATATTCATTGCATGCAAATTTGTCTTATGTGGGGACCTTGAAAATTTGGGATGGTACCAGATCTAATGGCATTTGTGCCTTATTTAAAGTTTCGTGTTGTGGTACACCGGCCAAAAAGTGGTGACTGTCCCAGCCACCTTGTTTCGAGTGTATGGGGCTTCTCCGCACTCAAAATAGAATGGCCGGAATCTCCGCTGCTCTTTGGTGATTGGTCCGCATTTGCCAATCTCTAAATATGGCCTTTAGTTTGGAAATATATGCTTTAGAGCTTGTGAATGTTGAGGCTCTCAAATAGATATGTAGGTGTGAAGAAATGTCAAGCTGTAGGACAGTCACACTGGTACTTCGAGCTGCTAGAGCTCGCATCTAGTTGGATGATATGAACCTGATCCAGGGCAAGTCTGATAAATATTTTATGGTGGTGAAGAGCTCACAGGGTTAATACCACTTCTGTTGAACACCAAAGTGTCTTAGGTTTACATTCCTGTGCAGATATTTTATTCCAGTAACGCAAGCCTGACTAGTTAGGTAACACTGAGATCTTAGCATTAGTGTTTGGAAGCATACTACACACTGTGCCTCTTCTGTGAATCTGTGCTGGGCCCTCAACATGGGCCCCATCATGCTCATTGCTGTCCACTAAGAATGCTTTAACTGCACATGTACTCGGTGTGAGAGGAGTGGTCTTCGTGTCTTATCCCCATCTGCTGGAGGATCCCCAGAATGCTCTTCCTCTCGCAAGGACCCTTGTGCTCCAACCCATAGTCCGGATAATGCGTCCTGGTGTGGGTACAGACATTGGGCCACAACCGTGACTTTTTGTGTCCTCAGCCTGCATTGGTGGAGGGAGGGGAGGGGGCGGAACCTCTCGGTGAGCTCTCCTCCACCCCAGTCCTTCCACCCAATATTATGTGGGAACTTTGTCTCTCCATCCCCCCCAAATGATTGCTCCCCCTGCACATGTTTTATATTGTCTATATTGGTAGAGACTGATTTTTAATTATTCATTTTTTATACAATACATCAACACCCTCGAAGGGGTAGCAAAGCGCTTTCAAGTGTGAGTAACCTAATTCGGGTAGAAGCAAGTATTAAAAGTTAATAGATATTCATGTACCAGACAAATGCTGCAAGCATAGTTCCATGCAAGTGTGTTAATATAACGTGAAGATTTGGTAAGATACCCTTAAACATTTTAGCGGAAGGGTCGTACCAAAGCATAACCGGCTAAACACATCAATATTGACAGGCCTACAAGCAATGATTTTCATACTAGAGAGGGTATCTTTATAACACCGTATTCACTTGTAGTAGACAGAAAGTACACCGGTCTTTAAGTTCTACTTAAATTCTATCATGGAGGTTGCACGTTGAAATGCAAATTGGAACCATTCCAGATTTTTGGGAGTGTTTCCGATAATAGAGCGCTACAAGATGTCACCAGCTTTACTGAGTTTGTGTATCTCGAGTATGAGAGATTTACTTCTAGCTTGCCTGTTTCTTCCAGAAAGGGTACTCTTGAGTAAGAGGTATTGTGTAGGGCCTAAGAGCAGTGCCTGCAAGTGAGGAAGGTGGTCTTCTTTGAGCTGGAGCCTCCAGTGGTACCATGTGCAGAATGGTCGCAACTGAAATGTAATCAAGTAACAGAAAATACAGAAACATTACAATAAAAGTCCAAAAGTGCATGATCAAAATGTAAGCATGTGCCACCCCTTTAACTGTAAGAATTCATGGAACATGGGTATTGTGTGGATGGACAGCAGGCTTTGAGTAACAAAGTAACAATTATGTCTCAAAGCTAGTTTGGTGGCGATTATCCTGTCCAAATTCAAACCCACAGATTTTGTCGGCATTTCATATCCTAGGTATCCACTGGTTCACCTTTTAATTAGTTTATGAATTTCCCTTTCGAGTATCATTAATCCTCAAAATACATTTATACATTTTTTCTGTTTATCATGTATAAGTTTCCAATAATTGTGCAGTGAATTGAAAACCTCCCCTTTGTAGTACCAGTTTTACACCCCCAGCGATTCATTTATTTAAATGCACTCGTTTTATGGGTACATTTCTGCCATTATGTGTCTGCCAGGGATTTGACTTTGCTTTGCACAGCCCTTGTCAGTTCGGGGTCGTGAACAGGTGGTCGACATGTGGCGGAGTCGCACCTCATTAGTGAGGAGATGGCTCCTCTGTGGGGCGGGAGGCTCTCCGACTGCTTGAGTGGCTTCGCTGAAAAACACCCTTGTCTGAAGATAAATGGACAACCGGCATCAATTTAGAGCTCCTCTGAGCATTTGACTTAAATTAGCTTTATTTCTAAATGGAAATACAGTGTCGAAATTGCGTAATAACGATGGGTAATCAAACAAATGACGGAAAATGTACCGAGTTCTTTCAATTCGCTCGTGAAATCCCCTCAATAGAATGGGAATGGAGGAAAGCTTTGACCTTGCCTATGACCTTGGCTTGATGGCTTTTCTCACAGGCTGTAGAGCACACCTATCATCAGCTGCTTCACTCCAGCAATTGACACGAGATCCCACTGAGTCTGCAAGCTAGGACATTAACCTTCTGTACCTCCATCATAACTTGCTTTTGCACCACACTCTATACCTCTCTTTGGTCTTTTCTAAGCGCTGTAAGTAACAGCTATCATTCGCCGCTTTAACGGTATTCAAGCACCTCGCTCAGAAGCAAGGAACACCTAGGGCTTGATTACAAGCGGCCAATCGGAATCCTTGGGTATGAACATGAATGAGTTCATTGGCATAGAAACATTGATTCCCATATGGTATTCCCCAAAAACTTATAATCCCTGTTAGTTTCCCCTCCCTGTAATTACTAGGACCTATGACAATGCTGATTCTGGAGCAGGGAAATAGTGGGCATATTTCTGCAGGGCTAGAAATCTAGCCTAATTTGGTTTTGTTAGGATTCAAATTTGTGACCAGCAAATCTCAGCAGCCGGCGATAAATAACCCGATGGTTCACGTGGGCCTACCCAAAGCACCTTTCTGTATGTGCATGGATATGTTGTATTTTGTGTGTTGTGTGTTGTGTGTTATGTGTTCTGTGGGGTGTGTAGTGGTGACAAGAAGTCTTCCTAGAAAACTAAAGCTGTCTGTAGCCAGTCCTAAAAGCTATCTGTTGCACACATCTGTAATAACTTTAAACATTAGGTCAGCACCAAGCTTCCCATCCAGTCACTTTTCTACCATTTTAGTGATTGAAATGTGTTTCTCTTTAATTTTTCAATTAACATTTCAGAAACCATTTTGCTCTAAATGAAGTGCCACATATAGTCCCTAGAGAACATAGAGACTCAACGCATGCCATAATTACAACACTGGGACCCACTGTTGCATAGTCCAAAGAGGATGAGTCCAGGTGGTTCCAACATACCATTAGGCAGCTGTGCGTAAAGTGCCAGCTGGGTGGATGAGTATTAAATGCGTAAAACGTATTTAGAACTTCCCACGAGTCCTACATAGCTACTTTTGCCAGTCTTCGGATAGCCCGCGTGCCTTAAATGGAATGGACGTACACTGGTCATGGTTTTCAGAAGCCTGGGAGCAGACTTTCCTTGGGAATGGATTTCTTGGGGTGTAAGTTTCTCTAGCATGAACTTTCTTCACTGCCAGAGACCCTCATCATGGCTCGGTAGAGGTAATCTTGTTGTCCAGTGTCACACCTTCTACATTTGTGTAGAAACTATTTCAGTTTAATAAACTGAACATAATAAACCCCTGTTCCCTCCCATCGCCCCAGAGTGACTTGGGTGAAGAAGTCTTAAGCTAGTAATGGTAACCCTTGGGTGTTCACTCTGGGCAGTATGACAGCCAGGATCTATTTTAATAGTCAAACAGATAGACTGCTCCCTGGCTAGGTGTGCATGAAATTTCTCTGTAGTCGCTTTCTATGTAATTTAGACAGCATTCCGTCCATCATCTGTTCTTTTTGCTTTTGTCACCCTTAAGTGGGAAGGGTATGCCCAGACGTAGGCCCCGTGCTCACTGTGCCACTGGATTCAAGCTGGCCTGGATGATGAGGGGCGATACACCGAAACCAGTCCCGGCATGCTTGTTTCTGATCAATCAATCAGGGGTTTGTAAAGCGCAGCTACTCACCCGTGAGGCTCTCAAGGTACTGAGGGGGCCGGGGGGGGGCTGCTGATCCGTTCAGTCAAAGAGCCTGGTCTTGAGATCCTTCCTGAATTTGGTCAGTGCAGAGGAATGCCTGAGGTGGAGAGGCAGGGTGTTCCAGGTCTTGGCTAGGGTTGGGAAGACCTGACCTAGCAGTTCGGGCTGGATTGTTCCCATGAGGAGCAGGGTCAAGACTGATTTGCATATGGCTTGGTCCAAACTGGGGTGGCGTGGTGAGAAAAAAACAATGGATCAAACCTAGATCTGTGACTAAGGGTGAATGTTTGCATTGTTCAGCATTCTGTCCATCTCCTCTTTTTTTTCCTTTTGTGCAATATGACAGCCAGGGCTTATTATACTAGTCAAACAGATGAACCTCTCCTTGCCTAGGTGTACAGGAATTTTCTCTGCAGTAGCTTTCTATGTAATTTAAAATTGGTAACCATATAGGTAAGAAATCCTCTTTGTCTAGAACTAGTTTGGTTTGCCAACTTTTCTGTGGTCAATGTGTCCCATATTGTATGATACCTTTAGTTACATTAGGCAATGTCTGTTTTTTTTCTTTTTGTTTTTGCAGTAACCAGTAGCAGGAAGAAACATTTCTATTTCCTTTTACATAGGCCATCCCATGAATTGGGCCTAGGGCCCAAAACTGAGATCCAGGATTGCTGTCAATACCTTCTTCCAGAGTACAGCTATTTTCGGACATTCCCATCGAGTGTGAATGGGAGTACCTTCTCCCCCATATTTCCTCCAATGTAGATCAAAGAATTATAAACCATTTTCTTAAGTCTCTAATGGGTAACATACCAACACATGATTATCTTAACATTTGATTCTCTGTATTAGACTGATTTGTTATCGACTGTGACATTTCTCCATTGACTTTCCAGTCTCACTATCTGATATAGTCCTATGTAATATTGAACCCTACTTTTCCATCTATTTCCATCTTAACTATGTTTTAGATTGCACAATAATTTGTATAAACTCTACACTACCCCACTAGTACCTTCTAGAGAAATTACTAGTTTTCAAAATTGGTGAACTTCTGCGTTGCTGCCAGTTCATTTGTTGGGTGCATGGCCCAGTGACGGAGTTGCTGGTACCTAAATCTTTTTGTCTCTTCTACTCTGAATTCCCTTTTACATCCTTAAAAGGATTTTTGCCGGTTCTTTTGCACACTGGTAGAAAATCTTTGTAATAATGTATTGGCGTTCCCATACATGGATAGGTCATGTATGTTTAAGTTAAAGTAATAGCATCCCATATCTCACGTTATTTGAGTATGGTATAACCTCTTTCGTCTGGATTCTCTAGGGAGCCAAAGTACATCCCATAGAGTCCTCCCAGCCCTTGCCTTATCTATATGTACCTAATGTCTACTCTATTCTCTCTCGGACCATTCACCCAGAATGCACAGCTGTGATGCTCTGCAATACATTTTAATGTATGGCAATCCCAACTCTCCTTTAGTTTTAGGTGCTGTATGGATTTCTGGAGTATTCTTGTGGTTTCCAAAATCTACCAGAGATGTTTCTATCGCTTGAACAGTCACATTTTCAATCCTTATTGTAAGTGCCTGTAATATATAGTGCAGCCTTAAGATCATTCTAACCACTGTTTGTCTTCTTATCGATAACAAGTACAGGGCCTGGCATTTATGCAGCTCCGCTTTAATACTACTTACCATGAGGGTCCTATTAGTCTTAAACAAATTGACGATTCATGGTGACATGTAAACCCTTAAATATTTCAAAGAACTATCAGCTTTAAAACGGGTTACTGTTTAGAGTTCTTTTTTCTCTTCTATACTCAATTGAATGGGCAAGAGTTCAGTTTTGTCCGATTTTATTTTGTACCCACCATACCCTACTGGATCGCTCCAGAAGGTCCAACAGAGAAGAAATTGACCTCTTTAGCTCTGTCAACATCATCCGCAAAAAGCAATATTTTATGGACTATTTTCCCAAATTCTAGTCCATTGAATCATTGGCTGTTAAATTGCCATTGCCAGTGACTCAATGGCCATCGCAAAAAGGAGGGGAAGGAGGGGTGTTATGGGGAACCACTGCAGGGATCTTCTCTATAATATGTTAGAAAATATGTTGTTACCCGAGATTCTAGTCCTCAACCTAGTGTAGGGTGCCATAACCATCTTCATCACTCTCTTCGAAAAGGTCCAACTCACCCCGTTAAAAGCCTTTTTGGCATCCAGGGCTAACAACACAAACAGTATGGTACCTTGTGTGTATGTATATATGTAAGTATGTAGTAATTGTAAAGCACAACCCTAGCCAAAAGGTAGCGGAGCACTGTTCAGGTCAAAGATAAGCGTAAAGTCAATGACTGATGTGAGAGGTAGCTGATTTGTAGACTGTTAATGCATTGTGATGTAGAGTCTTTAAAGAGGTGAGTATTTATTTCTTACATTGGAGCAGCGTTGGGGTGATCCTGATGGGTACAGGGATGTTATTCCAGATCCTGGGTGCAAAGATGGAAAAACTCTGCTACCTTATGTTTTTTCCTTTTTCACGCTTCTTAGTCTGCAGTCTGATGGTGTTGTGGCTATGAATTTGCTGAGAACCTGCTGAGAACCACCACCAGAGATGGTAAGCTTGTATGCAAGGTAAAGGAGTGGAGATGTTGGTTGTGACGACTTTGTAAATGGTGCTGCTGGTTTTGAAGATGGCACATAGAAGAGAAGTCAAAGGTGTTCCATCAGGATGGGGGTGATGTGATCATATACCTTCAGGCCCTGGATGAGACATGCTGCAGTGTGTAGGATGTCCTTAATGAGTGCGAGTGTGGAGTCTGGGTAGGTGGACACGGAGCCAGGGCATAACCACATTCCAGATGTGAGCATGTGAGGGTTTGTACAGCAGCTCAGTCACTTTTTGAAAGAAATGGTTTCACTTTCATTAGAAGAGAGAGTCAGTACCAGGCCATGCTTGTTTTGGCAATGTATTCCTTGAGGGTGAGGTTGGAGTCCAGAGAAAATCCAAGTGACCTGACATTTAATGAAAGTCGGGATTCAAAGTCTTCGGGTTCATATTATTGAGCCAGGTTTGTTCTGATTCCTGTTCTTGATAAATAACAGGAATCCTGCCTTGTTGGGACGAGCTCGGGTAGGCACTAGACATCCAGGTTTGGACGATGGGCAGGCAGTGTTTGATGCATTAGATACCTGAAGCAGAGTAGACTTTTCTTGTTGGCAAACTGGGCTTTCTTTCTAATGCTATTAAATGTCTTTCTTTCTGTGATAAAGCCAAATTGGTCCTTGTGAATGATGTCCAGTGGGACAAAGGCAAGTCCTGCAGTCAGTATTTTCATGTATAGATTATATTATTTGTACAAGTAGTTTTAATAGCTGCCCGTGGGTGAGTGACATTGTTCCATTCACATTGGGCACTCACCAGTAAACCATTTTCTTTCATATGGAATGAAGTAAAGGCTCACACACACACTCTTCAAATCTCTCCACAAAGGCCCTTGCTCTACAGATTTGTATCCCTTCCATTGGGGTAAGGAAGAGCCAATTATAAATTAAATACTGCACCTATGTCATGCGACAGAGTACCACTTAATGCAAGTGTGTGTATGGGCAATACAGTTCATTGGATATTACATTGGTTACTCGGGATTTCAATAATAAAGTTAATAAATATTTTATAAAGACATCCAGTTGCTGTCATTTTGTTGTTTTGGCAGTTTCTTTACAACCTATGAAAATGCATCACTTCTAAGAGCTCGCCCACTGTTTAGCACTGTGTTGCTCTCAAGGTAGGTGGAGGCCATATACATACCACATACAGTCATGCATGTATACTTTACAGAATCGGGCCCTACTACCAAAATGTTTGTTCTAATCCGAAACAGCCTTGCCTTTTTTTTTTTTCTTGTATCGTTGTCTTCCGAATATCAAAGTAATCGATATATGGGAGCAACAAAGAAGGTCCTCGTCAACAGATTATTGTTCGGTTCACATCATCTCGCCCCATCACAGAGTACTCGTGTGTACATATAGAAGCCGCCCTCAAACCCCACAACACAGCTAGAGAAAGTTCAGCATTCTCTCGCCTGTCTCATTGTGCCATGATGTCACTGGAAGCTGTGGGCTGGCATTCTCAAGGCATAGAAACTTTTAATTTAATAGTTTTGTATAATGCATGCTCCCACCTGCATTAGTCATGCAGAGCTCTTAAAGAAAGCGCGCTGCTGAGAAACCTTTACGGGTTCCATTTAGCAGTGAGTGTTCCTTGAGGAAGCTGCATGGTTTCGCTAGGCTATTGTTTCCGAACTAAAGCTATATGAAAATGAATATTTGGATTATTTTTTCTATAAGTGATAGCACTGTAGAGTCATGTGGACTGTTCTTTTACTTCGGTTATGGTTATTTGTTCAGATTTAGAGACTGACGAGCACATTGCACCACGTTTGTCAAAAAAAGCGTTTTTCAAGATGGCTCAGTGAGTGATCAACTTGCTGCTGAAATCTGATGTGATATTATTGTTGTGGATAATAATATATACAATTATAAATGGATAACGGCGAATAACGAGGAAGTTTTTCACAGAGAAGCTTTCCACTACATCCAATAGACAGCAAGAGCAAAGCTCTTGTTGCCTTTGATTCCACTCAAAACCCTAAGGTGAAAAATATCTCCGTTATTCCCTTTTTATCCATCTATAGTTTTATGTTCTCTGTTGTTACCACCAAAACCATCTGCGTGTACACAAAGGGAGTGACGAGGAACAAAACCAGGTCACGTCCTTCTCACTTATAAAATAATCACACTACAAGTAGCCAGGTCAAAGAACTTTAGTCTTGGGTGAAATCTACCTGGATCAAAAAATGAGTTTTGGACATATCGCCTCACACACAACTCATGGTGGCATGCTTCATCATAGACCATATTCCACACCATGGTAGGTGAATACCATTGTGGCGGACTCAGCCATTGCTGGTAGTTCTTAGATAAATGGGTATTGGATAATTGCAGAAATCCAATTTAGAATCAAAATATGTTGAGATATACCCAGTGGCTCCACCTTTATTATGGGTATCTCAGATATGATTATAAAAAAAAAAAAAAAGTTATGGATATCGGGTGAGATATGATGCCTCATCCATCCATGCAGCTACGCCAACATGTTTAGGCAGTTCAAAAAGCCCGATCAGGTCTCTGGCCTACGTCAGGGCCACTAAAATCCCTGCCTAATTACACATGTATTTCATGCAGTCAAATGAGGCCTAATGTTCTCACCTTTAACCGATCTATTCTATAGGAGATAAACCCTAAACTCACGGCGGTCTGAACTAATCCTGGTCGGCGACCAGCAGACAGAAAATAACATAGGTGTGCACGCCAGTACATCTCCTTGACGAATGTGTGACTACAGGGGAGTGCCACTCTGTTCTGATCTAAATGAGGTGGGCGGAATGACTGGTCAGCCTCGGACGGTACTTACTCCGCAGGGCTGTCAGAGAAATTTGGCCACGGCATAGACAGAGTAGTCTTCACTGTCGCCAAATGTAAGGTTCACCCACAAATAAAGCTGGCGGGTGGACCCCTATGTTGGCGGGGAGGGAACTCCGTCGCCTTTGTAATGGGGTTCCCTCCCCGCCAAGCTACAAATAGGACCCCAAATTGTTTCATTGCACCCATCTGCTGCTGTGACAAGCCTTAAGATTAAATCAACATCTAATGTTTGGTGTACAGTTAAAATAATTATCTCCATTCCACTCGCCAAACATGCCCGGTAATATTACATGGTACTTATTTTAATGAATATTTTACTAAACAATATTTAGTTGCTGCTCTCGCTGAGCCAGCTTGAAATTGGATTAGAAGTACAATGTAGAAAATGTCAAATTCATATGCTTTGGTACACCAACCGAATTAAAATTCATTTATTTGAATATCTTTCCACAGGCTTTGTATGACAACTACAGATATTTTGAAATTTTTTCTACCAGCTTGAAGTATTCTTCTTTCGGTTAATGCTTAAGAGTTGGAACGTGCCTATCTCTTGCTAGCTCTCAGAATATGGATGCAACTGTGTTAATATGACATGTTTTTAATCAATCTGGGATATGTTTTGTATTTACATAATTGCTGCAGTTCTGTCAACATTCTCAAATAAGTCTCATCCTCAAAGCTCAATTATTTGGGATCTTTCTCTCAGTGCCTATCAGAGGCATGTTTCCCTTCTCACTGTTCTTTTCAAAGCCATGTGTTATTAAAAATAGATTAACAATATACATTTTTTTCTATAATAAAAAAAAGTATACATTCAGTTGATTGGTTTTATAAGTATAGACACCCTTATGTATATTTTACTAATCTACTTCAAAGGTTCCAAGATCTTTTTTTTTTTTATCAGAAAAACGCCTTTGGAAAGACCACTTTCTGCTGTTTGACTGCTCTTCATGCCTCTGAATCTGAAGACTACGCGTCACAAAAATAAATAATGCCATAGTAAGAAAAATGCTTACAAAAGGTTTAAACTAAGACTGGTGAATCACAAATCGTGGGTAGCAAAACCTGGAAATCTACTCTGTAGGATTAGTCTAATAGTTGTAGTAAATTGTTGACTTTCTCAGGATTGACAAAAATGAATTAACAGGCTTAGATTTCAGGGAGTATTTCAGTGCACCAAATGTATCCATACATCATTGCTTCTTAGTGGAAACTTCTATGTGATAGGTAATCAGCATAACTACCTTTTTCTATTTGTTTGGTTTGTCCAGCAGCTGCCATTTGCTGCCGGGCTGCCCTCGTTTTACAAAGCACTTTTGCACATGTTTAAATTAATTTGTTGTCATTTACCATGTCCATAATCTAAAAACAGTGAAATAAAAAAAAATAGAGGCCTCGTCATGCTGTTGGGGGTCGCAATCACTAAATGCATCAATACTTCATTGTACACTTTTTTCTTTTTTCCTCAATGCTTTGAGGTATCACCTAGAAGCATTGGCAAAGTCAGTACTTAAAACCGTTTGAGAACTACTGGCTTTGTCGGTAAGAAGCTACCTACAAATAGTCAGTGATTACTAACAAAGCTACAATTTTGTGGGTGTTGATTAGAGTATTCAACAACCCCCTCGCCCAACCTCAGAACTCCTTCACACCGGCCCCTAAACCTGTGAATGAGGTCATTTCACCATGCTACAGAATTTAGGCATATTTAAGCCCCCTGTGCAAAAATAAAAATTCACCATACCGGATTCTGATCCTGCAAACAAAATGGGAAAATTTGAACTGAAGACGTTTTATTTTTTATGAACCACTGTCAAGTACAACTTCTGTGACGTACTAAATCCAGCACCGTTCAGGGGGGCACTTAATGGGACGAATCTCTAATTCATGACAAGAAGTTAAACGAGTGATATATATTCTGAATGATATTATTGCTAATGTTCTGTACTTTTTCAAAAATGCCAATAAAAATGATAGTACAACTTCTGTGACAGGCTCTTTATTTTTAACTAGCAGCTGCCTCTTCTGCTGTTGATTCTCTAGCTTTGATGGTTAGATCATCCAGTCTACCTTCATTTATTTTCTCACTGACTTGAACATTCACTGCTGAGAAATGTGGTGTGATCTAAAGGTCAAGAGTTTAAATCCCTGCAAGACCAAGTCCCAGAACCAGACCCAGCCTTCCATTCTTCCGAGGTAGCTAAACTTGGTACTCCAGGCTGAGCAATAGTACCTCTTGTTATTTACAACTCTGAGGAATGGAAGACGTGATGCATGAATCGTTCAGCACATCATGCCTATTTTTAAAATCGAAAATGATGCTGCCTGCGTATCCCAAAGGACTTAACCTAATAGTATTATTGTACACTGGTGGTTTGAAATGAAATCCGTACACAAGAAATGTTAGGTTTTTGATATCACATTGTATTCTTAAAATTGTACCATGGGAATCTTGTGAAAAAATATTTCATTCCAATTTAGTATTTAAATTATTTAGATAGAAAGATTTTCTGTGGGTTTGATTATACTGCGTAGCAGGCACTTCTACAGAGTTCTACTGTCTTTTTTTTTTTTTTTATTTTTTTTTTTACGAAAGTAAAATATTCTTCAGGTTTTCATCATCTTTGAGGTATTTTAAACCCATTATAAATTTATACACCGTGG
This sequence comes from Calotriton arnoldi, assembly GCA_963921515.1. Classification (NCBI taxonomy): domain Eukaryota; kingdom Metazoa; phylum Chordata; class Amphibia; order Caudata; family Salamandridae; genus Calotriton; species Calotriton arnoldi. Next base: position 19,066 of record CAWUFW010015084.1, on the reverse strand, counting down.
AACTCTCCCGGCAATTTCTACTATGTGTTCAATTTTCTGTTTTAACTTTAAATTATCTGCTGCAGTAGCAGGCTCGTCTGACAAGTCTTGAAAGGCAGCGCTCACACGAATAATCCCTTTATTTTGTAATGTATAGGCGCTTTATTTATAGCGCTGACGTCTGCCTCCGCTGGGTCTATGAGTGCTTTCAAGATTGGTGTGCACATGCTGAGACAATCCGGGCCAACCCTGAGAAGGAGCGCGCGGTGTAGGAGCCTCCTAGAGCTGGGCAATCGGAAAAGCTTTGGAGTCATTTCAGGAAAGAGGTCTGTCCAATCCAGAGTCAGTTAAAAACTGCTGTCATACCAACGATCTGCAGGTCACAGGTTCGAATCCTAGCAACAAGGCCTGACTCCGCCTTCCTCTTGCCCCAGGGCATAACACTGAGGACCATTAATCTGGGCAAAAGGAATAACTTTTACCTTCTGCTGTTCAAATGACCAGTGTCCGTATGCATTATGATGTGCTGCGCTGGCTCAGTGGCGTAACACAGGCCCCTGCAGTACTCTGGCCGCAGAGCTCATGATTGAGCCTGGAGGGGGCCTTGCAGGGGGCCCCCCACATGTTCCGTTACGCCAGTGAGCTGGCTTTGCACAGAGCCACGCGCTTGTGTGCCTGCGGTGTGCAAAGTGAATGAATTCATTTAACCCAATTTTCCATGAGCCAGCACAGCCCATCATGATATGGTCCATGAAGTGAAGCCCTGAATAAAAAAAAAAAAAAAGTTTTTATTATATTTTAGCATCTTGTGGCAGCCTTGAAGATAGTTGTGTTCCCTTTCTTCTTGTGTCTTTAATGAGAAATGACAAAACATGTCGACATTCTATTTTTTGGGGTTTGGATGGGTGGTGATAATTTCTGAGGGGGGGGCCTTTTTGCTGTAGGAAGCTTGTGATCGATCCGTGTCATTTTAACTGTGTTTGGAAGGTTAGGTCCGCTTTTTTTGTGGAGGGGAGTTACAGTATTTCCAATAGTGTGGTTTGTTGCACAGTCCAGTAGAAGTACATTATTCTGGTCAATTTCTGATAAAGTTGGTTGGTTAAAGCCGAGTGTGTGCCTCAAGATGCATTCCTGGGTCCTCACTCGTTCTCCCTCTTACTGCTTCTACTCAGAGGCAGAGACCAGTGTGCTTCTAATCGTCTGTTCGCCTAGAATCCAGAGTCCAGAATCCACGTTTTTGTGCAGGTCGCACCAGCGCGGAGTGGAGTAGGAGGACGCCGAAACTGCCACGGCTCTGATCCCAGCTCCCCTCTCCCGAGCTGACTCTCCCGCCGGTACCAGTGAACCGGGGTCCCAACATAGAGCGGCTGGTCAAACGGTCCTACCAGAGTGCAGAGTGCTCACATTGAGTCAGCCTAGGGACCGTCATTGAGTGCTGCCTCTCCCTGCGCCCTCCTCGAGTAAAACTTAGTAAAATGGGACCCAAGAGAAAGGACAGACAACACACGATCTCAGAAGACCCCACCAACAGGCACCCGCCCATTAAAAGGATCACCAGGAGCAAATCACTTACGGAAAGCCTAAATGAACTGTCTCAAAATGCAGAATCAATGGGGTCGATTAGATACTTTTTCAGGACAAAGGGCGCTGCCAACATCGGCAAGGGCAGGCAGGAGCAGGCAACGGAGAATACACCACAGAAAGGGGGCGACATGAGCATTACGCAAGAAAACAGCACTAATCAGCCGCTAATTTACACCGCCGTATCCAGCGGAGGCACACCTCCTCACCTGGAATTCAGTAACAAACAGGAAATGGCCAATCCAAATTGCAAACAACTCAAAAGTACACTATTAAACGGATTACCCAGCGCACAAAACTCTTTTATACTCACAGATAAAGTTAACGCCACCAATGTCTCGGACCTCGCAATTGCTCCAAGTGGAGCCGCTGACATTGCAGTGTCAAGGGTGCAAATCCATTGGTCAAAAGATCACGATCACAGCGCAGCCAGTAAGCTCACGGATAGCATAGTACCAGCCCCATCCCCCACAAGCAGCCGACAGCAACCAATTGTTCAACACTCAGACTCTCCAGCGGCAGGGGAGCTTACATCTTCGTTTCTTCAAAATTTAGGCGATAAAATCGAGAGAACACTAGAACTGACCCCAAACCTGCTGGGGTGGGGACAAACAGGATCTCCACGGGCCACCAATGCAAAAGTAGATCATTGCACCTTTCACGACAGCCCAGAAGCAGACTTCCGGAGAACACTGATGTCGGAATCAAATAGTGACACCAACAAAGCTCTAGTGTGACAGTCAACTAAAATGGAAGTTCAAATTGATCTTCTGCAATCGATTGCTGGCCGCTTAGTCAACATAAGCTCCAGAGTGGAAGAGCTGGAAAATAGGATCGACCAGTACTTGCTATCCAACCGAGGTGAATGCTCCTGTTCCTGCTCAACACTCATTGAAAAATGGGCGCTACTTCCCGAGATCCTAGCCGATATAGTAAAGACAGTCCAAGGAAGCCGGGAAATATGGCTCCCGAGCAACACAGACGGCAGGATCACAAGAAGCGGCCACCTTTCGGCAGCGAGACAAATGGAAGTAATCGATCTCGGCTTAATGTTACCAGCAGGACTGGATCAAAATGGAGCACAAAGAAGCGAGGCCTATGCTCATAATGCCAAATTGGCACAAGGAACACAAAGCCCAAAATGCAGGGCAACAGAGTGCAATGAAGTCCCGGACGCCATAGAAACTGACTTAAAAGAACCTACTCCCTGTAAAATTGGTGTGCCAGAACGCCCGTTGTCAAGAAGAGAAAAAAAGAAGATCAAGAAACAACAGAAAAAAACCCAAGTTAAGAGGAAGGCAACTGCAGCTAAGGAAGACTGATGGCAGACCGTTACAAAAGGACCCCAAAGCTGGTCAGTTTTATCCAATTTTCATAAATAAAAACTGGGGCAAAACGGCCTTTGACACGGTCCCGTCCCCAGTAGTACAGCAAAAACAGCTAATCACAACAAGTAATCCACCTGCGACCGGTCTAAAGCCGCAAACAAGAACAGGATACTCTTCAGGGAGCCAAACGACAGAGGACACAAGCCATGCACTAGCGGAAAAAACCACACTGCAATTAAGGTCAATGGCACCGCCGCTGGCGGAGGATTTAAAACCACTACAGCAAAGCTCCGGGCATCAGCTTGGCATTAGGTACACTTATGGCCAGAGCTTGAATTCCAAAGCAGGATCAGCCATAAGCAAACAAGGAAGTCCAACCATCGGATTAACCCAGGCGGCACAAGATCCAGGAAGGAACAAAACGAGCTATTCGTCAGGAACAGTAACCACCATCTACGAGGTAGTCCTCACCCCGAGATTCTATAGCACGGGTCAGCATGACATTTTGAATAGGTGTAACATTCTCCGCCTTTTCAAACACCTTGCGGTCCTAGACCAGCTACAAACAGGTGACATAGAATGGGTGAGATTCTTGAGTATGAAGGGGGACACACGGCAATTCAACAGTACTGGGCTTGAAGAAAAAGGAAACCGTACAAGCCATCTTGAATAATTCTACACAATTTGCCGAGTGGGGCATCGATGCTCAGAATCTACCCAATCCAAAATACCCATACATCTTAGCACCAGACAAGGGGGACATGGGCCCTTGGTCAGTCCTGCAGGGGACAAATAGCTTAGGACTCCCGAGAACAGAAGGAAGAGATATAAGGACTACACAGGAATCACGATCGCATGCCAAAACAATCAAAGGGTAATTAGTGCCATCCCCTCACTCTCGGATCAATCCGGAACGTTGGGAAGCACACAGAAGCATTCCTAACAGCAGCAAGACCAGGTCTGGTAGGTGCGAGGCCAAGGGAGGACCTTTTCTTAAAAATAACCTAACATTAATCTCATGGAACATAGCCGGGAGTAGCAAGATCGGCGAGAACAAAAACCTGAGGCGATTCCTGGAAACAGGAGACATACTCTGCCTTCAAGAGACCTGGGCATTAACTAGCACACCATTGGCAGGGTTTTACGAACATTTTGTTCCAGCAATAAAAAAGAACCTTTTTGGTCGCCCGTCTGGCGGACTATCAGTTTACATAAAACACGCAAGCCCCCTCGTAGTGACAGGAATAAACTTAAATTCATCTGGGCTGCAAGCCTTACAAATCAAAGGCTTGAAACACACTCTACAGCCAATGCGCCTCCTAATAATAAACCTCTACGTCAATCCAGCACAAACCATCATGAAAGATCAGTTGGAGGCATTGACATGGGAAATAGACAACCTTTTAAATAAATATAAAACTCATCAGGTAATTCTAGCTGGGGACTTTAACCTGAAGGACCTCGACAATGCCGCACCACCATATCGAGGGTCGGGAAGGGCCGCACCCTTTCACGACTTACTCGACAATCATAAGCTATCTTCAACTTACGCTGTGAAAGCAATACACTCGAATGGTGGGCAACTACAGCCGACCTTCCGGGACATCTCGAGAATCGACTATTATGGTCAGTGAAGCAATGGCGGCCAGTTTGGAAGATTTTACAGTCGAGGATAGGTCGGAAAGCGATCACAGGCCATTAATAGCAGTGTTCATGCTGAAAGTTCCATCAGCCTTCAAGTACCAAGCTATCGGAGAGTCCAGAGGGGATGAAAATCATAGCCTCTTAAGGAGAATTAGATGGACAGATAAGACGGGAGTGAAGCTTCAAAACTGGCTGGACCTAAAACAGGAGGAGATCCTAGCAATGTCGCATTCACCAATAAAAAACTGGGAGACCATAGTTGAGGAAATACAAATGAGCTTGGGCGATCCCCAGCCACAATGCTCAAGCTCCAAAAAGAAATCAACAGCTGAAAGCATTCGCCCAACCAAGGACATACGCGACACCAAACGCCTCTTGCGTAAGGCACTTGCAATAAAGAAAAGAGGGGGCAGACAAATAGATGGGAAACCGATTGCTTCATTGAGGGCAGCCCTAAGAAAGAAATGGTGGGAACACAAAAAAGCTCACATAGAGAGGGAATGGATTAAAGTTTTCTCCCTGCTTAAACAGAAAAACTTGGCAGGATTATGGAGACACATAAACCGGCTAAGTAGCAGAGGAGTTCAAAAAGAAAACGGTGTGGCAGAGCAAGACTGGCTGGCCCACGTAAAGCAGCTTTATTCAATCGCCCACGTAAACATATGCAATACAGAAGATCCCAACCGCAGGGTGGACCATCCTCACCAATCAAGGGCAAAGATCGAAGAAACGACCCTTAGCCCCCGAAACCTACCTGAGGGTCAGCGAGTCCAGGCAGAGATGCGATGCACACCGCCAGCTCAGATAAACCCTCAAATGGTCATCAAGATACTCAAGAACATGAAGAATGACGGGGCCCCTGGGCCAAATGGGATACCTGCCACGGTTTTTAAAAAGGCCCTCCATTTCTGGGCAACCGTCCTCACTCCTCTGTACAACCACTCCTTAATGACAGCAAAAACCCCTGATTCCTGGAGGGGCTCCATACTAGTCCCAATTTAAAAAAAAAAGGGGATCGTTTAAAGCCATCAAACTATAGGCTTATCGCTCTACTCGACCTTGAAGCCAAGGCCTATGCTCGCCTCATATTGAAGGACCTGGAGACATGGGCTGAAGGAAAAAGTATCATCCCCTGCCATCAGACCGGCTTTAGACCAGTCATCGACAATGGACAACATTCTGGCGTTAGCGCACCTAGCAACAGAAGCAGTAAAAAAGAAAAACCCTCCACTCTTTTGCTGCTTCATCGACTACAGCACAGCCTTCGATAAAGTGCTACGAAATAGGTTATGGCAGAAATTAGAAAATTGGGGCATCCCGCCAAACCTATTGAAGGCAATTAGATCACTATACGAAGGCACCTGGGTACGGGTTAAAACCAGCGCCAGCACAGTGTCCCCAAAAATAACAACGAACAACGGTCTGAAACAAGGATGTGTGTTGGCGCCGATCCTCTTTAGCCTGTATACGGCGGACTTGGGGGACGCTCTGAAAGGTGCCAGCCTAGTAGCACCGAGATTAGGCAGCATGAGGCTGCCGGTGCTACAATATGCCGATGACACTGCCTTAATGGACCACACGAGGGTGGGCTTACAGAGAGGCCTAAATGCACTGAATCAATTTAACAAAGATAACAATCTTATAGTTAACCAAGGGAAAACTAAGGTCGTCATTTTTGGGAGCTACCACCTGAAAAAGAAAGCACAGTGGCTAATGGGAGACTTACAAATCAGTACAGTGGCAGAGTACAATTACCTAGGGGTTTGGCTTACGGAACGGGCCAAGGCAAACGTCCACCTGAAGCAGCAGTTTTCCAAGGCCAACAAGGTGACATTCCTGTTAAAGCAACTGAGCTTACACTTGATAAGCCCCACTGCAGGACCAATATTAACTGCCTTAAAAGCAAAACTGCTGCCAGCCATTAGTTATGGCCACCAGGCTTTTCCGGGGTCGCAGGACGTCCTCCTCATCGCAACCCAAGCTAAAGCATATAAATCCGTCTTTTCTATCCCAAGGTCGGCAAGGAAGTCGAGGCTAAGATTGGAGCTAGGCCTGGTAAGGCCAGACTTGATGTGCCAAGGGGAGATCATAAAACTATACTTAAGGATTATAAGGGCCCCAACAAACTCCTTAAGACCCCAACTGAGAGTCATCTTTGAGGGGCCAAGATCGGTATGGCACACCAGCCTTGGCAAAGCATTTAAGACTTTAAAGATCGAGGAAAAGAGTATACCACTGCCTGAAATCCCACTAAATGCCTGGAAAAAGGCCATAAACAGACAAGTCCGCAAAACCTCATTTGACCTGGATCTTAAATCTCTTCGCTATAGCCCCCACTTGGTCTCGCTGAACGGCTCCTATATGGTAGGCAAGGCACAATCCTACCTAAACGAAGCCCTGACACCACAAGCCAGAACCAAAATCCTCTCCATGAGACTATGCACTTTAGGAATCACCGATTTTAACCCCGCATGGGCTCGCAAGGGGGAAATCACAAGCTGCAGACTGTGTCCCTACACGAGGGAATCCTGGCTTCACCTTTTATGCTGCTGCCCCGCCCTCAGGAACGAACGTCGACGACTTCTTCGCCCAGTCTGTATCACCAAGGGAATCAAGATATGCCGCGAAGTATCAGCCTTGTGCTTTTCTAGAACAACCACGATGACCTTGGCGAGACTGGGGAAATTCGTTCATTTGATTAGAATGGCCTTAAAGGCAGTAAATGAACACAATCAAACCAGGGCTACCAGCGAGGCAAAATAAGGGGGTAATGCAGACTACCCTTAAATGAGGGTAGAGCCCCGATCCTATTCGCTCGTCCCACAGAGACCGCATAACATCTACGGCTCTAAATGGAAGGGCCAAGGAGAACGACCTATAGACTGCCGAAGCAGAAAACCGCTAAGGCCTACGCAGCTGTCTAAGAAACTCTGTGCAAGGACTCGTGATAAAGACTCGGTGCTGGTAGCCCGAGTGGTTGCAGTGGAGAGGGGATATATTTGAAGGAAAAAAAAAAAACGTTTTAATTGGCAGCCTCTACATTTTTAATGTGATCATTCCTTCATTCGCTCGTTTTTTATGCTTTTCTTACTGTAATGATTTTAATTAATTGTACAGTTAATAAATACTTATGACTTACTGCTTCTTTTGGTGATGTTATATCTTCTCTAAACTGTACTCATCATTTCACCATGACATGCAAATATTCTTCTTTGCAACATTCACACACCAGTTTCAGTCCAAAATTTCCAACTTTCTCATGACTGTCAGGCACTGGATTGCTCATTGTTCTGTCATACCAAACGCTCCAAAATAAGTTTCTGACTTCCATGCCTTCTCTGTACCTCGCACTGACCTGAATCCTCTCATATTTCCTTCTTACCACCATAGCACCCGCCCCAACTACCACATAATTACTTTTATTCAACTCCAGCGTGGGCCTGCTATCATTCCTCACTTCACTAAAAAGCTGCCAATTTCCAGACGGTCAGCATAGGAAAACTCCACCAATATCTTACATTGAAGATGCATGGACCCTAATCGATGCAAATATTATCAGAAAACTGGAATATTGAAATAGCATACCCTAATATACATGCGCTTTGTACAGCAAAATCAAGGGCATAGCTTCAGGGGGGTGTTTGGGGTGTGACACCCCCCCAAATAAATGCATTCTTGGCCTTAGAGTTGGGCCTGCGGGCCCTTAGTCGGGTCTCCTATGCCTTTGTTGGTTTTTCTCTTTGTCCCCATTTGACTAAAAGCTTTTAACTTTTTAAAAAAAAAATTTTTTTTATCAGGAACCTAGACACAGGCCCATCTAATACAACTCCGTATTGAACCTGTTCCTGGTGGAATCAGTATCCCAAGCCTTGGTCATCTCAACCCTTCACCCTTCGGCATATTGTTTTTTAGTTGGGAAATTTGCGATTCACACCCTCCGAATCTCACTGACTAAGCTTCGCCCCTTAGCAAAATTATACATTTTCAGACATGGACACTGCTTAACCTCCCTTGAGGAGCTCAGACCGCATCATACAGACCGCATGCTAGGTGGTTATAAGCCAAGCACAGGGCACATTATACGTTTCTTACTCTTGACCACTACGCCATTGATACAACTCCTATCTCTGCCCCATCTCAGCTGACCACCAAACAACCAGTGTTTTCTCACTGTGCAGACACCCCCATTTGTACCAGTGATATACGCAACGCTCCTATGACTGACCCAAAGACTTAGTTGGATGGATGTATCTTGAGTAGATATTTTGCGAATGCTGCTATGACTCGTTGTATGTGAAAGTAGCATTAAATGGCTGTAGCTGTAATGTTGATACCAATAATGGCCTCATCATGCATACTTATATTATCAATCCATCTGTTGTTTCACCTGCCTATAATCAACCTTCTGTACTGATCTGATAACCATGTACACCACTTCTTTAGAAGGATTAACTCTCAATAAACAAATACAATACATGTATGCATACCTGCATGTGTGTATTGGTGGAATGAGACAGCAAAGTTCTCGAATATGTTACCTGTGGGTTTAGTATAATTGTTGAACCTAATGTCTGACACTATGGGAAGGAATACGAGTCGGGGAGAGTGTTATCTGCATGAAGAATACCACCCCACCCAATTTTGAGTTGATCAGTTCTGAACTTGCACCACATATTTCGCTTAAAAACTCTGCCTCCAAAAACCAGCCAGGAATCAGGACGAAATATGCGAGAAACGGCCCGGAAATTCCGTGACCAGGGGGGCAGGTATACTGATGAGCAAGAGTAATTCCTTGAACCTCATGCACCACGTAGCCTAGAATGAGGCTCTTTGTAAGCAGTAACCAGATGAGTCCTTGTAACTGTGACATTATATTTCCAATCAGGGATTGTCATTATGGTCTAGTTTGACAGCGCAGCGGTCACCAGACAATTATGTGAGCATTACTAGAGAAGGGCTTTTGCTCCGCCCATATGGTGGGAGCCAGGAGCACATGTTTTGATTGGGCAGACTTTGTGTTCGTCTGCAAAAAGTGCTTGCCCTCCACACAGCTGTGATCATTTTGTTTATCCAGTATACTGAGCTTAAACTTTCAGAGACACACACATGACATTGTAATGCTATTAAAGTGTCTTAAATAACAAGATCATTTATGTTGTTTTTCTCTGGCAGGAGCACAGATGGGGAGGAGGGCACTCATTAACCTACATGGATATTTTGGTCTGGGTTGGCATTGCATCTGCCACCTGACCTTTTAACCTACACTAACATTATTCTACAGTTCTTTGCTTCCATAAAAATACATATTCATTCCAATGCTACCTACTTGTAATTCTTTACATTGCCATACAGCAGTCTTTTAAATCCAGACCTATTGGCATTGCCAATGCTTGTGTAACAAGTCCATCCAGGTAGGTCGTCAAGTGTTGGTCCATTTCTGCTGAACCAACTGGAGTAATGCACTAGATGAGTAATATGTGTAAAAGAAAAGTCCAGATCTAGAAGAGTAGTGTCCTGCTGACATGAAGCCTTTTTGACCACTCTATAAATGGAACACGCAGCCAGATAGAGAAGAGACCCTTTTTGTTTCAAATAATTAATGCAACACAAAAACATAATATGGCACTGCGAGCTCAGCCACCGCTTCCTTCCCTGTTCAGACACTGTAGACGTATTTTTATTTATAAATGCCACAGACCGAACCCATCAGTTGGCTTCCTGGAGTGTCACAATTCAAAGAACGATGAAAAAAGCAATTACTTTTTAATTACCGAAAGAAATCTCCATTATTTTACCAGCCGTCGTGACAGAAAATCCCTGTGGTGCTTTTGTGTCATACATGACAGATGGTTTTGAAGCACAGTGTACCATAGGCGCTGCCTCCTGGCGTTTGCTAGAGGCAGTGAAAACGCCACATATTTCAAAGGTTGCCTGTGTGTTTAGTTCTAATTTAGGTAAACAGTTGTTTGCAAGTGTAGCACTGGGAGCACTGAGCTAATATTTTCAGATGCATTCAGCAAAAAGCACATGTGAGTTTGTGGCAAAAGGCGCACCTGGGTGTACAGCAAAAGGCGCACCTGGGTGTACAGCAAAAGGCGCACCTGGGTGTACAGCAAAAGGCGCACCTGGGTGTACAGCAAAAGGCGCACCTTGGTGTACAGCAAAAGGCGCACCTTGGTGTACGGCAAAAGGCGCACCTGGGTGTACAGCAAAAGGCGCACCTGGTTGTATGGCAAACGACACACCTGAGTATACAGCAAAAGGCGCACCTCGGTTTATTGCAAACGACACACCTGAGTATACAGCAAAAGGCGCACCCGGACGCACAGCAAAATGCGCACCTGGACGTACAGCAAAAGGCGCACTAGGGTGTACAGCAAAAGGCACCCCTGAGTGTACGGCAAAAGGTGCACCTGGGTGTACGGCAAAAGGTGCACCTGGGTGTACGCAAAAGGCGCACCTGGGTGTACGGCAAAAGGTGCACCTGGGTGTACGGCAAAAGGTGCACCTGGGTGTACGCAAAAGGCGCACCTGGGTGTATGGCAAAAGGCGCACTTAAGGGTACGGCAAAAGGAGTACCTGGGTGAACTGCAAAAGACACACCTGAGTGTACGGCAAAAGGCACACCTCGGTGTACAACAAAAGGTTAACCTGGGTGTACAGTAAAAGGCGTTCATGGGTGTACAGCAAAAGGTGCCCCTGAGTGTACATCAAAAAGGCACACCTGGGTGTACAGCAAAAGGCATTCATGGGTGTACAGTAAAAGGTATTCAAGGGTGTGCTGCAAAAGGCGCCCCTGGGTGTAGAGCAAAAAGGCACACCTGGGGGTACAACAAAAGGCTAACCTGGGTGTACAGCAAAAGGCGTTCATGGGTGTACAGTAAAAGGCGCCCCTGGGTGTACACCAAAAGGCACACCTGGGTATACAGCAAAAGGCACACATGGGTATACAGCAGAATGCAACCCTGGGTGTACAGCAAAATGCACCCCTGGGTGTACAGCAAAATGCACCCCTGGGTGTACAGCAAAAGGCACACCTAGGTGTACAGCAAAAGGCACACCTAGGTGTACAGCAAAATGCCACCTGGGGATACAGCAAAATGCCACCTGGGGATACAGCAAAACGCTTCTGGGTATATAGCAAAGGGCACACCTGGGTGTACAGCAAAAGGCACACCTGGGTGTACAGCAAAAGGCACACCTGGGTGTACAGCAAAAGGCACACCTGGGTGTACAGCAAAAGGCACACCTGGGTGTACAGCAAAAGGCACACCTAGGTGTACAGCAAAAGGTGCCTTAAGGGTGCACAGCAAAAGGCGCCCCTGGCTGCACAGCAAAAGGCACTCCTCAGTGGACCGCTAAAGACGCACGTCATGGACAGGAAAAGGTACCCCTGGGTGTACAGCGACAGGCACACCTAGGTGTACTGCAAAATGCACCCCTGGGTGTACGGCAAAAGGCACCCCTAGATGTACAGCAAAAGGTGCCCCTGGGTGTACAGCAAAAGGCGTTCAAAGGTGTACTGCAAAAGGCACCCCTGTGGTACAGAAAAAGTCGTTCAAGGGTGTACTGCAAAAGATGCCCCTGGGGTTACAGCAAAAGGTGCACCTTGGTGTACGCTTTTTCTTATGGTTGTTTCAGGCTTGGTGTAAACATTTGAATCACTGCTACCCTACACATGTTCATGGCTCACACTGAAGACTAGCCCTCCGAAAAATGTTCTTTCCTCTGAGATTCTGAACATGAATTGATGTAAAGGTGATGGACAGATAAAACATTGGAGCAAAAGACTCCGCAACTACCCTCACCACCTGCATTTGTTTCACTCTGTATTTTGGGCTTCTACGAGAATGTAGCTCCTGTGTTTTGGTAAAACGATTTATAGTATTAAAATTAGGACTTGATTTAACTGACTGCATGGGTATTCAATATACAATACTGTATATGAGTTGTTAAATTAAAGGCCTGAGATGGTCTCAAATCCTTGCAGTGACCTTCCACTGAAGTGCACTGAATGTGGCAAGATATGGTAGAATAGGACTCTTGAAGGTGTAAAGGGCAGCGGTTTTGATTGGATCTGTGAAGTTCACTCTCCAAATGATCAACCCTGAAATTTAAACACAATCCATATTTGCAGTGATCTTTTTCTTAACTTCACTGGCTTTTTGGAGGTCAATTCTCTGTCACTATTCATTGTGCTTACTCTCTATAGTCACCTGAGATAGAGTTAATATTTCTCATTGGCCAGTTATAGAAGTGTGTTTGATATTTTATTGCATTCTAAATTAATTGGCGAAATGCTGTATCCGGAACGCCAGCTAAGATTTTTTAGTAGGAGCAGGGCCGGACTGGCTGTAGCGAGCATCAGGCATTTCCCTGGGAGGCTGGAAGGGTGGGGGCTGGTTTTACAGTGGTGGGGGCCGCTTTTGTTACTTGGGAGCGCTTTTGGAGCGGTGTTGCAATATCAGACCCAGTAACAAAAGCAGCAGTGCTTCACATCTGCACAACCCCCTCCCCTCGGGGCTGGTCCAACACAATTGCCAGGGCTGCTTTGGGTTCCCAGTCTGGCCCTGAGTAGGTGTATTTTACTCCCTGGGCTTGAACCGTCTTGTACCCTGATCCTTACATATGTTCAAAATCATTGCTTCCACTTCATCTTTCCTCCAGGGCACAGGGGGCTATGTTTTTCCAGAGTTTTATATAGCGCGAACTTGACCCGAAGGTATCCGAGCGCTTTACATGAGCACCAGTTGCGTTACAGACACACATTCATTTTTTTGTTAGGCACAGGGAGATGAAGTGATTTGCCCAGAATCACAGGATGTTGAGCGTCGTTGCCAAGACTTGAACTCGGTTCCCCAGATTCGAGGTCGACCGCCCTAGCCGTTAGACCACATCCTCTCCCCAACAAGATTCAACAAAGGTCAAAGTGGGCAGGATCTATTGTGGACAACTCACCCACCCAAGCGTTTTTAATGTTACCAAAACAGTTCCCATAATGTTTGTTAAAAACTACAACGGTTCCTGTACAGTTAATGCTGCCCTTGAGTTGTCTCTGCCTGAAGGTGAAGGATTGGGGTGTCTCCTGCACCGTGAAGTGAGAGAATGGATAAAAAGTGCAAGACGAAACAAGCCCTAAGAATCCCATCCTTAAATTGTTTGGGGTTCTGGCAACAAAGAATGGCCCATCTCAAGGGTCGCTAGAATAGCCTTAAATTAAAAGCTTCTGCATCCAGTTATGGCCTAAAACAATTGTACCTGAGCTTACATCCCTCCTTGGCAAAACCACTGATTACCATTTTTAAGGCCTTGCATGGCACCAATTTAATGTATGGTCCAGCTGTGTTTAGGGAGAGGTTTGGCAAGTGGTTAGATAAAGCGCTTGCTCTGTGTTTCAGCACAGTATCCTCCCTCAGTCCTGTCCTCTGGTTCAGCTGGGCCTAGAGTTGTGTTTATTAAAACCAACATTGGCGCTGTAGGCAATGTGCATCCAATATGGCTTTTGATTGAGAGGTGCACATCTGGGTATCCTAAACTATTACAGCTGGAAGGACATATTGCCACATGAGTCTGGGTCTAATTATCTTCAGTAGGGAAATTTGATAAAAGCTTTACATAATCTATTAGGGCGCGGATTGCCAGTGGGTGTACTTTACTTTTAAATCTCCTTTGTCACAGATTTAATGCACTGATAATGGTGTAGGAAAGTTGGGAATTATGGGAATATATAATTCTTTGCAGCCACAATTTTATGCTAGTCAGGAACTGGCTAAAACTACTAGACACAAATGTCTACGGTTTTTGTATCTATCACTAGCAGAAATTCGCGTCAAGAAGGAAGGGGAGTTTTCAGTGACTATCTTTGGGATGACAGATGGATGTTTAGCTTTCTTAATCTATGTTTTATACCTCACATTTACATGAACATGTTTGTAAAGAATTATCCTACTGCTGTTAACCTGTCACACCTTGAAGTTAGAAATAGAAAGAACATAACTTCAGTGGTAATTATAATATCCAGACATAAGGCTATGAGTATAGACCTAAAGTTAACATCAACCTGCCTTCATGAGGGGGAGGTTTTTATTGCATCGACCCTTAAGTTATTCAGCTCCCCCATTATATTTCCTTAACTCTTATTTTCTCAAGTTCCCTGGTGTAACTTGCCTTTCCAAAGCTTTCTCTCCATGTTCGCTCTCTAGTTCTTTAAGTAGAACATACCACATTAAACCATTGACCTGGGCCCTGAATGTGTTATTGATGCAGCTAAACATTCCACACCAAAATAAATCCCCTAATGCGACCTCTATCGGTGTCGGTAGGAATGCCTATACTTGAGAAATTCTTTTTTTTTAAAGTTGAATAGCTTTATTAAGTCAAAAATACAGAAGTGTGCCACATACAGAAATTGCATAATACAAGCAAGAAGTATAAGTATTAAACCATGCAAAAGTGAGCTATTCTTATGCAAGAAATATCACAATCATGTCTAAAAAAGATAGATGTAGGTTATTTGATTTAGAAGAGGAAGGAAGAAGAGGGAGAGAAAGAGAAGAAGAAGAAAAAAGAAAGAAATGCCGACAGTGAAAAAAGGTATCTACGTATGTACATACAGTGCATAATAGATAGAATATTCACTATGAAATACCTAAAAAAACATTTGAGTTATCTAAGAAATTCGACGCTACATGATGCTCAATCCGCAAACATACCTAGTTAAGAGGGTTGTCATTTTGTCACTTCTTTCTTATTTGGAAGAACCTCAAACTCTTTGTCTACTTTGCAGCCAGTGTGTAGGTCATAATGTAGAGTGTCAGGTTGTATACTGCTAATTGCATAGGTGTGTTCTAGTATGTGTGAAGCAGATTGGGCCCTAGAAATAAGCTTTTATGGAGGTGCCAGTGATGATTCTAAAACAATCAGACAAACACCGATTTTCCTGACAGTACTTTCTGAAGGGATACCCTTCGACCTAGATGCCGTAGTCCACGCCTTAATTATGGATGTGAAAAGACAAAGTATGAATAATGTATCCAAATTCTTCCCTGTGACTAGAGCAGTGGCAACAAATCAATTTAGTTATTGATATTAAAGTGTTTAGTCCTTGGTCCATCAGTCACACATGCACAGTGCAATGAATATCAAGCACTTACCAGCTAATGTTTTTCTAACTTTTTCAAGCCAAGGAATCCACTTGACTTGTTTCAAACTACCAGATATATATTTACTCTTCATCAGTCTCTAAAACGCTTCCACAGATTATATTTGTTTTTAGATGAGGTCATTTGCCTTTAATGTGTTTACCATTTTTCAAACATTTTCCTTAATTTATTAAGTTTCGTATAATATTGACATAACTGATGGAATTCTCATTGAAACCATCCATCGTTATGTCGTTCTGACTTTGAATGGATGCTTTTGCCTCTGGGCGAAAAACAGTCCATCACCATGTGGTGGTATTTACCTTAAAGAAAGATGGAGATGTCTCTGAAAACTCTGAGGCTAGTTCCAGTCGGGCTTGGATAAACAGTCAGTGAAACCGAATGCAAGCAAAGAGTGAGCGGCAAAATGTACAAGCATTGGCAAAGCCAGTGGATCTGACCTTGAGAAGCTGGAGCCATAGTTACATTTGTTTGTGGTTTTTTTCACTGCAAGTATGTGCCACAAAAATAAAAAGAACAAAAAACGATGCTTCCAAAAGGAGGAGGCCATAAGCGTGCAAGAACTGATTTACAAAAAAATAACGATCACATACCATTTCACCAGTTTGGGTGCTTATAATTTTAACAGTATGAGTGCTACTAAAATGAAGTGTTTACTTAGAAGAGGCCTAGAACCCCTTTTTAGTTTTAATGCACATCACATGAAAATATGATTCTTATTGGTGCAAAGAATAGGTACCATTGTCTCTTATTTATAGTAATCTGAGCACATATTTTAAACACACAAGGATGACTAAGGGCCTTATTACAAAGACCTGGCTTGGCAGTTCGGCTGGACTGTTCCCATGAGGCACAGGGTCAAGACTGATTTGCATTTAGCTGGGTCTGAACTGGGGTGGCGAAGTGAGCTAAAGAACGATGATGGATTCAACCCAGATCTGTGACTGGGGGCGAGTGTCTGAAAAGTTTCAGAGCTCCGTCCATCAGCTCCTTGTGTTTGCTTTATTACGACTATGGTAGTCCATGGTACCGCCATAGTTGTTGTGCCGGTCTGACCACCGCCACACTGCAGGACCACCCGCAGTATTATAGGTGTGGCGGTCGGACCACCACTGAACAGCTGCTACCGCCGCGGATCAAGGATCCTGTGGCAGTCTGGCAGTGGGTTGAGGCCAAAATATGCTGGCGGTGCCGCAGCGGCGCCGCTAGCATATTTTGAATTGCCTCTCCACTACCCTTTTCATGGCGGTTGCACAGTCATGAAAAGGGTGGCGGTGAGGCAACAAATCTTGCCCCTGTGCATGGGAGTGCATGCAGGGGGGCACATGATGTGCCCCCCTGTAGTTTTGCACCCCTAGTTCCTGCACAGGAAGGAATGCATGACATGGTGCATTCCTTCTCATGCAGGAACGTGCGCTGGGGGTCCCACGACGGTGCAGTTTAAGGCTCACAATGAGCCTTTAAACAGCACCGCCATAGGACCGCCACACCGCCCGCCCTCCAGACCACGAAATTACTTGTAATCTGGCAGGTGGGTGGCAGCGACTCTTGGCGGTGTGGGGGCGCAACGCCGGCATGCCACCCGCTCCCTCACCGCCAAAAATCGTAATCAGGCCCTTAAAACATATAAAAAAAGGATAACAAAGGAAAGAAAACAACATTGTCAAAGTAAAATATTATCCCACCAGGTCTGGCACTGAAGTGCTCTTCATTTTAGGCGAATGTGGACATGTGATCAGGCAAAATGATTTCACACGTTGTGCAACAGACCTAATGGCTGAAGTTGGCTGACCCATTGCTGCATGCTGTATGCTTCAGTGAGGAGACGTAAACTGTCAACAACAGTTTAACAGATAATGGAAAAGGCATGCAGACCCAACACCCCTCTACATGTGCATATATTTGTAATTATTAATTCATTTCATTGAATGAGGCCGGTGAGACAGTTAAAGCTGTCTCTAGTTCAGGCCTAAACAAAATAATTTCCTGCCATGTTCCAGTTCACGTCTTCTGCTCGCAACACTCATCCTCTCCAGCACTCCTTTTCAGACCTCCAGATAGGTCCATGACTAGCAATTTCTTTGAATTGATTTTTTAATCATAAGTACAGCCCTGATTGTGGTGGCAGAGTCTCTTTTCATACATGATGCCTTCTTGCATCTCAATAAGATTTGTCAGCACGTGTACCTAGATTCACTACGGTAAGCAAAATGTATGTGAAGTGTTCCTTGTGCTTAGCTGCTGAATAAAGACAGTGCTTAATTTGTTTTAAAAAACAGGAAGTCTAGATGCTCAAAATCTTTCTCAGGTGCAGGGCACTGGCAGGTCCAAGTGCCACACTTGCCTAACACCGAGGCTGCCTAGTCTTGATTCCACCTCATGCCTCTTTCTTCCACCACTCTGCACTTCTTGTCTCTTTATCTCTCTCTTGATGGTTCTTTTTCATCCCTACCGTCTCCCTCTCTGTCATTGTTTTACAATCTTCTCTCACCCCTTTTCTCCCATTTATGCCTTTTACTATCTTGGTTGGTCTACGTCTGATGATGAAAAATGAGTGCCAGTGCCCCCCACCTGCAACCTGAAACCACCAGCACAAATTAAGCAATACAATGCATCACCCTTAAACACCCTACGTGTCTGTAGGTCCTGTTTTTACAAAATTTGAAGACTATCTCTGAGCGGTAGGTTTTGACTTAGAGGCTTTTGAACTTTTACTGTTTGAAACAAAACTATAACGGCAGAGGATTTGAACTCAGCTAGGCTGAACAAAGCGCTAAAGTTAATTGGGCAAAATATAGCAAGCTAAGTAAGAATTTCCAAAAATGGAGAAACGAAGATCTTTTCTTTATTACAGCTGTATTTTCTTACACTTGGAACATAAAGTTTCCACTCAATTGTGCACATTACAAGTCATAATTGTGGTACATTTCCTAACTAGGTAGTAAAAATCATTTTATGTAACGTTTGCAGTTTTAACAATTATTAAAAAGTCATAGTACTGCCATCTTCTGCGAGTCAATAGAAATGCAAAATACCAGCACCTCGAAGTCCTGACTTTTACAATGCACCCACCCTTTATTGCATTTCCCTGTAGTAGTTCTCGGTCTCAAAGAAAGCAGCCGCTTTGTCCTGTGGAAGTTGTAAATTACTTAAGATGTTTATAGCATTTACAGTTAGAAGGAATCCTTACCATGATTGATGCTGGGGATTTGTCGTTTACATAAAGATGGATCATTGCCTTTTTGTTGTCAATTGAAAAGAAAGCCACTGGATCCATGCATATGTATTGCTTATATATCATTTTATGCATGTTAAAGGGTTTTCCACAAAGGATCCTAGTGCAGAAATAACTTAAAAAAAGAAAATAGAGGT